>CAJQUN010000020.1:4785078-5329221 GCA_907163345.1 Haberlea rhodopensis | reverse complement strand
GTCTGTTCTATTGAGGAATCTGGGGAGCACATCGTTGCTGGTGCTGGAGAACTCCATCTTGAAATCTGCTTGAAGACTTGCAGGATAATTTTATGGGTGGTGCTGAAATTATAAAATCAGATCCAGTTGTCTCTTTCCGTGAGACTGTTCTTGAGAGATCTTGCCGTACGGTAATGAGCAAATCACCCAACAAACACAACCGTTTGTACATGGAAGCTAGACCATTGGAAGATGGACTTGCTGAGGCAATTGATGATGGTCGTATTGGTCCAAGGTGATGATCCCAAGGTTCGGTCGAAGATCTTGTCAGAAGAGTTGGTTGGGATAAGGAGCTGGCCAAGAAGATTTGGTGCTTTGGCCCTGAAACCACTGGTCCAAATATGGTGGTTGATATGTGTAGGGAGTTCAGTACTTGAATGAAATAAGGATTCCGTTTTGCTGGGTTTCAGTGGGCTTCAAAGGAAGGGCCATTGGCTGATGAAAACATGAGAGGCATTTGCTTTGAGGTTTGTGATGTTGTTCTCCATACTGATGCCATACATAGAGGTGGTGGTCAAGTTATTCCAACAGCGAGGAGAGTTGTTTACGCCTCACAACTCACTGCCAAGCCTCGTCTTTTGGAACCGTTTACCTGGTGGAGATCCAAGCTCCAGAACAAGCTCTTGGTGGAATTTACAGTGTCTTGAACCAGAAACGTGGGCATGTCTTTGAAGAAATGCAGAGACCGGGTACTCCTCTTTACAATATCAAGGCATATCTACCTGTTGTTGAGTCGTTTGGATTCTCGAGTACCTTGAGGGCTTCGACCTCTGGTCAGGCATTCCTCAGTGTGTGTTTGATCACTGGGCCTGATGCCATCTGATCCCTGGAGGCGGGATCTCAGGCAGCTACTCTGGTAGCCGACATTCGAAAGAGGAAAGGAATGAAGGAGCAGATGACACCCCTCTCTGAATACGAGGATAGGCTATGAAGCTTGAGGCGGGTAAACCTAGTGTTTCCTATTAATTTTCCCTACCTGGGTGGTATTATTTTTCAACTTGTTTTATTATAATTTAATGCTCATTTTTAAGAACCAATGTAGCGTCCATATGAGTTCAAACCCAGGTCATGTTGAGTCGTCTTTTAAGTTATATGAATGCTGTATTTATTTTTGTGGACAAATTTTTGGTGGTACATTTTTCCGATTCATATTTTATCTGGGTTTGAACTTACTCCTGTAAGAACTGATATAATAACAAATAAATATGATCTGTGGTTCAAGTTAACATTTTCTTGATCTACTAGAGTAAGATGAGCATTTTTACACGGTCACTTCGTGTATGACCAGACTGGAAATGAGACGCACTTTTCTTATCTTTAGACACTTTTAAGTCATAGATGATGAAATCTAGGCTTACTTGGATTCTTTTTTAGCAGATGGCCTGTTGGAATTGGCGACATATGGAGATTCTTGATTCGCCAACTCCAGTTATCTGCAAAAATAAAGCGTGGAGAATATGTAACTTGTACAACATTGCTGAGCGATGGTGGTGTCCGAGGATATCTCTACGAAATTCAGTCCCAAGTTATAAAGATTCATTAAGGTTTCGTTTGTTCTTTCATACTAGAGTGATGAATAAAAACTTCGTTATGTTCTAGTTTTGAAAAAGCAGGCCAAGGCAATAGGTAGGTCCTGAAATCCGAAGTATTGAATCAAAAATTGCATGCCTAGGATAGCATTATTGGACCCTCTCCGATCCGTATTTATCCTTCCTTTTTCTTGACAAAAATATTAATAAAATAGCATTCATTGGACTCGTATCAATTCTTTATAACATGATGCCTATGAATCATTAATTTTCTAAAGACCAACGTGCGTACAATTAAAAAAAGCTTCAATGTTACACTCGCGCAACAACTTCGTCGCTAACTGCTAAATTTCAATGAATTTCACCAATTTGAGGAACCAGGCTCGATGTTATCACTTTCTGGATGCGTATATTACACGTGCCTGAAAGTTAATGAAACTAAATTGTAGATTAAAATATGTAGTAGCATATAAAGAATTTGTTAGGAATGACTATGTTTATTTTTTTTTTTTACTTTTTGTTTATTGGAGAAATAAACTTTTTATTTTATATGGAAGTGAGATTAATGAATAAAGAGTGATATTATATTTTTAGTATATGTAAGTTTTAAATTTAAGTAAAATTAAGCAATATTGCATTCAATAATTAAAGTATGATGAGAAGAATAATAAATGGCCTGGCTTTTAACATCAGAGGTAAAAGAGAAGAGCTCAGTCAATCGACTAATGGTCGAAGAAACCCGGACCAGATCGTGAGAGAAGTTCCTCACCAGCATCAACACACATCTTTGTCATATCACCAGAAGAATATAGACCTCTTCGAGACGTTTCAAGAACTGAGGGGGTAACACAAAAACAAATGTTTAGACATCATTTGACAGCAACAATGTCAATATCGTGTACTTTTCTTACTGTTTTGCACGCGTTCCTCTGGTTCCATCAGGGGATGCCACCACGCTTTAAAAATGCAGTTTCCATCTTCGTCTCTAGAGGCATATCAAGCAATTGGAGTTCGACAAGATCCCTCCAATTCTCTAAGAAATCCCTCTCGCAGGAAATTGCTAATCTTGTATGCTTATGATTCAAGGATGCCAAGTATGTAGCCTGGACAGAAAAAAAATTGAATCACGTGAAATTGAAAAAGAAACAGAGGCTGTCACAGAAATTCTCGAGGAATCTTGGATCCATCAAAAAAGCCCGATGAAATTATAGATGAATTATCCTCCCTCCTAAAACATGTAGTAACACTTGATGCTCAATCTAATCGCTGCATATCCGGTAACTTAAAACACTCTTAAAGACTTGGTACGTGCACCTATGGAACTTGTATTGAGCATCCAGTCAGATATGTAGCATCAGGAATATTTGCGACGAAACAAATAGCCATTACAAGCTTTGGTAGAGTACAAAAATTGCAAACCATTTTTCATCATCACTTCTGCATGCAATTCCAATAGCTCTTTGAGCTACAGTAGGAAGCATATCTTCAATGGACAGCCCGGAAGTAACGACGTTTGAGCCCTGCTAATGCCAGTAATGTTGCTTGGACTACTCCCTCATTCAGTTTCAACCTTGTCTGTACGTTTGCCTCGAAAATTCTCTTGTACCTGTACAGTGATCGCATTGGAAACATGAAAGGGTAGTTAAAACAAGTTGGTAAATTGGAAAATGCATCCATCCTTCAGGAAGCAAGGTGGTTATCCTATGTGGGAATGCTAAATAAAAAAAAACACCAGTAGAGATGGAAATGATGTAAAATACATACATAATCAGGCGAAAGTAAAAGATAATTAAACGAGAAACAGGTTTGCCAAAATATTTCTTGATAAATAAAAAATGATGACCTCTCATCAACAAAGGAAAACTCAGATAATACCCACAAGATTCTTACCTTTAGCGATGGATATCTGTTGAGAAGTTGTGACTTCCTTCTCAAAGAAGCAGTTCCCACAATACTACCCGCAGGAAGCTCCGCAAGAGAAGCTGAGGTCAAGCAAATAAAAGCATCCCGGACATTCTCCAGGGGAAGATTGCAAGGTAATATTGTCTTATCCAGAAGATAAGTTGGTACATCTTTCATCGAGTGTACCGCAATAACAATTCCACCATAAGAAGTTCCTCGTCTATTTGTTAGTGAATGAGCCCTTTCCACCTATATCTGCCAGTGGCTGACTTCAATTTTATCACCTGCTGTTTTAATGATCACAATCTGAATCGCTCCCTCCTCAACTGACTCTGGATGCGACTTTATCAGTTTATCCCGTGTTTCATAAGCTTGAGCAAGGGCAAGTGGGTTGTTCTAGACAAAGAAGAGCAACATGAATCATTCAGTGAACAATACAACTTCTGGTTGCATGACATCAAAAACGACACTTGAATGTTGCCGGCAATGAATGTTAGGAGGAGGGAAAAGAAAAAGAAGCGTTCCTTTGATCAGTAGTAGCACATTATCGAACATATAATCCAATATCCAATAATTTTATTAAAGGAAGAGGGTGAGAGGGGTAACCCAGAATCATTTATAAGAATCAAACATAGCTTTTAAGTTCTCAATAATGTAGACAACAACTTCTCAACACGCACCACGTGTGACATTATATAAGTCAAAGTACGTCGGCGGAATAACCAATCAAATGAAAAGTTTGCTATGATATGGGGTTCCAACTCATAACCAATTAATCAATTGGTTATGAGTAGGAACCCATGAATTCTAACTGAGGGAAACAAATCACATCTTCCGACGCAGTTATAAGCATGATAAGAGTATCTTCTTTCAACCTGATCTTTTAGGACATCACAAATCTGAATCACTCGCTAATATTAATAGTCACCTAAGGAGTAGTGATGGTACTAAAAAATAAGCATGCCCCGAAGAGAAGAAATTAAGGCAAATTCTCAGGCAGGAGGTGATGTGATACTAATTGATTAACACGATAGATATGCATAAATGGTGAACTGAGACAAGGAAATTAAGGCAAGGGTTCTGGATGCAATCGCTAGAAAAAGCACAATGGAGATTCAAGGGTGAGTATGGTTAAACGACGGACCGATCACAGTTCAGTTTCAAGTTGGCGTTAATTGCAATTCCAGTTCAACCCTAGATCTTAAACAGAAATTCAACAAACCACGTGAATTCGAGATAAATGTTTGTTCCTCAACTGCACATGCATTTACAAATGGAACAGGAAGATGGACTAAGCAAAGAAGAATTACCTTCCCCTAGTACCAATTGTGATAACAGCAGCCTTTGTTTGAATCTTCTCTTCGACGGTAACTGAAGCCCTCGTCAAAAAATTCTTCTGCGTTGGGTAAATGCTGGAATAGATTGCTAGTAAATAGTAATCATGCCATCCATGGTTCGCCGTTGCGGGAACGGTGCCCGGAACGGAGGCTTCCGTTCCAGTTCCAATAACATTTCACGGAACGATAACGGAACGGATTTTTAAAAAAATTATCAAAAAAATAAAAAAAATTGAATATTTTAAGAAAAAAATATTATTGGATGCACCAAAAAATGGTTGTTCCGCCGTTCCACCGTTCTCTAGCTAAAAAAACCGTTTCGATACCGATTTTGGGTTGGAAAATGCCTTTACAAGACATGCACATTTACATGCCGGAACGCCGAACAGGTTGGGGACGATCCGGTTCCGGAACGATCGTTCCGGCCGTTCCGATACCGTATGATGCCATCCATTCAACACACAACTGGAAGAGGAAGAGAAGGGCACATTGGTCATTTTATTTCATAATGCACTAAACAGTTAGTTAATTAGTTAGGGTGTTTGGCACAGAACCACATATGGTTTGCAAATATGCAGTTTATCCCATTAATTTTGTAATAGACTGTTTATCTTATTTGATCTTTGAATATTTGCAAAATATCTCATACGCGTAGGATTTACGTTACACATGGGTTCTTATGAGCCTTGACATTAAAATTAAATATTAAGTTGCACTTGTACCCATAAGGAGATAAAATGCACCCGAATTTTGAGGGTAAATACACATTTTTACAAATCCCGGGGAGCAAAGTATCTATTAGCACCATATGGGAGAAAAATATAATTAGCTCCAGAGGTATTTTAGTCATAACAAGCCAAAATTTTATCATAATTGTGGAGGAGCGCGATAAACTATATTTTGCAAATCGTTGGGAGACGTTTTGACTATTAGCAAAACCATATGAGATTAAATGAAATTAACTCAATTAATTATCACTTATAACCCAGTCAATAAATAGCACTGTTTCCTATTTTTATATACATTTCCAATAGGTATTAATTTTTTCCCTGGGATGTAAAAAGTAGCCCTTCTACCATTTTGCAAATGCTAACTTGCCCTAAATAGCTGAAAATATCTTGCAAGTCTTCATCAGCATCTCATTTATTTACTGGAAATTCACACATTGACTAATATTATCAAAGAACGATATAAATTTTATATTTTATATTCTCTATGTTATTTATTCTATTTTTGGTTGTAGTTTTGTTATGGTAAAAAAAATGTTTAATTAGAACAAAATTTTGAAGTATTGTGTTAATTAAATAAAGATTTTGAAGTGAAAATGCAGAACTTTAAAGCATAAGCAAACCCGGTAAAACTTATGATCTAAATTGAAAATAAATACTATATTGTGTTTGATTTTTATTTTATTTTATTTTTTGAAACAAGAACTATATTTTTGTTTGATTTCTTTTTTTATTTTATTTTGAAACAAACAAGAAGCGAGATTTATTAAGTAGTAGAAGATAGATCCTTAAATACATGTTAATGCAAAAATGAAAAACAAGAATATAAAGAAGTAGGAATATGTCCGTGAAAAACTGCATGAGATGTCAGAACATGAGCAAGAACATTTGTAGATCGTCTGCAATGTGAAACGGTTTGTTTGATGATGCCCTTAGGGGCATCATCACCATACATTTGGAATCTTTGTTTTAAAAGGAAAAAAAGATTTCATTTGGATGGTGGATGTTGCTCCTGAGGGCAGCGCCCTTAAGGGCAGCAACAAAGTTTCCATGTGAAACCATGGTCCCTACGAAGTGTAAAATCATCATAATCAAATTCGATATATAATTCCCTAGAAATAAATATAAGTTATAAAAAAAATTAAATATAAAATTTGGTCGATGGTCAACCAGCTTCTCATTGAATGTTGCTGTGTTTGAGTATAAAGGAGGAGTAATTAAGTGGTACACAACAAGGGGCCCACAAACGCCATGAACCCAACGGTTAATTCTTTCGGCAGACAAGTAAACCAAGACGTTTTAACACGAGTATGACATGTTTCCCAATAAAATTTAAATTATTATTTTATATACATTTACCATTTATAAATTCTGGCAAAATAACCAATGAGACAGCACCACCTTTCATGATGAGTATTTACTTATTTATATTTATATATTATTATTGAGCAGAACCGAGGTTTTTTTATTATTATTTGACCCGAGAAAAAAAATGTATTTAACAAAATAATCTAATTTTTTTTATCAAAATGACCGAAGTAGTCATCTGAGATAGCTACCTCAATATAATTTATTTTTTTATTGAAGACGTCATCTGATATAGAACACGTAGGAAAGTTGGATTACATCATTGATTTAATTGAAATCATAATATTACTGCTATTTGAATTGTACGCTTCAAAATTACTCGAAAAATCTTTTAATACAAGAACATTATAGAAAAATTGTAATAAATTTAAAGGTTGACCAAATAGATATTATTGTCACTGCGTTCAAATTCATTTGGTAGAAGCCTTTGATATGTATAAGAATAGCGAAACAAATATAATATCCATGGATCTAAATTCAAACAAAGTAGGGTAGATTTGATTATTTTTTTCCTTATTTGAAGGAGTTAAATGCTAACATAGATATTATTATCACTACATTCAAATTTGGTTTAGTTGTTACAGATCGATTACTAATTTAAAGGATTAGTTAAGAAATTTTGACTTAAATAATCCTGATTACTTATTTATTCCGCTATTTTATAAAATATCCATTGCTTACACCCCTAGAGCACAACGTTCATTCAATATGAGTACAAAAAAAAATGATATTGATATTTTATGATTGACCTTTAAATTTATTACAATTTTTTAAGAATGTATTGCATTAAAAGATTTTCGAGAAATTTTCAAGTATACGATTCAAATAGGCAACAATATTGTGCATTTCAGTTAGTCAACGATTAGTCCAACCTTCCAAGATATTTCCGTGGTTATTACTATCACTCTATTTTAATTTTTATAGTAAAACAATTATCTTATTTTTATATTATAATTATACAGTAGATATACAAAATTATACCATTAAGTTGATTAGTTCAAATGGATGAGTGAGTTTTAATACACAAAGTTGAAATATTTTAAGAAAAATAGATAATTAATCTATCCAATAATTTTCATAAATTATCCAATACTCCATTAATTAATTTGTTTTATTTCCTATTATATAAACATACACTAGAAATATTTTTTTTCTAGTCTTCCAAAATAATATTAATGTAATTGCTTAACAAACATAGAAGTTACCATACATAGAAGGCGTCATCTGTGATGACAACTTCCCATAATATATATAAATAAATAAAAAATAATATTGAAGTCGCCATCTGAGATGTCTACTCCATAAAAAAAATTTACATTGAAGTCACCATCTCAGATGACGACTTCAATAAAAAAAAATTACATTAAAGTCGTCATCTCAGATATCGACTTAAAAAAAAAAATTTACACTGAACTTTTTTTTTTCCTTCCTTTTTTTTTGCCTTTTATTAGCTTAAGTAAAGCATAAAAGGAAGAGGTATCTTCTGTAAATATAAAATGTGACACTTTTGGGTTCTTTATTTGGGAAAACTTGATGCTATAATGGAGAAATATATTAAAACATTATGTAGTTTATTTTTATTTTTGGTTCAGTTTTTAAAATTTTTAGTGACTCGATTCAATCCTGAAAATCATGGATTTTCTTTTAAAACTTTAGAGACTAAACTGACACTGAAAACTTTAGAGACTAAATTGGATCACTTAACTCAAATTGTATGGACGTTTTTATTGTATTATCCTCGAAATTGCGATCAAACTTGTTAGCGATGTACTTGATGAGAAAATTTTATATTTATTTTTTTTTCTAAAAAACTATGCAAGTGACCAACATTTCTCACAATTCAAAAGTTTCATAAAGTTTGAAAAAAAACAATCAACTTTATTAAACATATAGATCGAAATTATACCAATTCATTAAATTGTATTACGATGGACATTCTTCACATACAAATCACAAGTGGTTCAACTTTTCTTTAACAATTTCCCATTCATTCCAGATTGTAGCGTTAGAAAAATTCAAAACGTTTTATGGCTTGTTCTGGGGAGTACCAGATCTGACACACATACCCACACACAAATATATACTTATACATTGTATGTGTATTGGTGTATACCTCGGACCTAGTGTATAAAAACATTTTCCATGGTTTTTCTGTGTTTGAAAGGGTTTCATTGTTGCTATCCTTAAGGGCACTGTCCTCAGAGGCATCATCCACCATCTATATGGAATATTTTTTTCTTTTTTAAAAAAAGATTCCAAATGAATGGTGATGATGCTCCTAAGGGCACTACCCTTAATGGCATCATCAAACAAACCGTTTTGAGAGAGAACACTTCTGATTTCTGATTACAGTTACTAATCTGATTTCTTACAGTTACTAATCTTTATGGAAATAATCTGTATGGATTTATTGGATACCTCTGCCAAATCTAGGGAAACTCAATGGTTGAAAGAAAAAATAAAAGGAAAAGAAACAAACAATAGAAAGCTTTGAATCAGTCAGAGTCTCTCTCTTTACTGTTCACCTATTTTGGGAAGGGGAATCTCTAAAAAAAAATGAGGGGAAAAAGCTTGCAGTTCACATGTGGAATAATTAACCAAATTTATCTAATTTTCAGAGCAAACTTTAGGTTGGATGCAATGTAAAGTGGGAAAAAAAGATAGAAAAAGGGAAATATCACAACAAGTCAAACTCCTTAATTCATCTGCCATCACAAGGGGGAACCACAAAATCATCATAGCTATCTATAATCCATTTCTTTTCCTTCTTTTATGTCAATTCTCACACCTTTTCTTGCTTATTATAATTACTATGTTAATGTTAATTTGTGGTCCACTCTCAACATATCAGACGTTGCAAGAACGTATTAATTCTCTCCTAAACATACTTTTGTACAAAATTATGTTAATTTGTTATTCAATGTAATTATCTAAGGCTGCGTTTGAGAAGATGGATCCATGTATTTCAAATTCTAAATTTGTAAAATCATTTGTTTGGACGTAAATTAAATTTTAAATCCAACCACACAACTGATGAGAGGTATGAAACGAGCAATAAGGGAGAGTGAAAAGCATCAGAATGGAAGATTAACTCAGACAAAACATCATACACATAAAAGGCACAGAGCTGTGAACGTCGGATTTAGGCAACAAAGAGTTGAAGAAACCAATCACCACATTTTATCCTGAATGGCTCGCCCTTTCTGTTCAACAGATTCAATTCTTACTGTATGATGCATGTAGCATCGGATTCTAAAAGCGCTGATCATTATCCATGACCAGCATGCGTATTAGAATTTATATTCTTCTCCATAAAATTCACTCTCTTTCATGGTTGGCAATCGAATAGTACTTTTATACTTTAATACTTCAAATAAATTCCTACAACTATGGGATTCGTTTCATATTGAGTTCAGCACATAGGAAAAAATTTGAAATGAAATCCCCTCAAAATACATAGGCGATTTGAAATGAATTTTTTTATCCAAACACGAGGAGTGGATTTGGCCAGCGGATTTGAAATCCAAATCCACCTAAATCCCCCCTCCCAAACACAGCCTAATGTCATTACTTTGCTTTTTGGTGGTGAAATTAAAGTAGGAACTGTGGTTTGGTTGATGGAAGCAATAATGGAGCTTAGAAAAAAGATTGGGAAAGGTGCGTATGAATTCTTAATGGAGAATCCCACCCATGCCTTACTTTCTTGGCATAGTGATCTTTTTACAAACCGGGCCTTGTATTTCTTCAAAAGATAACATAATATATAGTCGGGGCATTTTAAATATATTTTACCTTCTTGCCCAAAAGGTTGAAAATAGATTAAAAATTTATTGGAATTAAGAATTTGTATTTTAAGTATTAAAAAAACATTATAATGATTGATCAACTTTTAACCACTGTTATAAGCACACGATTAGTTTCCTCCTTAATTATTTAAATTTTAATTTTTTTTGAGTGGGGATAAGCTAATTTTTTTGCTCCAAACACGACTCGTACTCGAGTCTATTCAGAATGTGTAATGAGTTTTAACCAGTCAGACTCTTTTAATTTATAATTTCAATGGGCATGGAGTAAATAATTAAAATGGATGCGTTATAATGTGCGCAGATGGCCAACTCTAATCAGCACAAAATAAGCTTTAATTGTATTTAAAAGCTTAGATGTCAGTACTTATGGTGGTTCATTATGATTTTAAGATTTGATTAATAGTGCAAACCTCAAATAATTCGATGGAATATATTTGGCAGACATTTCTGTATTGCCTCCTTAATTAATTGCAGCTAATCTGTCCGAATGGGAGCATATAAAAAAGAATGAGTATTTGTATAATTTAATTTAGGACATTTAGCTCAATAATCCAACTTTGGGTCAAATTTGGCATCAACATGTAACTGTATGGGTTATATATATATATATATATATATATATATTACTTGAATATGATTTTATTGAGGGTGAATTACGTAGAAACATGTTCTAATTTAAATAATTATTGTTTTAGTAGCTCTTCTATTAAAAAAATAACATCTATCTCCACTATTATATATATTTTTGACTTTGTTTCAAAAATTTAGATATACTTATATCTTTTCAATTAAAATACCCCTAAAGAATCACTTAATTCAACATGATATTTTTGACAGAATATGTAATTAAAAAAATCAGGAAAAAATGAGCCGATTGATAATTTATGCCAAATCGTAAGGATGATCCATTTGTTATTATCATGTAGAGGAGGAAACTATAATTTTCGCTTTCATTTAACATGAAGTAATATATATATATAAATTCTGCCAAATCGATTGTTTCTAAATTTTCAAACTCTAATGATACACAAAAGTTGTGTAGTCAAAATGCACTCGTGCATTTATATTAGAAATCAATCGATTTATTATGTTTATAGACTGTACCCCAACATTATTATTATTAAAAGAACAGATTATATATAGTTATATTTATTAAAAATAAAAAATAAATACAATTTATTGCACTTAAATTATAAAGGTTTGATATCCAAAATGTATTTAGTTTTGCGGGTGGTGTCTGTGGAAAGTGACATAGACCAAACAAAATAATAGTGTCTGTGTCCATATTACATGCTTTGATCTGACATATATCATCTGTTTGATGAAGCACGCATAACCACGCAATAAAATGAAACTTGGGGCATGGGCAAACCAACGGATTCAGTTCTTTCAAAAAAATAAAATAAAAGTAAGCAATTATTTAGATAATAATAGCACCATATTTCAATTAATAATTGTAATATATCTCCCGTCGAGCTCCAAATAAACATTTTATCTATACTATATATAATATGTGAGAATGTTATTGATATAACATAAAGTGAATTTATCATAATATCTGGACATGTATTTTCAAATAATAAAGATGTCCAATGTTAAATGATCGCAAGAACCATGTTAATTTGGATAACCACAATAACATCAAAAAAATAATATGAGAGAGTATTTAAACTACAAAATAATTTTGAAAAAACTTATTACGTCCCAAAAATCAAAATCAAAATTAAAAAAAGAATTTAGAATGACAACCTAAGTTTATAAATAATAATGAATATGCACGCAACGCGTGCAAATGAGGACTAGTGTAAATAAAATATAACACCTACGTGCTTACTCATGTAAAAACAATTTTCTTTATTCTTACATGTACTACCATTGTTCCACGTTGATTGTGGATGAAAGTTTAAATGGTTTACAATGGCTTGTAATTGAGATTGACTACTATAACAACTTGTGTTAACCATATTCGTAGAGCGATGATGAGTATGAAGTAGTTGATATATGAGTCTATTATACAACCACGTTTGAGCAGGCCAGAGCCCGAGACATTAGAAATTTGTAGATTAAAATACATCGTTTATTTCAATAGGACCCAAAAAATATGAAGGATGAAACAAGAATGGTGGGGTAAACCTACCTTGCGCCATTTTCACCCAACCAATTATGGCACATACTTTATTTTAAAACTAAAAATAGATTAAATTAAAATTAAAACCAATACGAGTTATTTCTAAATTATTTTAATTGTGTCATTTAGATTTATTATATTTTTGAAACGAAGATATAATTTAAAAACTTATAAATTAAATTTGAACATATTATTATATAAAAATGAATATAATTGTATTCAAAACATATATGCTGATTTCGACTTATCCTAAATAATAATCTAACACATGTCTTAATTCACCAGTCTTTAAAAGCCAAACCCAATCCCTTAAATAAACCAACCAACACCCCTTGTTTTTGCGTGACCATTTCTTCTCTGTTTTCATATTTTCCATCACCTTCTGGCTTTCTCAACCTCTCAGATGTACATTCAAGTTGTTATTATACTATAAAATCACGCACAGGCTTAGGTAAAAGGGAGACTACCATTTATTTTCCTTCACTCAACTAGGAAAACCAAGAAAATATCGGGTTTCCATGGCGATTGAAGCTCGGCATCTCCGTCTTTTTTCTCCACAGGTCCTTAGCAATGGGTAGGTTCACTTATTTCCGTGATGGGTTTTCAATTTTAAAAACTTTGTTTCATGGATGTTTTGTCAAGGTATAGGTCTGAGACTCTGAGTTCTTTCTTTTTTCTGTGATTGAATAATGTAGAAATTTGATGAACGGTGTGGAAGTCAATGGAAGCGTCTACGAATCTCCGATTTCATACGGTGTGATGACGCCATTATTGGGGATAAGTCCTGCGATGGATACCGCCGTTCCTATGTACAGCTCGGCGTACAAAGATACTATTGCTCAAAAAACTGTGGCAATGGAATCTGATAGTGGCATCACCTGCGCCATGCCTGTTTCGAGGAAGCGTTCGAGGGATCCGGTCAGTCCTCTGGCTCTGCTTTCGACATATCCAAACGTTTTACAGAACCAGACTGCGAATCATCGCTGCAGTTCTCTCACTTTTCTCGGAGAGGATATGTCGTTACATATCCAGCAGCAACAAATGGAAATCGACCTTCTAATCTCCCGAAATGTACTGATCGATTACCTCAGCCTGTTACATTGTCAATTGTGATTTAATGCATCGCAGTTTTACTCATGTGGTTTATGTTGAAATTTTTATTCAGACGGAGAAAGTGAGGAGGGAAATGGAAGAAAAGCGTCGGAGATATTCAAGGCAGTTCGCTGCGGCGGTTCAAGAGAACATAACAAAAAAGCTGAAAGCAAAAGAAGAAGAAATTGAACAAATCGAGAAGTTGAATTGCGCGCTGGAGGAGAAAGTGAAATCACTGTGTGTAGAAAATCAGATATGGAGGGATTTGGCACAGACGAACGAAGCAACTGCAAATGCTCTGAGATGTGATCTTGAACAAGTCCTGACTCATGTGCAAGATGAACAGCAACAGCAGCAGATGCATCTTCGCCGGGTTAATGCGGTGGCGTTGTTGGACGATGCACAGTCGTGCTGCGGCAGCAACTGCAAGGACACCGTAGCATTGGTAAACAATGCGTCGACGGACACCGCCCATGATGGGATGAACAGTGTGAACAGGAGTTGCAGGAGCTGCGGGAAAGAGGAATCTTGTGTGTTGCTTTTGCCTTGCAGGCATCTGTGCCTTTGTGGTGTATGCGGGTCGTTTCTTCTCACTTGCCCAGTTTGTAGCTCCATTAAAACCGCTAGCCTCCACGTTAATTTCTCCTCATCATGATTCTCAATTTAGGGATTCCGTTTACGTTCAAGAACTTTCATAAATAGAGAAGGACAATTTGTTTATCTTACAAAATTTTCAAATTAATGGTAAAAACAAATCTTTTCCATCTTCGTACATACTTTCATTTGTTTTCCGATTGGTATCATTTTATCCACTGCATATGGCATATTTGGTATGTACTACTGCACGCACTGCATTGCATTTTTCCTAAATAAATCAACGGGAACGGACCACCCATATCAACACGTAGGACTCGTGAAAATGTCGCTGTTGTGGCACTGTGTGGTGAAAAGGACAGGGTCTGCGGTGCACGAAAACCAACTGTGGGCAGAGACATAGACACAAGGATCCATTTGTCGGAGTCCCGCCATAAACTTATAGTTAATAATAAATATATTATTAGGAAGGACAGTAGTATGGAAGTTAATTAATCTGAAATTTATTTTAATTTATTTTTTAACATAATTTAGATTACAACCGACGGCCAAATATAGGATAGTCATTGGGAGATGGGGCAGTAAGACGCGGTAATTCTGGTATGTATTGGGTCCTATCATTTGACAAAACACACAAATATATGTATTTATAAATTTGTATATGTGTTGGTATATGGTAGATCTGATTTCATTCAAGACTTTGCCATTAAGATGACGTGGCTAATCAATGCCTATAGTGTGCATGATCGTGATGATGTTCCAAGACATATTTTTGATTGGTTTGATGCTACTTTTAAGAGCATTATCCTTAAGTGTGCGTCAAATATTTGAATGTGAATATTCTACGATGCATGAATATTTAACACAGATATCATGTCATAGTCTTCCTTACTCTACACGTTTAACTAAGAATTTAAAAAATTGAAAAAATCAATCAAATCATCAACGGAAACCTTGGTACGAATAACTCGTACAATGGATTAGCAATCTAATGCTAATAGTTATTGGGAATAATAACAATATCATATTGCACCCCTCATATTATGATGCATATTGTTATTTGAAGGCTACATGATATTTCTTTAAAGATAATATTAATATAACCGGACTTATCTAATCTTGCTACCATCTCAACCTCTATCATTATAGCACATTTAAGGCTTTTTGAGTAGATTTGTCTTGGAGTAGTTATTCATTTTTTTTCTGGACAAATAATGTTTACAAAAAATACGTAGGAGAGAATTATATTAACATAAGTTCACGTTTTAAAGAGTTGGTTTGCAAAAGTCTTTTTTAGTTACCAAAATACCCCTAAAAACTCTAAACCTAATTTCATATTAACTCTTTACGTCATCTTTTTTCTTCCTCTGCACGTAAAATCTCCAATTTTTTGACGATTCTCAGATCATTATTTTCTTCATCATCTTGTCGCCTCATCTCGTAGCCCCGACCTAAAAATTATTTGCTAAAATGTTATGCACTTGAAATATGTTTGAATCAAAGCATCTAAATTGTTCGTAGCATTAGGAATCTTTTTGAATCTAAGAAGACATCGGACTACTCTGCACATAATTTCTGGATATGCTCTGTACATTCCATCGTGTGTGTGTATATTGTGTGTGTATGTGAATATAAATTTGAATACTGATGCTAAATTTTAGATAGCGAAAGTCTGTTGGTATGTTTTTTTTTAAAAAAAATCTCTCATGGCTTTGACTGATGCATATGTATGAAGAAGTAAGGTATGAATTGGCGTCCAAGCTTGTTTGCTCATTTCTAAAATTTACAGACTGGCAACAAGATATTGCAACGAAGAAGATGACCCAGAGAAAAAGTAATTGGTGTACGAAAATATAACCTTGGTGCACAAAAATCATAAAAAGTAATTGATGCACGAAAATTATAAAAAGTAACTGGTGCATGAAAATAAAAAAAGTAAATGGTGCACAAAATGATAAAAAAGTAACTGGTGCACGAAAATTATAAAAAAAGTAACTGGTGCACGAAAATGATAAAAATAACTGGTGCACGAAAATTATAAAAAGTAATTGGTGCACAAAAATATAACATTGGTGCACGAAAATATAACACTTATGCGGGAAAATACAACACTGCCTGCACGAACTTTGTGTTAATTATCTGATGCAGAAAATTTGTAAAAAACAAACTCGTGCACGAAATATAGTCATTGGTGCACAAAATTAAATAGTTCATGCATCACTTACTTAATTATATGGTTCGTGCATAACCCACTTGCGATTATGGTTCGTGCATCAGATACTTTTTCTATGTTTCTCGCATCAGTGACTGATTTAAATTTCTGTACATTTATTACTGATTTTCAATTTTCGTGCCTCAGTAGCTGATTTTAATTTTCGTGCATTAGTTACTGATTTTTAATCTTTCGTGCATCAGTTACTGATTTCAATCTCTCGTGGACCAGTTACTGTTAATAATTTCCGTGCACCAGATATTTTTTATAATTTTCGTGCACCAGTTATTTTTTTTAATTTTCGTGCACCAGTTATTTTTTATAATTTTCGTGCACCAATTAATGACACCAATGCATAATTACTAAAAAACCTCAAAAGGCAACAAATAGCTTATATATATATATATATATATATATATATAATACAAACACAGACACATATAATAGAATTGAAAAAAAAAACTGGAACGAAGTGATGAAACGGAAAATCAAAGAGATGAAGAGAAAAATCAACTGTAAGAAATCGTAATTGACGAGAAATTTACGAGGAAATTTGAATAGCAGTGGTGAAAGAAATAGATCGAACGAAGTGCTGAAAGTAAGAAATTGAAATTTTTTGAGATTGCCGCATTTTCTTATTAAAGACACTTTTATCATTTTAATATAAAGTTAATTTAAATGATTGCATATTTTTTTCTTGGACTAAGATGAATAAAGTTTTAACGTTGAATAACGGCATGAACTTTCCCTTATATATATATATAAATGAATTTGAGTGGGCCCAGATAGACAGTAGGCCCCAATAATGGTAAAGAACAAAGTAAAGATCTTGGGTGGCCCTACGTGTTGAAGAGGGCCATTTGTCGTCTACCGACTGGCATCCCCTCCCCCATCTACACGTGATTCCCATTTTCAACCCTCTCCATTATTTCCAATTTTCATTATATAAATGTTTTTGTACACCCAAGTGCTCCGCCATCATTTCAAGTAAAATTATTGAAATTAGGGCAAATATATCTTCAATATTTTACAAAATTAGTGGTGATTATTTAGTCGGCACAAATTTACTTGTTTAGCATTTCTTTTAAACAATAGGACCTACATGGCAACTCAATTTTTTTAAATCGGTAATTTAAATTTACTAATCAAATATACATACAAGTACTCCGGGCATTCGAAGGTAAAAAACAACAAGACTAATCGACTATATAATTTAAAATCTGAGTCATGAGAATACAAATTGTACTTTACCTGTAATATAATCTTAATAAAAAAATGTACAAATATACATTATTATTTACAAATAGCATGAAGTTCCGATGTAATAGATCGTGCAAGAAATGGCCAAAAATATAGCCTTCTTCTACATTTTTTTAAATACAATCCTACACATTCTCATGGGTTGGGATGGAGGTATCTCGAACCTAATACCTTTCTCTCGTCAAAGCGAGTGATGATGCCACTTGAGCTAGGAGTTGGGCTTTTCTACATTTAAGCACACTTTTAATTGTGATCACTATGATGCACGGAGCCACGAACACTCCTAAGAATCACTCGGTGCAATGTTGGACACTTTTAAGACACGACACTCACCGGACATATGTCGAACATATCACGTAGCTGCTCTTAATTTTTTTTAAAATAAAATCGGACACTCGTGTCGGACACTTTCCTCAAAATTGGACACACATGTCGACACAAGCGATAAGTGTGTCCGACACAGAAATGACTTGTGATGCCCAGAAATTAATTAATGGTAACTTGGACATTAATTATGTTTATATGATGTATCATGTGTTGATGGATTTATGTGTTGGGTATTAAGATGTTAACATGATTAATTGTGTTAAATTATCAAATATGAGGAAGATGTAATTTTAAATGAAGTTTAGAGCATTGTTGAAAAATGCTTTTGAAATACCAAGTAGGGTATTTTATACATCATGTTAAGTTTGGGGTACAATTTTTATTAAGTTATTACAACCCCTTTTAAATCCCCTACCCATCACTTTAAACCCCCCACTTTACTTTCACCTTTTAAAAATCCCCAAATCACTTCCCAATCCCAAACCCTACCCATTTTCGAAATCCACCAAAAAGGAAGAAGGAAAGTTCCACAAAAACCTTGTTTGTGTGATCTTTGCTAGGATTTGGAGCCTACAAGAGGTATGGAACCATTCCTATAAGTTTTATGATGTTTGGTGTTGAAATGGGTTAAGTTTTTGATGTTTTATGTGGGTTTGTTTGGGTATGTGTTGTTTATGGTTGGGGTATGCTTTTTGAAATGTTTTATGTGGGTTTTAGTGGGTTTTGATGTTATTGATGTTTTATGGAAGTTTGGTTTTGGGGTGGCATGTGAAAGAGCTTGAAAAATGAGCTTTAATGGCGAAAATTCGATGTACAGCACTCGGCGATCGATCGCCCGTTCTTGGCGATCGATCGCGAGCGTCCAGTACCAGCCAGAAGCATTTGGCGATCGATCGCCACTTTTGGGCGATCGATCGGCGAGCCTGGCGATCGATCGCGCCAAAAGTGGCGATCGATCGCCAAGAAGGAAATTTTGCCCCCTCGTCCAGTGTAGTCTCGCGATCGATCGCGCCTGGGCGGCGATCGATCGCGAGCTGAAGAAAAGTGGATTTTTGATTTTTGTGGGATTTTCTTTGGATATTGGACTATGTTTATTTTCTAATATCAATTTGTATGGTTGTGTAGAACCATCCCAGGTGCCCACAACATCCAGGAGATAAAGCTCTCCAAATTCTCCACTTTTGGGAATTAAGGTACGTAAGAGACGTACGAGCATCGGACGGTAAACCATGCCCTTACATATTATGATGATGTTTAAGATGATGTTTATGATGATGACGTTTAAGATGATGTTATGATGATGATGCTTATGATGATGTTATGATGATGATGCTTATGATGATGTTACGATGATGATACTTACGATGATGTTATGATGATGATGCTTAAGATGATGTTTATGATAACGATGTTTATGAGGACGTCTATAATGACGAAGTTTATGATAAGGTCATACGACGTGTATGGTTGGGTAAGACGCCCATGTGGTGAGACACCACCCAAAGCATATGATTGGGTAAGATGCCCACGTGGTAAGATGCCACGCAATGTTTATGATATGGTAAGACGCCATATGATTGGGTAAGATGCCCACGTGGTAAGATGCCACGCAATGTTTATGATATGGTAAGACGCCATATGATTGGGTAAGATGCCCACGTGGTAAGATGCCACGCAATGTTTATAATATGGTAAGACGCCATATGATTGGGTAAGATGCCCACGTGGTAAGATGCCACACGATGATTATGATATGGTAAGATACCATACAATGGGGTAAGACGCCCTAATATATGAATAAGAGCCAGGGATAACAAAGGAAGTCGAAGGACGACCAATAACCTTTACTTAACTAGGATGTTATGCATTATTGTATGCTTTTATGTATTGTTAAGTAAATATGCGTATGCTCATGATGTGTTATCCCTGTAGGTACATTTTTGGACCAAGGGCCTAGGGTCGGGTTGAGGAAGTGAGCTAAAGGGAGCATGATGAACGTAGGATGCAGGATTTTGATAGTCTCTACTCTAGGAGTAGTGTAAATCTATAGCTTTAGCATTCTTTATTGGGAATGTAATTAAATAGCTTTGAAAACTTTATTTTTGGCCTGTAATCTCCCTAGCTCAAGCTACAACCGGAACCCTTGAGAGGTTTTTAATGCATGTTCTGTCCAATATATGTGTACTAAATGATATTAAGGTAGGAAGACCCTACATTAGTGGTATCAGAGCAGTGGTTAGATAACCCGGGAAGGAGTGAAGGGTAGCCTTAGCAATAAGTTAGCTAGGTGCTTACTTTCGAGCATGTTTTGTGCATAAGTTACATATGAAGTATATGATGTTATGCTAACATGTTTTGTTTATCTAACGAAGTATTATACGAACTGCTTTTGGATCTTGTTGTTAACCCTTGTGTTGCAGTATGGCAGCAAACGTGGAGGTAGGTGACGCAGTGAGCGTCAATGCTAGTGCGGGGCGTACGAATCCCCTACCCCCGCCAGCTTTTGATGATGAACCGGCCGAACAACAGTTGTTGCCAGGGGAGCTAAGCCTAACTCAGTTTCTTGCTTACCGACCCCCAACCTTTGAAGGAACCGAAACTGGGGAACGAGCTGAGGAATGGTTAGAAAGAATAGAGCAGATCTTTGTGGCAGCCCCATGTGCGAAGACAGCGTGGATACGGTTAGCAGAGTTCCAGTTGGCCAAGAAGGCGCTAATGTGGTGGAAGACCACTGTGGTAGAGCAAGAGGCTCAAGGTCATGAAGTTAACTGGAAAATGTTTCGAACTCGCTTCCTGAACCGTTATTTCTCGGCTGCAGCACGACAGGCTAAGGAAGATGAATTCACTCACCTCAAGCAAGGTAATATGTCGGTATCGGATTATGCTCTTCAGTTTTGCTCCTTGCTCCGATATGTGCCTCACATTGCCACGAGCACGCAAGCAAAGATGAGGAATTTCATGAAGGGTCTGAGGCCGGAGCTATACGATAGGGTGATCACTTATGGCCCTACTTGTTTTGATGATGCACTCTCAAGGGCTGAGCTAGCCGAACTAGGAGTGGGTGCATACCCTGATGTTGTACCACCGTCGGCACCCTCTCAGAAATCCACTCCGGATAATTTGAAGCCGAGGAATGATCAGTTCAAGTCAAGGGGGAACTCCTCAGCATCAAGGTTTGGTGGTAAGAAGTCCGACAATAGGTGGAAAGGAAACCGAAGAGGTGATGCCCCATCTGGAAGGGGGCAGTCTCAGGGAGACAGATCCGGGAAGATCCAATGCACTCTTTGTGGGCAACCACATCTGGCGAAAGACTGTATAGGGTGCTATGTTTGTGGCGACAAGGGCCACTTTGCTAGACAGTGTCCCAACAGGGGAAGTCAACAGGGTTCTGCGGGGAGGCCTGCAGATAGGACAGCACAGCACAGACCACCCTTTGTACCGAGACAGCATGGAGGTCAGCCCATGGGGCCACCTCAAGGACAAGTCTATGCATTGACAAGGGAGCAAGCTTCAGCGGCTCCGGAGGAGGTTATAGCGGGTACGTGTCTTTTATTTACGCACCCTGCTTTTATATTGATCGACACAGGTGCGTCACACTCTTTTGTGTCGACAAGTTTTGTGGAAAGGCACCACTTATGCACTTCTCCGTCGCCCACGCCTCTTATAGTCTCGACCCCCGCTGGAAGAAGTATGATTACTGATCGGATCGTCTACAATGGCCTCATTTATTTTGAGGATAAGGAACTAAGGTCAGATTTGATTGTTCTAGGAATGTCAGATTTTGATTGCATTCTGGGCATTGATGTTCTGAACAGGTATCAGGCAGTTGTGAACTGCAGGCAGAGAACTGTACGGTTTAAGTCCGATATGGGAATTCCATGGACGTTCTATGGGGATGGTTCTCGCTCTAAGATTCCATTGATATCTGCTGTCAAGATGGCACAGCTATTGGAAAGAGGCCACGCAGGATATCTCATATATGCCGTTGATGTTACGGAAAAGAAAGGAGAAGTGAAAGTTGAGGATGTGCCCGTAGTGGCGGAGTTCCCTGATGTCTTTCCGGAGGAGATTCCCGGATTCCCACCGACGAGAGAGGTCGAGTTTGGGATTGAGTTATTACCAGGGACGTCGGCCATTTCTCGTGCCCCTTATAGGATGGCACCAGCGGAGCTAAGGGAATTAAAGATTCAGTTGCAAGAGCTCCTTGATAAAGGCTATATACGCCCTAGCGTATCGCCCTGGGGAGCACCAGTGTTATTTGTGAAGAAGAAAGATGGTTCGATGCGTTTGTGCATCGATTACAGACAACTGAACAAAGCCACAGTGAAGAATAAGTACCCACTTCCGAGGATCGACGATTTGTTTGATCAGTTGCAGGGTACGAGGCTCTACAGTAAGATCGATCTGAGGTCGGGGTACCATCAGATTCGAGTAAGAGAAGAGGATGTTCAGAAGACAGCCTTCAGGACTAGGTATGGGCATTATGAGTTCCTAGTCATGCCTTTTGGGGTGACAAATGCCCCGGCTGTTTTCATGAGTTTGATGAACAAGGTGTTCCAGCCGTATTTGGATCAATTCGTCATAGTTTTCATTGACGACATACTCATCTACTCTAGGACTGAAGAAGATCATGTACTGCACTTGAGGACAGTACTTCAGATCCTTAGGGATCATCAGTTGTATGCAAAGCTTAGCAAGTGCGAATTCTGGTTGGACAGCGTGGTATTCCTAGGCCATGTCATATCTAGGCAAGGGATATTTGTGGATCCCAGGAAGATTGAAGATGTGATGGAGTGGGCAGCACCCACTTCTGTACCCGAGATACGGAGTTTTCTTGGCTTAGCAGGTTATTACCGACGCTTTGTCGAGGGATTTTCTAAGATCGCTAAGCCATTGACACAGCTGACTCAGAAAGGAGTCCCATTCTTTTGGTCCGAAGCTTGTGAGGAAAGCTTCCAAGAATTGAAGCGTCGTTTGACGACAGCGCCAGTATTGGTGATTCCGTCTGAGGATAAGAGGTTTGCCTTGTACACGGATGCGTCACTGCAGGGTTTGGGCTGCGTATTGATGCAAGACAGACAGGTGGTAGCCTATGCTTCGAGACAGTTGAAGCCTCATGAGACCAGGTACCCAGTCCATGATCTGGAACTGGCGGCTATCATTTTCGCCTTAAAGATTTGGCGTCATTATCTTTATGGTACTACGTTTACCATCTTTACGGACCATAAGAGCCTAAAGTTTCTATTCACTCAGGCTGAACTGAATATGCGTCAAAGAAGATGGATGGATTTACTCAAGGATTATGACTGTGAAATAGAGTACCATCCTGGTAAAGCAAATTTGATAGCAGACGCCTTAAGTCGGAAGGTGAAGAACACTGCTGAGGATGTTATGTGTTTATCAGCTTTGATGACTTCCTATTGCCATCTGGGCTATGACTTCGATGTAGACACGTCGCCGGTGCGAGTGTCGACCTTATTGGCCGAGCCAGACGTATTTGAGGCAATCAGGAAAGCCCAGAGGTTGGATGATGAAGTTCAGAGATGGTCATCAATAGTACTTAGAGGTCAGCCAACAAAGTTTAGTGTGGCTGAAGATGACTCTTTAAGATTGGGCAACCGATGGGTGGTCCCAGATACGCCAGGATTGCGTAAAGGAATTTTAGAACGGGCTCATAGTAGCCGGTTCAGTATCCACCCTGGAGGAAGAAAGATGTATAAGGACCTAAGTGGTCAATTCTGGTGGAGACGCATGAAGCGTGATGTGATCAGCTTCGTTAAGAGATGTTTGATCTGCCAACAAGTGAAGGCAGAAAGGCAGAGGCCTGGTGGCGAGCTGAAGAGCTTGGAGGTACCTAAGTGGAAGCGGGAGCATATATCTATGGACTTCGTGACCCACTTGCCAAGGTCGGCCTCTGGATTTGATGCGATCTGGGTGATCGTAGATAGGCTGACGAAGGTAGCTCATTTCATCCCTTACAGTATGACTTTCACGTATTTAAAGATGGCCCAATTATATGTACGGGATGTAGTGAGGTTGCATGGGATTCCAGTCTCGATCGTGTCTGACAGAGACCCAAGGTTTACTTCTCATTTCTGGGAGGGTCTCCAGACAGCTTTGGGCACAGAGGTGAGACTAAGTACAGCTTATCACCCTCAGACTGATGGCCAAACGGAGCGTACTATACAGACGCTCGAAGATATGCTGAGGGCATGTGTTTTGGAGTTTGATACTCCGTGGCAAGAATCTATACCACTGGTTGAGTTCTCATACAATAACAGCTATCAGGCGAGCATTCAAATGGCCCCTTTTGAAGCTCTTTACGGACGACGATGTAGGTCACCGCTGTATTGGGAGGACTTGACGAGTAAAGCGGTCGGAGGACCGGATATGATTAAGGATATGGAGGAAAAGATTAAGATGATACGCTTAAAGATGAAAGCGGCCCAAGATAGGCAAGCAGCCTATGCCAATAAGCGGCGACGGCCGCTAGAATTCCAAGAGGGAGACAAGGTTTTCTTGAAAATCTCACCCTTCAGGGGTGTGGTCCGTTTCGGTATGCGGGGAAAGTTGTCCCCGAGGTATGTTGGACCATATGAGGTATTACAGCGCATCGGCACTTTGGCTTACCGATTGGCTCTACCGCCGTCCTTATCTGGAATTCATGATGTCTTCCATGTTTCTATGTTGAGAAAGTATGAGCCAGATCCGTCTCATGTTTTACAGCCTACTGAAGTGCAGTTAGACTCAGATGTATCCTACGTTGAACGACCAGTCAGAATTCTGGATCGTGAGGATCGCAGACTTCGGAGCAAAGTTATACCGATGGTCAAAGTTCAGTGGGATCGTCGGGGTGTCGAGGAGGCTACGTGGGAGACGGAGCGGCATATGATGCAGCATTACCCCGAACTATTTTCTGGTATGATTTATGTTTAGTTTCTTTTGGGTAAGTGCATGCGATTTCGAGGACGAAATCTTGTAAGTAGGGGAGTAATGTGATGCCCCGAAATTAATTAATGGTAACTTGGACATTAATTATGTTTATATGATGTATCATGTGTTGATGGATTTATGTGTTGGGTATTAAGATGTTAACATGATTAATTGTGTTAAATTATCAAATATGAGGAAGATGTAATTTTAAATGAAGTTTAGAGCATTGTTGAAAAATGCTTTTGAAATACCAAGTAGGGTATTTTATACATCATGTTAAGTTTGGGGTACAATTTTTATTAAGTTATTACAACCCCTTTTAAATCCCCTACCCATCACTTTAAACCCCCCACTTTACTTTCACCTTTTAAAAATCCCCAAATCACTTCCCAATCCCAAACCCTACCCATTTTCGAAATCCACCAAAAAGGAAGAAGGAAAGTTCCACAAAAACCTTGTTTGTGTGATCTTTGCTAGGATTTGGAGCCTACAAGAGGTATGGAACCATTCCTATAAGTTTTATGATGTTTGGTGTTGAAATGGGTTAAGTTTTTGATGTTTTATGTGGGTTTGTTTGGGTATGTGTTGTTTATGGTTGGGGTATGCTTTTTGAAGTGTTTTATGTGGGTTTTAGTGGGTTTTGATGTTATTGATGTTTTATGGAAGTTTGGTTTTGGGGTGGCATGTGAAAGAGCTTGAAAAATGAGCTTTAATGGCGAAAATTCGATGTACAGCACTCGGCGATCGATCGCCCGTTCTTGGCGATCGATCGCGAGCGTCCAGTACCAGCCAGAAGCATTTGGCGATCGATCGCCACTTTTGGGCGATCGATCGGCGAGCCTGGCGATCGATCGCGCCAAAAGTGGCGATCGATCGCCAAGAAGGAAATTTTGCCCCCTCGTCCAGTGTAGTCTCGCGATCGATCGCGCCTGGGCGGCGATCGATCGCGAGCTGAAGAAAAGTGGATTTTTGATTTTTGTGGGATTTTCTTTGGATATTGGACTATGTTTATTTTCTAATATCAATTTGTATGATTGTGTAGAACCATCCCAGGTGCCCACAACATCCAGGAGATAAAGCTCTCCAAATTCTCCACTTTTGGGAATTAAGGTACGTAAGAGACGTACGAGCATCGGACGGTAAACCATGCCCTTACATATTATGATGATGTTTAAGATGATGTTTACGATGATGACGTTTAAGATGATGTTATGATGATGATGCTTATGATGATGTTATGATGATGATGCTTATGATGATGTTACGATGATGATACTTACGATGATGTTATGATGATGATGCTTAAGATGATGTTTATGATAACGATGTTTATGAGGACGTCTATAATGACGAAGTTTATGATAAGGTCATACGACGTGTATGGTTGGGTAAGACGCCCATGTGGTGAGACACCACCCAAAGCATATGATTGGGTAAGATGCCCACGTGGTAAGATGCCACGCAATGTTTATGATATGGTAAGACGCCATATGATTGGGTAAGATGCCCACGTGGTAAGATGCCACGCAATGTTTATGATATGGTAAGACGCCATATGATTGGGTAAGATGCCCACGTGGTAAGATGCCACGCAATGTTTATAATATGGTAAGACGCCATATGATTGGGTAAGATGCCCACGTGGTAAGATGCCACACGATGATTATGATATGGTAAGATACCATACAATGGGGTAAGACGCCCTAATATATGAATAAGAGCCAGGGATAACAAAGGAAGTCGAAGGACGACCAATAACCTTTACTTAACTAGGATGTTATGCATTATTGTATGCTTTTATGTATTGTTAAGTAAATATGCGTATGCTCATGATGTGTTATCCCTGTAGGTACATTTTTGGACCAAGGGCCTAGGGTCGGGTTGAGGAAGTGAGCTAAAGGGAGCATGATGAACGTAGGATGCAGGATTTTGATAGTCTCTACTCTAGGAGTAGTGTAAATCTATAGCTTTAGCATTCTTTATTGGGAATGTAATTAAATAGCTTTGAAAACTTTATTTTTGGCCTGTAATCTCCCTAGCTCAAGCTACAACCGGAACCCTTGAGAGGTTTTTAATGCATGTTCTGTCCAATATATGTGTACTAAATGATATTAAGGTAGGAAGACCCTACATGACTCTTTTGTGGGTTATTTGTACAATGTAAAATGTTTTTGGCTAAAATAAAATTTGAATGTGTTAGTTAAACTTTATGTTAATTTAAATAATATACATTTGTTGTTAGAATGTGTGATACTATGATGATTTCAGTTACGTGCATTAGAATGTGTGATACTATGCTGATTTCAGTTACGTGCATTTATTTATATGCATTTTAAATTTGGTAATAATATTTTTGGTGTTATCTTTTATTTGTACGTGTTTTTTAAACTTTATATTAATTGAAGTAAATGTATTTGGTGTTAGTATGATTAATACTATGATGATTACAGTGACATGCATTTATTTATATGCTTTTTGAAATTGGTTATTTTTTTGTTGCTTTTACATGATTTTAGAATTTCAAAAATGTGAATTATAGTATTTTGTAGTATAATGCATATAATATATATATATATATAGAAGTATACATGCATGTTTCAGCCGTGTCGTATCCTGAAAATTTTAAAAATCCAATGTCGTCATGCCTGTTTTGTGTCAGTATCATCGTATCAGTGTTAGTATATCGTAGGTGGTCATGCATAACTCATACCAAACCATCCACACACCAAATCACATACACAACCACTATAGCTATACATGTAGATCAAATGATCGATAGTTACCACAACCCAATCTTTGGCTATAATACAATCGTTTTAAAGATAAAATAATTCATATAATATTATAATTGGATACAATCTTGTGATATAAACCCCATATTCTTATGTATGAGCCTCTGTCGGTAAACATCGAATAAAGCATCAGAGGTGGAGATGAATAGAAACCCGAGGAGAAGAAAATTCTAACAATTTCTCGATAGTCGAATTGAATATTTAATAATCTCACTGATTTTTTGGTCCTTTACAAAGTTTGGTTAAGATCAAGTTGCAGCTATAAATTACCATATTTATTGTTTGGGTCAAGTCTAAATCAACATAACATTACTCATGCGTGACATGTTACCCATTTATTAGGTCAACTTAAATACATTGACATAATCGGAATAAATAATTATTTATGAGAAATCTTATTGTCATTACAAATATTATTACTGGTACAATAAACACACAAACCATGGATAAATGGGTTTCTTTGATGCTATCTTTGAGGATAAGGTGTTGGATGACGTAATATCGATGATATATGTCCATACGTGCCGGTGCTTTCTCTCTTCTTTTTATAGTCTACTTTTTGTACAAGGACATGGAAATATGTTTCACACCATTTGTCCATTTTCGAAACATTTTTGGTTCATGTACCGATTTTCAGCTAAACTAAGTAGGGGAAGGGACTACGACTTGCTTTTGTTTCTTTATATGGAGAAAAGTCACCTAAGATACTGCAGTTTAAATGTAATAATTATATGTTGGACAGAATAAACTAATATGTGGTCACCAGGGCAAGCTGGCCGTTAAATTTTTTTTTTTTTTTTTAATTCAAAATAAATTGCATTTTGTCTATCCTAAAATTATATTTTACACCCTTAAAAATTTACCCCTCATTTTTTATGTTATTATTTTTTGTCCCCTCAACTTTTAACCTAGATTCGCCAGTGTACCCTTAAAAATTTACCTCTCATTTTTTATGTTATTATTTTTTATCCCCTCAACTTTTAACCTAGATTC
This sequence comes from Haberlea rhodopensis, assembly GCA_907163345.1. NCBI lineage: Eukaryota > Viridiplantae > Streptophyta > Magnoliopsida > Lamiales > Gesneriaceae > Haberlea > Haberlea rhodopensis. Next base: position 5,300,181 of record CAJQUN010000020.1, on the reverse strand, counting down.
GCCAGTGTTTTCTGATAAGAGGTGAACATAAAACACATTGTTTATGGTAATCACAAACCCAAAAAACTAACGAAGAACTATAAAGTAGTTAAAAAAAGGGGTTTTGGGTCGATTCTTCTTCTTTTCCCCTCCTTTTTTTTGTTTAATAAGTGTTATACCTTGAATGAATTAAGATATAACCTCATGATATATATTAAAAAATACCCGAAAAGAGAAGAGACACTACCCGAGAAGAGCCTAGCCCCGAGAAGGGCTAGCCCAAGAAGTTTATATCCAGAGAAGAGCCTAGCCCTGAGAAGGGTCTGTCCCGAGAAGGGAGAAAGTTCGGTCCCAAAAGAGGTATAAGATCTGATCCTGAAAAGAAACATCCTTATTTTAAAAATAGGGATATGAAGACATAACAACAGGGTCCCTAGAATCATGGAATCATTGAAAGGATTATAAGATATCTCAGAATGATGGACAAGCGGTATGAAAGATTACGTCACATATGGATGTAATAATTAAGAGTGTCTCAGAAAAACAAATGCGAGGTGTCTGAATCTGAGAGGTTAAAAAAGAGGGAGACCTACTATCATCATTATATAAAAGACTTGCACGTAATGTTTTCCGGAATAGAAGTAGAATTATTAATAAGAAGGACAATAATGACAAATTTGACAGGGGGCGTACTCTGAAAAAAATGAGTAAAGAGAGAGAGTATAAAAGGGCCAAAAAGAGGAAGAGAGATCCACTCTATCTGAAAAACTGGCATAACCCGGTCATTACAAGATTTTCAGATAACAGTAAGTTATGTGATAACAAACTTATAAATTAAAGAAAGTGAAAGCATAAGAACCCACCAAGGAAAATACATGTGCTAAGACAATGAGGAAATGGAGATCCCACCCAACTCCCGAATCTCGGCTTTATATTTATCATTGCATTTACGCTCGCTATTCTGTTTCTCTGCCCCCACTTGCTCAACCGAACAACATGAATCATTTTAAGTGGAAAACGTTTCCAGTGGAGCCAAATGTAGACATGAAGTAACGCATGATGATATCCAAGACATATGCGATAAAATGGATTTTATATATGAGTTGGAGATTATGGCAATTTAGCTATATCATATCGATAATAGACACTTTACTCGTATTTGGTTTGTAAATAGGCATTGAAACCCCTGTGTTTTTCCAAATAGTTAGACTACACCCTATGATTTGTAAATAAGGTTAACCCTAATGTGATTTTCAAAATAGATATTTACCTACGTCGTTTTCAAAACATAGCATACATATTGGGGGTGTTTTGTGTTTATTCACAAACTATATAGGGTAAACTATCTATTTTCAAACTATCGAGATACAAACTGTCTATTTTTAAAACCATAGTAAAATATATTGTTTATTTTCAAACTACAATAATGTAATTTAAATATTTGGAAAAGTACATAGGATTTGACGTCAATAACCCGTGTGAGATATGTACTAACTGGGTGGATGTCCAATGTTTAAAATCTAGCCATACTTTACTCTCCCATCCTTCTTTCGTTGAAATTCTCACATTCCAACTGTGAAGTAGACAAGGACTATCGATAGTTGAAAGTGACAAAAGACCAAGAATCAGCCATCACTATTATACCCTGTAAATTTCCACACCACCTCAGGTTTGATCACCACTAAGGCAAAGCATTATGTTGTGTTGGTGATGTGACTAGAAATAGACACATTTATTACATTTAATTGTCTATAATTTGGTATTTTTGATGGATAAATTGATACATGTGCTACATAATTGTATATCTATGTAAATGTAGTTGGAATAGAAGAAATCGAGCTAATAATGATGAATAAGGATCAAGAAATTCATTAGTAATGACAAAAGATCAAAGTAGACCAAGAAAAATGCATGAAAATTGACCAAGACAGGCGATCCATCGCCCAGGAAGCAGAGATCGATCGCATCGAGGCAGAAAGTTTCAGCAACAAAATTATCATCTTAGCGATCGATCGCCACTTTCCAGCGATCGATCACTTGCCCGAGAAAAATGAGAAAAATAAGCTAGCGATCGATCGCCAGCAGGGTTTTGGAAAGTTTTGATTCTTGATTTCTTTCCTTCCACATGGATTTTAACCTACCCCATCAGCCTCCCTATACATATATGGACAAAAATCAGACCTTTTTGGACAACTAGGTAGAGTATGCAGAATAGTTGAGACTACTTTTATAATTTTTCTTTCAATTTTGTTGAAGAACCCTACGAAGATCGAAGCGAAGACGGGATTGACACCTCGACGAGCGGAGATCAGATTAGTCTTCTTTCTTTTCTTTTGTTTTTCACATTTTTTATATTATGTCTAGCTAGTTTTTAATTCTTGGTTGAGGAAGACGAATCCTTGAATTTATTTATCATGGGGATATTCTTACGCTATTATTGATCGATTTTATTGAGTATCATTATTTTTCTGATATTATTGATATGATTTGTGTTTGTTTATTGGATTGACAACCTAATGACTTGCATATAATCTAATGCTAAATTTGATAATTGTTTAATTAATCGAATTTACGAAGCAACTAAGATTGATAATTGTCTGTTGTTGGTGTTATTAAATTCTTAGGGAAAACCATTAACTAAATTTATATAAATTGCTTGTGTTTATGTTATTTAGATTCATCGCTCGCTAGTTTTGAATTGTGTCATGATTTTAATCTTGAATATGCATATAGAGATTGATTGATTGATGAAAGTTAAATTAGAACGCTTGAACTAATTGACTAGGAATAAGGTGATGAGGGAATTAGATTTTCAATTGATGAATATTCAAATAAAATCGAGTATCTTGTTAATTGATGAAATAAATGATAATATCCAAGGTAGATTCGACCAATACCAAGAATCTTTCATTAGTTTAATCTTTAGTTTTAATTTAATTAGTATAATTCACTCGCAACCTCATCCTTTATGTTAATTATTATTTTTATTTCATTAACACAAGAATTCACACATCCTCGTGGAATCGATGCCTACTTACACTACTACATTATTGTTATCAATCTTGATGATTGAGTGGGATTAATTTGGGCGTACACGATAAGCGCGATCAGTTGGCAACTAGTATGAAGTATCAAGAATACATATGTTCCGACACAAAACCAATTGATAATTAGTAGAGTAACTTATGTATCTTATAAAGAGCTAGCATAGCTTGTAAATTCTCAAAGTGCGACAACTCTCAACACATCCCTCACATATGACATTATAAGTCAAATACGTGGGTTCATACCGCGGTTGACAGTGAGCATTGTGTCGGAATAGTCAATCACATGAAAAACCCGTTCTGACATCATATTAAGAATATATTGGGTTCCAACTTAAAATAAATTGATAATGAGTGGAGTAACACATATATCTTTTAAAGAGCCAACATATTTTTTAAATTTTCAACGTGTGACAACTCTCAACACAAAGGAATCCCTTTGGGCCACCGTTGCTGAACTCTCCAAAATCAACAATCCTACCCATACCCTACCCACCAAGTTGCGTGCATGATCATGACCATGGAAGTGGTCCTCGTACGATTTCATACCAATGGGGTTAAATTTTCAGGTTCATCCAACTTTTAGGTCAGTTCTTTACTAGAAATAACATGCCAATTGACGTTGGCCGACCAAGCAACATATCGTGAGGGGGAGGTCACTCAGCAGTAACGTATAATCTTTTTGACAAATTTAATTTTCGTTCCTCTACTGAGTCGCCATTCTGCATCTTTTCTCCATGCCTAAATGAAGGATTATATTGGAGTGGCACTCGAGAATTTAATTGATGAAGGATAATTTCGTCTACTTTTTGGAGACAAAACTCAACAATTAAACAAACATAAGCTTATGTTGGATCTAGCCATGTACATATTTGCTATGCCAAGATAAGATTTTTTATATTAAAGCAGTCTCTGTAGGTTGAACATAGTTGCACTTCATGCTAACATGAAATTGGATCGACAACTATCATAACATGTGAATATAGAATAAAATACCATGTATCCGACAATACAATTGCCAACATTTTACGTTAAATTGTTGTATGGACAAAGTGTGGGTCTCGGTCCATGCACCAACATTCATAAATTTTTGTCAACCATGATTTATCTATTGATGCATGGACCGAGGCCGACATCCGGTACATACATGAATTTCCTACATTTTACACGGTCCATTCAAATCAAGTATCAGAATTTACCATCATGGTTTTACTTGCCACTTCAGGAAACGCAAAGAAAAATGGTAGCAGAACCAAGAACTTGATTGGAGAGTCAACTTGATGTTTTTAAGAACAAGATTTATTTTTTCAAACTAAAGCTTTTTATTTCATTTTAACGGTGAATAACTGCACCAGATTTATTGTCTTTACCCAGTTAACAATTTTTTTTTGAACAATTCTAATTTATTGGAGAGGTGAAGACTCAAAATCAAGCCATTATAACACAGAATAAAAGATGTAACCACAGTGGTTATAAGGGCCCCAAAGCCATTATTGGCCATAGACAGTGCTATGATCATTCCATAAGAGCCCAAAATTTCAAAGTTGTAATCAGACACCCAATCTTATCAGTACAAAGAAGGGGTCACCCCACAACAGATAGCAATTCATCATTTAATACCTCTGGGCCACCTGAAAAGGCCGATTATAGCGAATTACAAGCCTCTACCTGTAAGTATTCAAAATTATATAATTGATCTGTCTGATATTTTGGGTATTATGATGGTTGGATGGGTACTGGATAGAGACTGCAGAGTACAAGGCCAGAGTCCCACCATTGCCTTAATGTAAATCGGATGTCGACTTTATAGTTTTAGGAGACATGGATATTCCAAACAATAAATGCTCATTCATTTCAACGTGTAATGTAGGTCGATCTTGTTTCTTTCCTTGTATGTGCTTCTGCATGTGGGCATGGAAGAAAGGGAAATTACACCACAATTCATACTATATTTCGTCATTTATTTTTTCAGTGGGAATTATTTTAACTTCACGGTCAATGTCACTCTTTTTTTTTTTTATACTATTAATAATAGATGGGGTTCCAAATCAAAATTAATTGGTAATGAATGGAGTAATTCATATATAGGTTGTAAAAGACAACTCTCAACACACTATCTCACATGCAATTATATTATGCATAAGTCAAACACGTGGATTGATAACGCGGGTGATAGTGAGCATGCATGTGAAATAATCAATTACATTAAAAGCCTGCTCTGATACCATCATAAGAATACATGTGGTTTCAACTCAAAAGCAATTGGTGATTCTTTTAAAGAGCTAATAACTTGTAAATCCTAACATATACTCCACCTTTTATATACAATTTATTGATAAAACGGGGTGCATACGAAATTAAATGGGATGTGATTACTTAACATGCTGTAGTAAATGTCATCTCCAAAGCTCCTTCAACCATTTTTTTTTCGCTAACCTTAAAAAAATTGCATTTCCGATGTAATAGTTTTGTCATCGCTGATGGTACTAAATCACCTAGGATTAAACAAGGATGAGTTGTGTTTGAAACTTAATTCCTTACCCCACTCCTGTCAAACCTTAAACCAATTCTCTCGTTCTTTAAGATTCAAAAGCACTAAGACAATATAAGTGGTTTGCTCAAGCCTAATTACTGCATAACAGGAGGATGGTAAGTTAGTGTAATGGGGAGAATTGCATGGGCCTCTGCTGCCCTTCAGGCCGTCACAACCACACTCGTGGAATATCTAAAAAATATATTCCAGATGTATGATCAGATAACATCAAAGTAACCAAGATAATTGGCGTAGACGTCAAGTCAATTTTTCTGGTACCAGAGGTATGGCCTTTGATTGCCATAATAACAATTGTCTGATAACGAGTTACCAATTTTAAGGATCAGAATATAATTTATCAATGTGTAGGAATTTGACACCATATATTTAAAATTAATATAGGTTATTATACATATTTCTCAGTAAAATAATAGCACACATGACACAAAAGATTTGTTATTATAAAATAATTCGATGACACATAACACATTTACATATTACAACAAAAAGGCAGAACGAGACTTTAGGATAGTTCAAGTTACACATTCAATCATAAATTTCACTAATATATATATATAATTTACTCCATGGTGTTACACTGAAACACTTGAAACTTTAGCCTGGCCAGGAAAAGCCGTTTAAAAACCTTTTCAAATGTATAAATTAAAATAAAATAAGAAAAAATTCGTTAAAATTTTAAAAAAATAAAATCAGCAACATAAAGTCGTTGAGAATTGAGATAGGCCTGATTGTATGCATGATGGGCCTTCTGTTAGATACTTAAAGTGGGCCACTTTGCGATATATGTGGGCTTTCTGTTCATTCTGTTTCAATTATGAAATAAACGAACTGTATTTGATGGAAGGATTTGATAGATTTGGCTAGGGGTGCTTACCGGTCCGGTCTGGACCCGGCCGGTTCTGGGACCGTTATAGGCGGACCGGTCCGATCCGTTAAGGAACCGGATCGAACCGGTTCCGGTTTGGTCCGGTTCTTTAACAGTTTTTCGATTTTTTTTATGTGTAAATGTTTCATCAATGATGTTCATCACAAATTCAATATATTTCTTCTTCATTTCATAATATAGATGCATACAAATAATTGTAAAGACATGACAATTGAAAATCTAAATAAAAAAATATTACAATTTAGTACTTAACAGTCTTCATAATTGATAAGTATTGTTTTGGCGTTCTCTTCTTTTTGCTCGTCATAATGATTTACGAATTCGTCAACCGTCTCATCTCTTCTATTTTTGCATTCTGCTTCAAACCAATCTTCAAGTAACGTGAGCATGCATAACGAATCAGCTGATAAACTACTTCTGTAGTCTCCAATAATACGGCCGCATGTTGAGAATGTCGATTCAGAAGCGACGCTTGAAGCTTGTACAGCATACACGTCTCTAGCCATTTTGGCTAAGATAGGGAATTGTGATGCATTGGACTTCCACCATTGTAAGACGTCGAAGTTGTCTTCGGTTAGAAATTGTTAATTCAGATAAATTTGCAACTCGGTCGACGTCGAAGTTTTTTTTTTTATACTATTAAGAATAGATGGGGTTCCAAATCAAAATTAATTGGTAATGAATGGAGTAACTCATATATAGGTTGTAAAAGACAACTCTCAACACACTATCTCACATGCAATTATATAAGTCAAAAACGTGGATTGATACGCGGGTGATAGTGAGGATGCATGTGAAATAACCAATTACATTAAAAGCCTGCTCTGATACCATCATAAGAATACGTGTGGTTTCAACTCAAAAGCAATTGGTGGTTCTTTTAAAGAGCTAATAACTTGTAAATCCTAACATATACTCCACCTTTTATATAAAATTTATTGATAAAACGGGGTGCATACGAAATTAAATGGAATGTGATTACTTAACATGCTGTAGTAAATGTCATCTCCAAAGCTCCTTCAACCATTTTTTTTTCGCTAACCTTAAAAAAATTGCATTTCCGATGTAATAGTTTTGTCATCGCTGATGGTACTAAATCACCTAGGATTAAACAAGGATGAGTTGTGTTTGAAACTTAATTCCTTACCCCACTCCTGTCAAACCTTAAACCAATTCTCTCGTTCTTTAAGATTCAAAAGCACTAAGACAATATAAGTGGTTTGCTCAAGCCTAATTACTGCATAACATCAAAATAACCAGGATACTTGGCATAGACGTCAAGTCAATTTTTCTAGTACCAGAGGTATGGCCTTTGATTGCCATAATAACAATTGTCTGATAACGAGTTACCAATTTTAAGGATCATAATATAATTTATCAATGTGTAGGAATTTGACACCATATGTTGAAAATTAATATAAGTTATTATACATATTTCTCAGTAAAATAATAGCACACATGACACAAAAGATTTGTTATTATAAAATAATTCGATGACACATAACACATTTACATATTACAAAAAAAAGGCAGAACGAGACTTTAGGATAGTTCAAGTTACACATTCAATCATAAATTTCACTAATATATATATATATATATAATTTACTCCATGGTGTTACACTGAAACACTTGAAACTTTAGCCTGGCCAGGAAATGCCGTTTAAAAACCTTTTCAAATGTATAAATTAAAATAAAATAAGAAAAAATTCGTTAAAATTAAAAAAAAAAAATCATCAACATAAAGTCGTTGAGAATTGAGATAGGCCTGATTGTATGCATGATGGGCCTTCTGTTAGATACTTAAAGTGGGCCACTTTGCGATATATGTGGGCTTTCTGTTCATTCTGTTTCAATTATGAAATAAACGAACTGTATTTGATGGAAGGATTTGATAGATTTGGCTTTCAAATCCTTAATACAAATCTATTCAAATTGTTTGGCTAATTCTGAAATTAATGAATTTCAAATCCTCCATTTTCAATTTATGTCAATTTTAACAATATCAAGATATTTCAAATTCATAATTATTGAATTAATTTCGATTCCATTTTTTAAATGAAATCTTTCAATCCAAATGCACACCCTATAAGAAATATGATGTAACTCACTCGGGATCTAACTTCTAAATTTAAACTGTATGTAAAATTAGTGCCCTGAGAGATAAAGTTTTTATTGCTTGAAAGAAACAAATTTTTTCCTTCTATTTTAGTTTGTCAGTTTAAATTTAATTCCTAAAATCAAAGGTACATTTTCCTGAGATGTTAGATATTAATCCGCGATGAAGTTTGAATTTTTATTTTTATTTTTAAAAATGAAGAAGAATAAAAGAGTGGGTTTTTGTCTTTATTGTAGCAGTTACTCTTTGTTGTGCTTTAGTGTCGGCTTACGCTATCATTGTAATAATCTTGTATTTGAGATTGTAATTTTAATAGTAAAAAAGTAATATAAATTCTTAAAACTACTTTATTTACTCTTCAACGAAACAACATGCAAACTGACTGATTTGTGGAAGAAAGCATTTCAACAAATGGGAGGGATTTGTGAGACAAATCCTCACTATTATTATTGTAAAAGAAAACGAAAGGAGACTATGCTTAATTCCATAAATGCATAGGTATTTTTTCCAGGATTTTCTTTTTAAATCATGGGAGCGGACTTCGTAATTTTAAAGTGTATTTGCAGACTCGAACATGGGCCATTTTGAACCCAAAATGGGATGGTGACCGCTGATGCAAGACTCGTTGGTCATTTTTTTCCTGCATTTGCACAATCTAATAGTCAGTAACTTACTTTGGTTTACATTGGCATTATTCATGTACTGAGTAAACTCAAGGCAATATCAGGATTGGCTGTTGTTATAAATTAACAATCTGATAATCCCGTTGAGTTAGGAAGATAGATTTTTTCTACACGGTATCAACGGGCTGCCCCAACATATGCTATGAAATTAACTCGTGTGGGCTTTGGGGAGGCCCAGCCAATTGTGCACCGATGCATCCCATCGATGCCTCCTTAAGTCACCAATTGCATTATAAAATAGACTATTTAATTAAGGTTGAACATTATATTAATAAAATCAACAATTTCAAAATATTAACTATGTTATTCATATCGTGGTATGTTACTTAAATCTCTTGCTGCCAGTCTTGCATCAGTGGTGTGTTGTTCAAAATTTTCGGGAATGTGTAAGGCAAGTGAGAAATGAAATGGATTATTACGAAGAACATCGATGTGAGATTTGTAATCTCCGTCCTTAATACAATATTGTCCCGCCTTGGTGCTAACCAGTGTTTTCATAACCGGACCTGACATAAAACCGATGTCCTTACTGGTCACAGGTTCGATCGGTTTAACCGGTTAAACCACTGGTTCAACCTGTGTATGACGTCATCATGATGTAATATCTATATTTAATTTTTGAAAAATATATAACATGTATTTGTAAAAGTTTCAAATGTTCATAATAAAAAAAATACCATTGTAGCAACATAGCATGGAGACCAATATTTTACACAATCTTTCAATAATTTCATCTATTTAAGTTTATAACTATTTTTTTTATATAAACTTTATATATAAAAGGATTAATTACAAACGCACTAATTAGTCATGCATACACCAAATTTGTATTATATTATTCAATAATGGGCTACTATATTATTACAAACACTTTATTATTGATTATCAAAATTAAGAGATTTTTTGTCTTTTTTGATACAATATATTACTTTTTGTATTTATATATAATACTGATACAAATATCAAAAATATATAATGAGTAAATGTTAAAACTCATAGTTGCATGGAATTGATGCAATACAAAATTAGATCTAATATATATAATAAACTCCATAAAATCTTCAATCATGGCAATACAATTGTCATGTAATCCACCAATTAAAATGCAAGAATTGATTTTTTTTATTAGAAAGTTCATACATTGCCTGTAGAAGAAGAATTGTTGTGTGAATGATAAAACTTAAAAGGGATAACAAAAAAAAATGAAAAACTTAAAAAAAAAAAAAGGTGAGAACCGGTTCAACCAGTCGACTGGTTCACCGGTTCTTTGCCCCTCCGATTTTATACTGTTAACCGGCCCGGACTCAGCACCGGTCACCGGTTGAACCGGTCGGACCGGCCGGTCCGGGCCGGTTTTAATAACACTGGTGCTAACGGTTTCAATTGCAATATGTCTCACAAGATACAACGACTTATGATTTGTGAAAGAAACACTTCAATTCACAAATCCTTTAAACCACAAAGGTTTAAAAGTGCTCAACTAAAAGGAAGGATGGACAAGATGATTGTGCAGAAATTTTGCAAGAATTTTGCTTCAATCTTGTGATTTATTTTCGAAAAAACTGATTCTAATTTATTCAAGGGTTGTTCCTTTGATATTATACCATGTAGTGCCATCAAAAGACATAATCTAGAGGTGTCAAATCAGGAAAAAATGCAACCATACGCGAATGTCCGCACCAAGTATAGGGCGCGATTGATCGCGCCTTATTCTTTAAAAATTTCTGTCTTAGGCGATCGATCGCCCACTGATCGATCACCCATAGCAGAAAAAAGTTTTTCCGTTTTGCACTATCTCGATCGATCGAGCGACACACGTAGATCGATCGAGGCAAGTCTTCCTCACACGAATGAGCAGCAAAAGAAAACTTTTGTTGGAATTTGCCCAGCGATCTATGCCTGTTTTGGGTTCTAGCAGTCAGGTTTGAGGAAGTGAACTTGTAAGTGGCGCTATTTCATGTTTTATCTGATTCCTGAATGTGGTAAGCGTTACCTCGAGCTGGTTATAGTATATTTCAATTGTATTTCAAAAGTAAGAGTTCCATCTTCTTGGCCTCGGCATATGATGGAAGACGTTGTAAGTTAAAAAATAAAATTATAATTTCTAAATAATTGATTTTTGATATGTAAGATTTTAATCATAATATTTTATTTATCATCGAAAAATAAAATTACCAAATTTTTTTTTAGAGGGGGAGTTGTAAAGATTTTGCTGAAGTATAAGAGCCATACTACATGTACATAATGTATATTAATTTATCTATTATTAGAAGCAATTGATTCATAATATTATTAGATGACAATGTCTAATTACAAATAAGTGAATTTTAAGCAGTTAATTAAATTTTTACCTTCGAGTTTGTAATAACATGATCATAAATTATGGGTTTAAAAATATATCATCTATAACTATCTATTATTATTATATATATAAAGTAACAACATGACATATCGACTTTTGGTATGACACCAACATTTGTTATGCCAAAATGTTAAATGATCGAATTGATCTACTATACTAAATGATCATAATGCCCCCAATAGTTTTACAAATTATAGTATACATTATTTTACAAAATAAATAAAATTTTTTTGTTACAATATGTTAAATGATCGAAAATCTCTATATTTACTAAGTGGCCATAATATCTAGACAATTTTACAAATTACAATATCGCCTTAATTTACAAAATAAATCAAACTGATTAAAAAAATCCATTAAACTCAAAAAAAAAATTAAATAAGAAAGATCATACAAACACATGATAATTTTTTTTTTAGCATAAAAGATAAAATATATTAATGACAACAATGATATATCAAGTATAACTGTTATACGTGACCAATAAAAGAACACACCTAGTAATATAAAAAGGTCTAAAAGGAAAAAAGGGGCGCCATATAAATAGATGACAAGTGAGTAGCAGGTCCCAGGAAGGGGGCGAAATGTCCCAAGGAAATAAAAACCGGCCGTGTTCGTCGTGCACCGGGGTTGACTTTTTTGTGCCTCTGACTCTCTTCAAGAGTTTTTTTGCCTTTCTTGATGAACTTTTTAGGACTATTATTACTAAGAATATTCAAGAGACGTCCCATCTGCTCGCTATATCGTAATTACTCGGATTTTTTAGCAGTTTGCAGCGATTTGCCTGGAAATCTCCCGCTTACAGTTCTGCCTCAACATATTTCCGGATTGGTTTTCTGGGGTTTTCAGGTGCTTTGGATTTTCTGTTTTGAAAGTTATTTTCTTCGATTTTTTTTACGATTTTTGGCAACTGGGTTCTTGGGATTTTGTTTGTTCCTCTTATGATTTAAGTCGTTGAGTGTGGTCACCGATCACACATTCCATGCTGCCCCAGTGACTGTAGCTTAAGTTGACAATAAATTGGCAAATCTTTCGAGCTTTTCTAAATCCTTTCTTAGCATTTGTTCATAAAATCTTTCTTTCCCAAAGTATAATGCCAATTGCACGATCCCGTTTAAATGTATGCTCTTGATAGGGTAATTCACAACCACAAGCATGTGCGGATCTATTAAGAGGCATGGGGGCAAGTGCCCCCCTGCCTTTTTTTTGCATTAAATTTTTTTAAATTGCAATTTTACCCTAAAAAAAATTGTAGTTTGTCCCTTAAAAATTAAATTTTACCCTCCTTAAATAATGTTTTGGCCCCTAAAATTTTTTTTGCCTACAATATTTATTTTAAATTTTTTTGCCCCCTTCCCAAAAATGTTGCGTCCGCGTGGACATTCTTATCCAGTTTTATGATAATTTCATAAACAATACCCAAAATTTCAAGTTTTTGGTGAAGTTCAAAAAAAATAAGCTCACTGGATTAAATTTATGGTTCTTCCCCATATATAATGCCTATTCAATGAATGTTTTTAGTTGTTCCACTATCAAATTGTTTTACAAATTTATAAATTCTTTTTACCCATACCTGTTACGAGGATGTTATGCAGAGGTTTATATGTGGACAGTGGATTGTGCTCATAATTTATCTTCCATTTGGCAGGGTGGGCAGTTGATTCCTTTTGAAGTGCAACAGAATCAATACTCACTACTAAAGTTATGACGACCTGTCTTTCGTTTTTATGCCGTGGAAGAAGGGGTTTGGTAACTAGACATCAAGCGCTTGGTGATGGTAAACTTAAAGCTTCAATATTTGGATTGTAAATGGCTTGTTCATCCTTCAATGATTTTGATGATCCTAACAAATTGAATTCGGCACAGAGCTCTCGCGAGTCAACAGTGTTATTCTTTACTCGTACAAGGAGCTGAGGACCGCTACGAATGATTTTAGTATTGCTAATAAAATTGGGGAAGGTGGATTCGGATGTGTTTATAAGGTAAAAAGTGTTATTTTAGTTGTCATGCTAAAAGATTTCAGTAGTTATAAATTTTTTGTGCTGATTTGGCAACTGACTCTTTAATGAGTAGGGAAAACTTAGAAACGGGCAGATGGCAGCTATAAAGGTTCTCTCTTCTGGGTCAAGACAAGGAGTATCGGAGTTCTTGACAGAAATTAAAGTCATTTCAGATATAGAGCATGAAAATTTAGTCAAGCTATATGGTTGTTGTGTGGATGGAAATGAAAGAATTCTTGTTTACAACTACCTCGAGAATAACAGCCTCGCACAAACGCTTCTTGGTATGTCTCTTTCCCTCTTTTGATCTTGATTGCTCGGTAAAGGACTCTTTTTTACTTGCGCAAAATTTATGTAAAAATCACTGTCTGAAAATTTTCGTGAATGAAATGGCCTGATAATGCCATTTTCTCCTGCTCTAGGCGGAGGCAGCAGCAGCATTTATTTCAGCTGGCGCACTCGAGTTAAAATTTGCATCGGAGTTGCCAGAGGACTCGCTTATCTTCACGAGGAGGTGAAACCACAAATTGTCCACCGAGATATCAAAGCAAGCAATATTCTTCTTGACAAGGATTTGACCCCTAAAATTTCGGATTTCGGCCTGGCTAAGCTCATCCCTGCAAACACGTCTCATGTCAGTACACGTGTGGCAGGAACCATGTAAGTTGCAAAATTTGCTGGTAATGATCCGAGCAATTTTTTCTGTCTTTTATCTTGGAAATCTTTTGAAATTAGATTTTTTATGAGACAATATGATCACTACACTTGTAGGCTACTCCATATGATCCGTCATGGCTCTTTTTCCTTTTCACATGATAGTATGCGAAGAAGCTAATTTACTTGAATCTATAACTGTTGTTGCAGAGGTTATTTGGCACCAGAGTATGCCATCAGAGGCCAGCTGAGAAGTAGGTCGGATGTTTACAGTTTTGGCGTTCTGCTTATTGAAATCGTCAGCGGGAGATGCAACACAAATACACGATTACCCATAGAGGAACAATACATCCTTGAAAGGGTATGAATTTTATTTAAAATCCCTTGCATAGTTTAGTTTGCTGCTAGTGTTCTCTTCTAAATCATTTCACGAATTTATTTGGAGGTCAAGGCAATCCATATTTGATAATAGTTTTATGTTGTAAGTTACGTTTAAATCATTTCACCATATAGGAAGCAACACAGGAGTTCTTTTAGTTGCAAATTTGAGCAATTTTTGCTAGGGAATTTTTGGAAAGTGGTAATTCTTCTTCTTGTATGTATGTCTGGCTGATAATGTGCCACGGTGATCGAAGTTCGACTCTTGAATTATTGTACGGTTTATAAGATTTGGGTTGGATGAGTATCACCATTAATAGTTTCCGATACAGTGGTAATCACTACAAATAAAGGAAAGTTTGTTGCGGCCCAAGTAAACAACAAATCCTAGTCTTTGATAAAACATCTTATAATTTTTCCACACAAGCTTGAATAACGGTAAGAGTTTTGATTCAGGCATGGAAACTTTACGAGAGAAACGAGCTCGGGGCACTAGTTGACACGTCACTCAATGGAGATTTTGATGCTGAACAGGCTTGCAGATTCTTGAAGATTGGCCTGCTCTGCACTCAAGACTCACTGAAGCTTCGTCCCTTAATGTCAACCGTAGTTGGTATGCTTATTGGTGAGAAAAATGTTCATAATAAGATAACAAAACCTGGCTTGATCTCCGATTTCATGGATTTGAAGGTTAGAAGCAACCCCAAGCCAAAGCTTTTTGTTAATCATACGTCTTCAACTTACAACTCCTCCGGCTCAGACACAGTGGGTAACTCGACTTTTACTTCTGCGACTTCTTCACAGGCTACAATGTCTTCACTGGTATATGATAGGAGTATTTGAGTACAAAAGTTTTGTAAGGGAAAGGCATTTCTTGTTTTGTTTGAGAATATATTTGTTTTCCTTTCTGGTTGGGTTTGTGTAGCTTGTATAATCTCTGTTCATATATACACGTACACATATCAAAGGGTGTTACCTATTTATTGCAAAACTTTCAAGATTATCATTCTTAATAATAATTATTTAAATTCAAAATATCATCCTGCTGGTTTTTCAAGATTTAAATATGATTGAAAAGCAAGCTTTCATCTGGGAAATTCACGGGCTTTTATTAACAGCAAAGCTTTTATTAACAGCGGATTATATGTCTGTAAAATTACACGAAATCATTTCAAATTGACTGAGATCTCTTTGATATTTTTGGAAAATTGAAAGGGAAAACCCATGATGCAAAGATAAACATTGTTCTTCGATAAAATCATAATAAAGATTGAAATCCAAGAAATACACAAAAATATACAATTTCTGGTATACAGCAACAAGTGATGATCAAGGAAAGCATGTGCATGCCCCGAAGGGGTGTTCGAGTTGGTAAAGGGTGAACTCTAGACCGTAAGGTCATGAGTTCGATTCCCTCTTGTCAACATTTTCTTGGTCTGAGCATGTCGCATTGAACGTGCCTGGTGCGGCCTGTTTGATTTGATTTGTAGGCTACTGCGTCAATCCAGATATATACCCAATATACACCCTACGGATAACAGCTGTGGATCACTCGTCATAAAAGAGAAGAAAAGCGCGTGCATGTAAAATAAGGACAATTACAATTTAGTGTTCTAAAGTGCCATGTTCTTTTTCTTTTCTTTTTTTGATAGCATATAATAGGTATTACATTAAACAAGCCACAATTACAATAAATATATATGACACTAAGTGAAAATGACACATAAACACCCAGAAATAGACAAAGGAAAGGGTCTAATGGTAATGATAGTCACAACATAATTGCAAGAACTTTGATCAGGAAATTCCAAAGACCACTAAAACTAATTCAGGTCCTCTCAAAACATTCAGCCCAGTGTGAGGTCGAAATAAGGAGCTGTCTTCCAATATATCTGAAGGAACAAAAACGGATAGATGAGAGATATAAACTGATATAAATCCAACAAACGAGCAGTCTCTTGTATCCAAACCCCTAACTGAAATCCATCAATCAATGAACAAAACTGGATGGCGCACGAAACTGATAAACCCAATAGTCAAAGTCAAGCAATGCCTTAATAGAGATGCAGAACCAAAAAACCAACAAAATAAACTAGGTAAACCAGAAAAGAAAAGCAGTCGAGGCCACAAATTTAAAAAAATACCTAACATGTAGAACATCAGGCCAGAACAAAAAGGTAGATAGCCAAAATCAGACACCACAACACAACACCATCGTATCTACCAAGTAACACATACACTAGATAAGTAGAGAGTGTAAGAATATAGAAATATCAAAGAGGAGAGCTTGCACGACTAGGCAGTCGCCTACTAACGAATGCACAGGGTACTCCCCAATCCCACACATTCCACCAGATTCGCCTGGCTGGGTTGTCGCGCAACCACCATCGTGGCCACCTTGTAATACCTTTGTCCCACATTGATTGTGGATGAAAATTTAAAATGGTTTATAAAGGCATACAATTGACTATTCTAGCAACTTGGGTTAACCATTTTCGTAAAGCGAGGACGGATACGCAGTAGTTGCTGTAGGAGCCCATTGTGCAGTCGCGCTTACGCGGGCCTGGGCCCAGGGAATGACAGAATGATATCAGAGCCAGTCACCGGCAGAAAACACCGATAGATAAGTGATATGCGGGGCAAAGTGCTACGTGCGTGGGAGCCACCTCTTGAGCCTAAAGGGGTAAAGTGCTACACGACGGGGGCCACCTCTTGAACTTGCGGGGCAAAGTGCCACATGATGGGAGCCACCTCTTGAACCTGCGGGGCAAAGTGCTACATGACGGGAGCCACCTCCTGAACCTGTAGGAGCCACCTCTAGATTCTCGGTGCCGGTGGATCGATGAGTTAGGTCGCGACGAGGACGTCGCGTTCTAAAGAAGGGGTGATTGTAATATCCTTGTCCCACATTGGTTGTGAATGAAATTTTAAAGTGGTTTGTAAAGGCTTACAATGGACTATTATAGCAACTTGGGTTAACCATTTCCGTAGAGCGAGGACGGATACGAAGTAGTTGCTATATGAGCCCATTGTGCAGTCGCGCTTACGCGGGCCTGGGCCCGGGGCGTGACACACCTAAAGCATCTCCCACATACAGCACAACCACCAAGAAACGAGCTAACCTCCGCTCAGCCGCGCAACGTCCCAACGGAAGGGATAAGAAGGCTGAAAACAAAGAAAGGAGAATCGATCCACTAAAGCCAAATAAAGCGCGATGATGCGTGCCAGATCCCCGGAAACGGAAGTCCGATGACCAGTGACCCCGTGAGCCACCACCTACAATAGGGAAGAGGGACTCCCGGTACACCAAACCATTACTATGAAAGATCGAGCTTCCAGACATCACCCATGTTAAGCTGGAACGAAGTACAACCACTGAACATCAGATCCAAAGATGGTTGTGTTAGGACAGTATCCGCCTTGACATCGCCTGTGTACCTGCAAAATCCAAATGCAAATAGACACAATATACGAATATAATACTAAATCCAAAAGGATATAGATTCCGGCTCAGATCTGCTGTTCCCCAATCTATGTCACGGAGAGAAACCTCGGCAAAGACCGAAAGGTTTGGACAACACCCCACACCCACGTTCTGCCCGAAAGCATAAAGCACACGACAAGAACACACACGACCAGCACCCTCACACCACCACACACTGCCAGAACCACCAGTCACCAGAAAAAGCACAAAGCTCACGGCCAGGTAACCACCGCACCCACACGGCCAGCTACCTCCACTCACCCAGTGCACCCACACAGCACAAAGCCACGCACAACACAAAGCCACGCACAGCACTCAATCGCACAGCACAAAGCCACGCCTAACACTCCTTGCACGACCCACTCAGCCACTCACAACAGGAGCAGGAAGAAAAAGGGAAGAGACGCACGAGTGAAGGAGGCGGACGACCGAGACTCAATTTCCGAATGGTGAGAATGAAGGAGGCGAAATGAAAACGAGAGAGGCGCTTCACTTCAGACGTAATTTGGCTTAGGGTTAGTCAAATGGGGGGGGGGGGGGGGGGGATTAGTTTAGGTTAAATAAAGGGTTAAGGATAATGGGCTTGGTTAATGTTTGGGCCACAATACCCAACAAATCTCCACCTTGGCCCAATACCGGTTTCTCTTCAGACGTAGGAAAAACATACAAGCAGACATCATCATCGCCTTATGGTCCCCACAATACATAAAGTAATTGTGTGGACCAAGTTCCTGTCAAAACACAAAGTAAAGACAAGGAAAACAATAACAAGCACACAGCAAGTTAAAGTGGGAAAGTAACCAGGGTAACAGTTTTATAACGAGCACACAGCAGGTTATAAAACACTAACCAAGGGACTAAACATGCATCAATCACCAGTATCAAATTTTAAAATTTTTAAATATGATTGAAACTTACTAAGGACAAACACTTAGTACACATATCAGCATGATTAAACACATAACGTTTGAGTTTAACAATTACAGACAACAGCCATTTAACAGCATTCCAATGCACCATGCCAGGGTTAGACACATACCTACTTAAGAAACTAACAGCATAAGATATAGCATGCCACATACTAACCATCAAATACATAACATGTCTTATATCATTTGAATAAGGCACATTCTTCATAGAATCAAAGTCAAATTCAAATTTAGGACATTGATCTTTACTTAACACAAAGTGAGCAGCTAATGGCACATTAACAGGCTTAGCATCAGTGAAATCTACACCTTCTTTTTCAGTAAAACCTTTAACTACAAGTCTAGATTTGAACCTAACAGAATTATTTTCATTCTTAACCTTAAATAACCATTTGCAATCAACAATTGAGCAATTAACAGGTTTAGGAACAAGAATCCAAGTATGATTCACAATCAAAGAATGCATTTCCTCTTTCATAGCACACAGCCAGTCATTAGCATTTTTGGATTTCAAAGCTTCATTGTAGGTTTTAGGTTCACAGTTATCAATTGATTCAAACACATTGAACACATAAGAAGCAAGATCAAAGTCACATAGCTTATCAGGTTGTCTTATGTTTCTCCTAGCCCTATCTCTGGTCAATTGATAATCATACGTTCGTTAGCAACCAATTCATTATGCACAACATGTTCATGTTCAACAACAATATCATGATTTTCGGGCATTCCATGAATTTCAGGTTCATTAACAGGCAAGTGCACATGATTTTCAGCAAAAGGCACATTGTTATCATTAACAGGAAGCACACCAGGCAAATGCTCCACCTTGCTAGGAGTAGCACTGGACTCGGACTCATCAACAGGCACAGAAGGAAGCAAGCAAGGCATTTCAAACTCATTGAAAATTACATCCCTACTTATAATGCTTTTAAAACCAGGTTCACTTCTTAGCCATAGTCTATATCCCTTAACTCCCTCGGGATAACCTAGAAAGACACACTTAGTAGATCTAGGTTCAAGTTTATCACATTTCCTATGCACAAAAGCAGAGCAACCAAACACTTTAAGATTAGAAAAAACAAGTTCTTTACCAACAAAAGCAGATTCAGGACACAAACCATTTAAAGGCACAGAAGGAGATCTATTAATCAAGTAAGCAGCTGTCACAACAGCTTCACCCCAAAACTTCTTTGAGAGGCCAGAATATGCAAGCATACTTCTAACTTTCTCAAGGAGAGTCATATTCATCCTCTCAGCCACACCATTTTGCTGAGGGGTATAGGGAACAGTCTTGTGCCTTTGAATCCCAGATTCATTGCACAGATTGTCAAACAAAGAATTACAGAACTCCAAGCCATTATCAGTCCTAAGTTTCTTAATCTTTTTACCAGTTTGGTTCTCAATCAAAATCTTCCAATTTTGAAACTTTTCAAAAGCATCTGATTTATTCTTCATTATAAAAACCCATACTTTTCTAGAAAAGTCATCAATAACAGATAGGAAATATCTATTACCACCTTGTGTAGAAACACTAGAGGGACCCCACACATCAGCATGCAAGTACTCAAGAATCACAGAACTCTTAGTCACATTAGGGGAAGGGGAAACCGGAAATTTAACTCTTTGTTGTTTGCCATAAACACAAGAATCACAGAAAGGCATGCAAGACAACTTGTCTTTACCAAAACAACCATTTTTATGCAAAATCTCTAGACCTTTAGCACTCATATGACCTAATCTTCTATGCCACAGATTAGTCAAGTCATCAGTCACAGAATTCACATTATCATACATAGATTCAGTTTTACAAACATAAATGTTTCTTTTCTTTTCAGCTTTGAAAACTACCAAAGAACCCTTTAAGATTTTCATAACTCCATTTCCCCATCTACCCTCAAAACCACCAGATTCTAAAGCAGCACAAGACATCAAATTATTGCACAAAGCAGGAACATGTCTTACATCTTTTAGAGTCATAGAATAACCAGAATCAAATTTCAAGTAAACATCACCAATGCCAACAACTTTACAAAGTTTCTTATCAGCCATAGACACAGAACCATTTTCAACTTTTTTATAATTAGAAAACAAATTTCTAAATGGTGACATGTGATAAGAGCAACCAGAATCAATTAGCCATTCATTTTCACACACAGTAGATGAATGCACAGAATTCACAACATCACATAAATCAGTCACCATAAAGATATCATCCGAGTTTTCACCGGATGAGGAAGCATGATTCACTTGTTCATAAGATTGGTTGTTATCATTTTGTTTCTGGGTTTTCTTTTTAGGACAGTCTTTAATAAAGTGATTAGGATCACCACAGTTAAAGCACTTTATGTTCTTAGGCCTAGACTTAGACCTAGTCTTGTTATACCTATGTTGAGACCTACCTCTAACATGCATAA
Organism: Haberlea rhodopensis; assembly: GCA_907163345.1. Classification (NCBI taxonomy): domain Eukaryota; kingdom Viridiplantae; phylum Streptophyta; class Magnoliopsida; order Lamiales; family Gesneriaceae; genus Haberlea; species Haberlea rhodopensis. The sequence goes on along the minus strand of CAJQUN010000020.1, from coordinate 5,278,695 downwards.
CTTCATCTGAATTTTGCTTACTACCTTTGTTCACTTTTAAATCTAGTTCTTTACTCTTAAGACCACTAATCACAGTGTCAAGCGTAATAGAATCTCTACCATACTTAATAACAGATTTGACATCACTATATGTCTCAGGAATAGCATTTAAAAGCACAATAGGAGTATAATCATCAATATTCCTATCTCCAGTTAACTTAATATCTTGAATCAATTTAGTAAACACATCAAGGTTCTCATCAACATCTTTGTTCAAGTCAAGCTTGAATCTGGATTTTTTTTCAAGTAAAAACAATTTACTAGTCAAAGAGGTTTCCGTATAAAGCTCTTCTAATTTTTCCCAAAGAAGTTTAGCAGAATTAAGTTTACCACACTTTCTGAGCACAGAGTCAGATAAGTTCAAGATTATAGAAGAGTAAGCAAATTCATCATCTTCAGCTTTCTTAGCAGGTGTAATATCATCAGCATAATTACCACATATAGCCTTAAACACTTTCTGTTGAATTAAAATTCCTTTAATTTTCTGTTGCCAAATCGAAAAGTCCGATTTTCCATTAAATGGTTCCATGTTATAGCCAGAAATAGAAGCCATTGCACACAAGCAAATTACGCACACTAAATCACAGGCTACCAAATTTCACAAAGTAAACAGCAGAAGCAGGACCACACAAAACAGGCACAGATAATGAAAAAACTGAAAGTTTTAGACAATTTTAAAATTTCAGTGAGCCACACTGAAAATCACAGAAAACACAGAATCACACAAATCCTAGTTTTCTACAGCAAACAAGCCTCAGAACCTAAGACCTAGACGCTCAACAAAGCAGTAAAAGTTTTAGGGTTCAAGCCAATCACTTACAACCCAGAGGCCAACGCTCTGGGGTTTTTCCACCGAAAAGCCGAACTGGCGCAGAATCTGAACCGCCAAACAGCCGCTGCCCGAGCGTCGCTGTTCACCCACCAGGCGCGGATAGCCGCTCTGATACAACTATTAGGAGGGTATCCGCCTTGACATCGCATGTGTACCTGCAAAATCCAAATACAAATACACACAATATACGAATATAATACTAAATCCAAAAGGATATAGATTCCGGCTCAGATCTGCTGTTCCCCAATCTACGTCACAGAGAGAAACCTCGGCAAAGACCGAAAGGTTTGGACAACACCCCACACCCACGTTCTGCCCGCACCCTCACACCACAACCACACACTGCCAGAACCACCAGTCACCAGAAAAAGCACAAAGCTCACTGCCAGGTAACCACCGCACCCATAGGGCCAGCTACCTCCACTCACCCAGTGCACCCACACAGCACAAAGCCACGCACAGCACTCAATCGCACAGCACAAAGCCACGCCTAACACTCCTTGCACGACCCACTCAGCCACGCACAACAGGAGCAGGAAGAAAAGGGAAGAGACGCACGAGTGAAGGAGGCGGACGACTGAGACTCAATTTCCGAATGGTAAGAATGAAGGAGGCGAAATGAAAACGAGAGAGGCGCTTCACTTACGTAATTTGGCTTAGGGTTAGTCAAATGGGGGGGGTTTAGTTTAGGTTAAATAAAGGGTTATGGATAATGGGCTTGGTTACTGTTTGGGCCACAATACCCAACAGGTTGGATTGAAAGAAAACTGAACAAGAAACTTGAAGAAAGTGAAGATGCATACGGAGACTCCAATTTTTGAGAGAGAAAATTTCTAAACTGATTAATATATTTTTTATTGCCGATGAAAATTATATTTTCTTCTGGGTAAAAGATAAAATAATTGCATGTCAATAATAGCTATGCCCCATATTTTTTATAGAAAGATTCTGACATTTAGCTACTATATATATACAAAAAATGAAATAATTCCAAATAGTTGCGTGACCGTCTGGTATCGACAAAGAGTGAGGAGAGATGCAAAGAATATGGCTTCCCATGCATTATCTTGATGGGGACTCATTTCATCACTTGATTTTAGTTAATTTAGCTTTGCAGCAAAAAAGATGAATCACAAAAGAAAATATGTTTTCCCCCTTCAGACATCAGGATTTATTCTTGGCTACCCCATAGGGCACCTTCAGACATCGGGATTTATTCTTGGCTACCCCATAGGGCGGAGTGAGGAGAGATGCAAAGAATATGGCTTCCCATGCATTATCTTGATGGGGACTCATTTCATCACTTGATTTTAGTTAATTTAGCTTTGCAGCAAAAAAGATGAATCACAAAAGAAAATATGTTTTCCCCCTTCAGACATCAGGATTTATTCTTGGCTACCCCATAGGGCACCTTCAGACATCGGGATTTATTCTTGGCTACCCCATAGGGCGGTGCCCTATGGGGTAGTCTAATCCATTGGATGTGTATATTCCCATCAACATTAGATGAAAATATACCCATCCAATGGATTGATCTACCCTATGGGGCACCGCCCCATGGGGTAGCAAAGACCAATTCAGACATCGGAAAGGCATTTCAATTATTTTAGCATAATTGTTTACATACCAAATATATATAATATTTATATGGCTATTCTTCTAATTAATTATATAATTTTTAATAATTAAAATTAGTAAATAACAATATATATATATATATATATATATATATATATATATATATATATATATAGTCATGCAAAATATTATGCTTGTGTGTAATTACTAGTTTGAATGAAAAAACATAGCCATTTCAAAAAATGTTTTAATTATTGTATCATTATTATTTTTTTTGTGACAAAGAAATCGTAGCCGCTATTTTTTAAATGATAATTGAGTAAACTCAGGCTGATGCAGTAAAAAATTGTTGTTAATTATTCGTCCAACTATGGGGCGGCTGTGATATATAGTTATATATATATAAATATATTAGACGGAGCTACTTAGGTTGGCATTAGTTTGGTGTCAGTTACCAGTTTTAGAGTTTTTGTTCGAACTTTTCGTGTTGTCATGTACCATAAAACCTCTTTTTTTGCAGCATACTTTTTTATTAAACATATATTTGTCAAGATCCCATTGATGAATATAAAGATGGACATCAATACTTTTTTTTATAGGTTCTGGATAATTTGTTTTGATGATAATTTATCTTTTACGGAATCGTTTGAAGTTGGTTTGAAGTTGATGATATGATAAGAGAATAAAATTATTAGATGATGATAAATAATATATCATAATAAGTAGCAGTGGCAATAGGGTGGATCTGATATCGATTTGGCCAAACCCAGAACCCACTCCACCACACGAAAAAAAACACCCGCTCCGCCCTACCTCCCTTCCCGCCCCGCACCAACCCGCGAATTCTACCCTCCTCCCGTCAAATTTTAGATGGTCAAGCTCAATATATTTTTGAATATAAAAATGACGTAAACAATAATACTCACTACAAGTGCATGCTCAAATAATACATAAATTACCAAAATCTAATTTTTTTTTCTTAATGAGGTAAATTATGGCTAATATTCAGTACATAAATGAGAATGAGATATATTGGGTTTTTTAACAAATTATTCGAAAAAAAAAAATTTTTAACAAAATATCCGAATTTGAAAATCATTTTTAAAATGACCCAAAACGCCATCTGGGATGGCGCCTTCAGGTAAAGGCGCCATCTCAGATGGCGACTTTGTTAATCTGAAAAAAATAATTGAAGGCGCCATCTTGGATGGCGCCTTCAAATAAAAAAATAATTTTTTATTGAAGGCGCCATCCAAGATGGCGCCTTCAGTATAAAAATAAATCGCCGACCATCTTCTTCTTCCTCATTTCTCATCGGCCTTTCTGAAAACTCATTCTCATCTCAGATCTTTGCATATTATTGTGCAAAAATTAAAAAATCATCGTGATTTATCATTTCTGGAGCTTGCTTGTTCAACATTTTTGAATTTCAGGTAACATTACAAGTTTGAATCGAAATTTTTGAAAGTTGTAAAATTTGAAATATGTTGTTGGTTGTTTTTAAATTTTGTTATTTGGTAGTTTTTATTGAAAAATTAGTTATAGTTTCGAGATAATGGCAAACCGTCGGATGATTTACAAATTTTTAGTTTTTGCCGTATTTTTGTACTCCGGCACGGCGGCGTCGGCGGCGGCGGCGCGGCGGCGGCGGCACGGCGGCGGCGGCACGGCGTCGTCGGCGGCGGCGGCGCTCCGGCCCAGGCGGCCGTGTTGTCACCGGTAGGGGCGGGTGGTGGTTGTCATGTTGATATTTTGTTATATTGATATTTATTGTGTAATATTTCAGGATGGATTTACAAAGAGGACCAGGACCGATTGACAGTCATCTGCTATCATTGCAGTCAGGTCATCGATCTGAAGCTGTTTGGGCAGGTGATATTAATTCTACACTTCGAGGCAGAAACCCTGATAAGTATTTTTGGGATCTTTGCCCCCTCGATACTCGTGTTGCGAGTTTGTTGGACAGTTTTGGTTTTTATGGTGTTTATAGGTCTGGTAGAATTACACTTGACTTTCACCTCATCACGGCTTTAGCTGAGAGATGGCGCCGTGAAACACATACTTTCCATCTTAGATCCGGAGAGGCGACCATCACACTGCAAGACATTGCAGTTATATGGGCATTGCCAGTAGATGGTAACGTAGTATCCGGTATTGATTATGATAGGAGTATACCTGACTGGCAAGCATATTGCCATATGCTTTTGGGATTTATACCGGATACTGCACACTTTAAAGGTGCAAAGTTATTTTTATCTGCAATAAACAATCATTTGGTGAATAATGCTCTTACTGAGCACAGTACGGAAGAAGATGTAGTCCGTTATACTAGGGGCTGTGTGTTATTGATGTTTGGTGGAATTTTGTTTCCTGATTCGTCCGGCAATACTGTAAAGGTGAACCCACTCAATGACGGTGCCGAGATTCCATTTTTGCAAAGCTCCCGTATAGTAAGGCAGTTTCTGAACGGAGCTCTCCCATGTCCCATACACATTCTCAACAGCACGTCGCAAACTAAACCATCCTTTTGCATAAGAGATCTCAAATCCATATTTGTCTTTGACGGTTTGAATTACATACTTTATCTCGAAAGTTGGATCACGCCGAACAATTCCCACTAACAAGCTAGCAATCATGTTTTTGTCCAAATTTGCATGATCGATAGACAGCTCACTCAAAAGGCATGTGTGAGAACCTCCATATTTGTTTATTTTGAATAATCCAACTTTCTTCTTCAACGAGGCGCGCAGGTACCATCTACAAGGTGCATCTTCTGTACTGTGTTTGCACACAACTTTTCACAATGTTTTTGTACTTTTCACAACGCGGTACTCTCGTTTTGCAACACGTACAGAGTAATCCTTTACAGCTGCCTGCAGATGTAAGGACCCCAAGCCCTTAACCCTTAATTAGTGTATTAACCACTATGTGTGGCACATGCTTTCAATAAAAAGCCAATCGGGAAGCTCAGATGATACTTTATCATTGCATGGCATTTTCAAAAAAATTCCTTTAACACTCAATGTTATAAGGTCATCAGCCTAACAACGAAATAGACTCACAAAGTTCGCCCAATACCATCCCTTTTTGCCACTTTTCACATTGTGGACTTTTATAAAAATTTGGGCAGAGTCTCCCCATAAATAGAGCTATCCCGAAATAAAAGCACGACACATAACATAATTCCCGGCCAGGGAAAACATAATACTCATCAGAAAGCAGTAATACCAAGTAAATTCCCAGTCAGGGAAGACACCACACATATGACGACATAAATGGGTCTCAACACCCACATAATACACTAACGACTCTCATATCATTAGCAATTCTACCACAATTGCATGCAACATATAATGAAAGAGAGGAAGGCTCATGCCTTTATATACAACCCATATACAAGAATGTCCGTGCTCACATGCGAGCATCATAAATGTGTATATAAACCTCGGGTGTATATAAGTACTCTATACGATACCGTGCTCCATCAAGCCCTGGTACCACGATCCTGTGAGTACATCCAATCAACAGCTCGAGCTCAGCTCCACAGCCATCGATGCACCTGTTCACCTGCCCCAACAGAGACAGCCCCCAACGGGGTGAGCATACCAATACACAAAATCTCATAATCACAATAATGAAATTCATAATTTACAACACAAGTAAATATAAATGAATTTTAAATGATACTCCCTGGATGGCAACATCCTCATCCGGGATTCCGTGTACTGTCCCTGTTCTCACAATCATCAAACTCATCAAATCTCAAAAATCAGTAAATCAACGGATTGATTAACTCATCGCATGCCTAATACTCGAATATCAACAGATAGTGGTTGCAAACTCATTAAACATGCAAATATAGATATCTCAATATCTAATACTGATTTCACAACCTCGCTATCAATCACAGATAGCTCAAATGCCTAGCATTTATTTTACCAATTCTTCATTATACCTAGACATCTCAAATGTCTTATAATGAATACATGATCCCACGATCATTCTCAGGCATCTCAAATGCCCTACAATGGTCATATAAACCCAGTACCCCATATATCATGTAAGAGTCATCCTACTCTAGTGTCACGCACGCTACAAGCGGCGATATCAAGATTTGGGTCATTCCTTGGCTATATCAACATATATATATATATATAATCCTCATGCGCGATTATTCAATGAAATCAAATTTCATTATGCATTCACAAATGCCCAAATATATAGAAATGCTCGTACGTCGCACGTACCTTAAATCTCCGAAGTCCGAGCCAAACCTTGCTCGAGTTCCATGCCCCGAGGAATGATGTGCTAACACGATAAATAATTCACAATTATTTACGAACATGTAACCCATGCTCAAGCACACCTATAACCCTCAAAATATTGTCAACACACGACAATTAACCTTTTAAAAGACCCGGGGCAGGGTACATGCAGGGAGGGAAATAAATGAGACAATATCGAAATTTGTTCAAGAATACCCTACAAAAATCGAACCCGAATCTCACAATTTCGAACCCAAAAAAAATACCACAATTCATCTAAAATGAGAATTAAGCTATCAATAGCAAGAAACATCACCCTTGCCAAAAACCCCCAATTTTCGAACTCAACCCCCTTAAATTCGAACCCAAACAAGCCCTTAAATTCGAACCCTTAATATTCTTCAAATTCGAACACAATAAAGGCAAGGAAATACACGAAAATGACGAAAAAGGGGTAAGGGAGGTTACCCAATCGAAAATTGGAAGAAATCGGACAAAAATCGATGAACCCTAGAAATTGGGGATCGACGCCTCCAGCCAAAATCCGAACGAGAAACGCGATGAAACTTCAAATTGACGGAGGGGAAAGCTGCGCCTCGACGAGACGAAGCCGGTGACAGGTCGCACGCGCCGAACGGCGGCGGGCGAAGCGCCTGAAGCGGCGGGGGAGCTGTAGCAGACGGGAGGGGCGCGCGGGAGAGAGGGAGGAAAAATTGGGGCTGAAATGAAAATAATTTCTAAAATTTTGGGTTCAATTGGTATTTATAGCAAAAATACCCCGAAAAATTAATAGCCCCACAAATACATCAAGATTCATTAAAAATCATCTGTTTTTAAAAACTCTCTCTCTAACTCCAAAACCCCCTACCGGTGCTCACACAGCACCCGAGATCCCGAGACACACTAAAAACCCAACTCTTAGGTTTTTCACCCAAATGAGAATACAATCTCAACCTCGGGATCCAACGATCCCAACTACCCAAATAAACGAGCCCAGAAGGCCCAACACCTCGATTAAATTCCAAATCGCAACGTAAAACCACTTTAGGGATTATTAACACTACGGGATTAACACCTATAATCCCTGGTCATCACAATATCCCCCACTAAAAGAATTTCGTCCTCGAAATTAGCATCGGTGTATCACGTAACACCCGGGCTACACCACAATATGAAGCCATAACTTTGATGCGGGTCATCCCAAAAGGCAGTCTCTCATGACTGCGAAACAACCGATTACTTACGACTGTAGATCGGACAGTCATCCTTAGCTCTAATACAACTAGTAAGAACGCATCCTGAATGACACCTCAACCGTGAGAACGTTGACCTCGTGTCAAACTCTGGAGTGGAATAGACTTCCAAATCCATCATAACGTCAAAGAGCGTCAGCACAGCTCAACGCTAATAATCCAAAAGCAGTTAGTCAACTGAAACTGTAAGGATTCGAATCGCTCCTGATTCTATCGTAGATATCATTCCATGACATCTCTATCAAGGCTCACAATGTCTAACATACATCGTTACGAGGGAAACACTAGTACACCACGGTGTACACATATCAAACCTGGTTTCCCGCTATACAGACCACCTCCATCCAAGGAGCAGTTGCACCCTCTGCAACTCGGATCGGGCAACTCACGGCCACCGATCCACACAAAAGACATCTCACAAGATGTCCCCCCTCCGGATATCCCAAGAACCACATCTTGGTCGTAAATAAACAATCGAGACTCCACAGAGTTTCAAATTCTGAAAGGGCATGCAATAAACCCATTGCATCCTCAACGCTTGTGTCGACAGTGACACCCAACCAATCCGAATTCCTGCCATCCCTTGATAATCCTAGGATTTAACAATCCAAACTTGGGAAGGCTATCGCATAACTCGGAGGGAAACACCAATAATGAAATACCTTAACCCTCACAAGATAATCCCTCCTCAAGGGAAGTCAACTAACTTCACGATTGTCCCTCATGATCATCGTGCCATGGAGATTCCCAATCTCAAGGTGTTCCATATCTCTCATCAGAGATTTAACCATCCTAAAATAGCATAACTCTATGCTTGACAGGAAGGAAATCAACAACTGGCATCCGTATACTCATCGGTATACCTGCCTCAGCACGAACACCACATGCATACTCAATGCACTTGGCTCAGGTATCTACAACATACCCTTAAGCCGCAAACACAACCGTCAATCCTGAGTCATTCCCATCCAGTGGCGAATGAAAATCGACGATCAACAACACGGCGTGATTCTCAAAATCAACACCACATGCACCAACTTACCGAATCTTTCAAAGATTCCCCAAATAGGTATAGTACTACCCCCCTTCCTCACAAGGGAAGTGCCATCGAACTCGAGATCCACTAGTCTCGAACCACTGTTCGGAAAAACTGGATACAATAACACCCATTGCATCCCAAATACACGGATTCCCTTAGATTGAGTCAATAACGACCTGATGACTCTCTTGTTGGTACTCCAACATCCTGAGCTGTCCCAGACAAGTCTCACCAAGATTAAACACAAACGTATACACGTTTCAGTGAGGCATGCACAACCTCAGTCTCAAATGACATGGTGACTACTAGGGTCCACCACAATCCACATCGTATCGCCTTACGATTTGCCAACTTGGTTCCAACGAGCAGTATAACGGCTCTAACAAGCCCTTCATGGTGCTGCACACACACGACAGACAAACTGGTCGCTGCCTCTCTAGGTTCACCTCAAACCTACCAATAAGATGGACGTTTCCATATGGTATATCATACTGTGGGAAGAAAACTCAATAGAGTAGTGGGTCTTTATCCAACATTCCTCTAATGCCGATACACCTTGGACACTCCAATGTCCCTATGTACTTAACATAACCTGATCCTACTCCCTTAGGACTCATCCTACACCCTCATGGGTGGTGTGACCATGTCTACCACATGTCACATCGACAGAAAGCGAGTACTTTCCTCCACGATTACTTCTGTCGTCAAATCACATGGCCAAGAGCCATTCCAACGAGCATACCTCAAGGGTATCACCACTCGTAAAATGATCACCCCAAACGTAAGCTGCGGTACAAACCACCTGTACAGCGCATCCATCCATTCCTCGAGCAACCCGCTCGGTATAAGGGTCACGTCAATCGGTGCCGCACACACCACCTTGTGCTCGGTACTGGCACCCAAGGCATACCACTGAATACGTATACTCAACGCATCGATCATCGTAACGATGATGCATGTCTAATAAGACATCTCCTACACCATCGTCATCGTCATCCCGTGACGATACATGCCAACTCATGGCATCTAAGGCATTGTCAACTAGTGGCGATACATGTCATCCACCATCATGCTAGTAAAATAGGCATAATAAGACATGTATATCTACGCATGCCAGCTACAATAAAGCTAATAGAATAGCAATATCTCATACCTCATCACTAACAATATGGCGGTATACCTGTCTCCGTCGCTCAATAATAGTACGTAATCAGCACCCATCGCTCGAAGGCGGCAAAATCCTGTGCTGAGTACATAGCGGCACAATCCCTCGCTATAGAATCGACGGCATGACACCTCGTCATATAATAAGTGGCATGAAACCTCGCTATACACCTGAGCATGAATCATCGTCCACATAATAGCGGAAAGAGGCATCGCTATTTATATATACGGCGGCACGAATCATCGCCAATAATCACAAAGAGGTGAATCATCATCATCGACACAGCGGGACACATCACCGCTATCATCCGTGTCCGGCGGTATAAACCATCGCCAATCAATATAGCGGAATGAACCGTCGCTATAAATACACCTGGCGGAATGAACCCTCGCCAATCAATATAGCGGAATGAACCATCGCTATAAATACACCTGGCGGAATGAACCCTCGCCAATCAATATAGCGGAATGAACCGTCGCTATAAATACACGTGGCGGAATGAACCCTCACCAATCAATATAGCGGAATGAACCGTCGCTATAAATACAAATCGACACAGCGGAACACATCACCGCTATCATCCGTGTCATCACAATGAAATGAATATAAATCGACACAGCGGGACACATCACCGCTATCATCCGTGTCATCACAATGAAATGAATATAAATCGACACAGCGGGACACATCACCGCTATCATCCGTGTCATCACAATGAAATGAATATAAATCGACACAGCGGGACACATCACTGCTATCATCCGTGTCATCACAATGAAATGAATATAAATCGACACAGCGGGACACATCACCGCTATCATCCGTGTCATCACAAAGGAATGCATCATCATCCTTTCTTGAGTCAGTCATCATCAGTTATGTTAATGCTTCCCCGCTCAATATGGTATACCTCGCCTCCATGTGCCAGCGAGCCTCCCCCCTCCCGCTCCACATGCGCAGCGATAAAGAGTAAGCATTAAAACCTTAACTGTGATCGCCCTGACTCGTGGAATACACCTCTTTATTCCACATCACAATATGCAACAACAATGCATAATATGCAACAACAATGCATAATAACATGTATCATAACCGTAATGCATCACATTGCATTCATCATGTGTCACACAGACAAACATGAATACATGTTACCGTTGGGATACCCGTACGTCGCTTACGTACTCCATATTTCCTGTAACCTGCAACCATCATGGTTAGCAACAATAGCCATATACGCTATGCAGCAATCATCCAATGCATAAATGCAACCACTTGCAGTCAATACGTATACCAAGACATGTTACATCGGAAATATCCCTTTACCTGATTCTCTTACAAAATCAGATTCCTTGGCACATAACACACGGAGTGCCAGACATCACTATTAATGCCATCCTATCGTGTTCCACACGATTCCTGCAATCACACTGATTAGCAATACCACTTTTTATATCATAAAAGCACATAAACAATTCGTTATGTCGTACAACATTAATGCCATCATGCATAAGTATGTGCTATCAATAACTTCTTAGGCCCTTAACAGCCCCAAAGAGCAACCACTGCTCTGATACCACTAATGTAAGGACCCCAAGCCCTTAACCCTTAATTAGTGTATTAACCACTATGTGTGGCACATGCTTTCAATAAAAAGCCAATCGGGAAGCTCAGATGATACTTTATCATTGCATGGCAATTTCAAAAAATTCCTTTTAACACTCAATGTTATAAGGTCATCAGCCTAACAACGAAATAGACTCACAAAGTTCGCCCAATACCATCCCTTTTTGCCACTTTTCACATTGTGGACTTTTATAAAAATTTGGGCAGAGTCTCCCCATAAATTGAGCTATCCCGAAATAAAAGCACGACACATAACATAATTCCCGGCCAGGGAAAACATAATACTCATCAGAAAGCAGTAATACCAAGTAAATTCCCAGCCAGGGAAGACACCACACATATGACGACATAAATGGGTCTCAACACCCACATAATACACTAACGACTCTCATATCATTAGCAATTCTACCACAATTGCATGCAACATATAATGAAAGAGAGGAAGGCTCATGCCTTTATATACAAACCATATACAAGAATGTCCGTGCTCACATGCGAGCATCATAAATGTGTATATAAACCTCGGGTGTATATAAGTACTCTATACGATACCGTGCTCCATCAAGCCCTGGTACCACGATCCTGTGAGTACATCCAATCAACAGCTCGAGCTCAGCTCCACAGCCATCGATGCACCTGTTCACCTGCCCCAACAGAGACAGCCCCCAACGGGGTGAGCATACCAATACACAAAATCTCATAATCACAATAATGAAATTCATAATTTACAACACAAGTAAATATAAATGAATTTTAAATGATACTCCCTGGATGGCAACATCCTCATCCGGGATTCCGTGTATTGTCCCTGTTCTCACAATCATCAAACTCATCAAATCTCAAAATCAGTAAATCAACGGATTGATTAACTCATCGCATGCCTAATACTCGAATATCAACAGATAGTGGTTGCAAACTCATTAAACATGCAAATATAGATATCTCAATATCTAATACTGATTTCACAACCTCGCTATCAATCACAGATAGCTCAAATGCCTAGCATTTATTTTACCAATTCTTCATTATACCTAGACATCTCAAATGTCTTATAATGAATACATGATCCCACGATCATTCTCAGGCATCTCAAATGCCCTACAATGGTCATATAAACCCAGTACCCCATATATCATGTAAGAGTCATCCTACTCTAGTGTCACGCACGCTACAAGCGGCGATATCAAGATTTGGGTCATTCCTTGGCTATATCAACATATATATATATATAATCCTCATGCGCGATTATTCAATGAAATCAAATTTCATTATGCATTCACAAATGCCCAAATATATAGAAATACTCGTACGTCGCACGTACCTTAAATCTCCGAAGTCCGAGCCAAACCTTGCTCGAGTTCCATGCCCCGAGGAATGATGTGCTAACACGATAAATAATTCACAATTATTTACGAACATGTAACCCATGCTCAAGCACACCTATAACCCTCAAAATATTGTCAACACACGACAATTAACCTTTTAAAAGACCCGGGGCAGGGTACATGCAGGGAGGGAAATAAATGAGACAATATCGAAATTTGTTCAAGAATACCCTACAAAAATCGAACCCGAATCTCACAATTTCGAACCCAAAAAAAATACCACAATTCATCTAAAATGAGAATTAAGCTATCAATAGCAAGAAACATCACCCTTGCCAAAAACCCCCGATTTTCGAACTCAACCCCCTTAAATTCGAACCCAAACAAGCCCTTAAATTCGAACCCTTAATATTCTTCAAATTCGAACACAATAAAGGCAAGGAAATACACGAAAATGACGAAAAAGGGGTAAGGGAGGTTACCCAATCGAAAATTGGAAGAAATCGGACAAAAATCGATGAACCCTAGAAATTGGGGATCGACGCCTCCAGCCAAAATCCGAACGAGAAACGCGATGAAACTTCAAATTGACGGAGGGGAAAGCTGCGCCTCGACGAGACGAAGCCGGTGACAGGTCGCACGCGCCGAACGGCGGCGGGCGAAGCGCCTGAAGCGGCGGGGGAGCTGTAGCAGACGGGAGGGGCGCGCGGGAGAGAGGGAGGAAAAATTGGGGCTGAAATGAAAATAATTTCTAAAATTTTGGGTTCAATTGGTATTTATAGCAAAAATACCCCGAAAAATTAATAGCCCCACAAATACATCAAGATTCATTAAAAATCATCTGTTATCAAAAACTCTCTCTCTAACTCCAAAACCCCCTACCGGTGCTCACACAGCACCCGAGATCCCGAGACACACTAAAAACCCAACTCTTAGGTTTTTCACCCAAATGAGAATACAATCTCAACCTCGGGATCCAACGATCCCAACTACCCAAATAAACGAGCCCAGAAGGCCCAACACCTCGATTAAATTCCAAATCGCAACGTAAAACCACTTTAGGGATTATTAACACTACGGGATTAACACCTATAATCCCTGGTCATCACAGCAGATGTGCTTTATTTTTGAACACCATATCTACATGCATATCCCCTTTGGAGTAATCGTAATAACTACCCCATTTACCTGTTGGAATGTCTACTGAGTCTGCAAATACTTCAGGATGTATCATTGAGCAGAATGGAATTGTTGGATAAAGGACATGACTAGTTGTCGTGGTTGTCTCCGGTACATTAACTGACACTTCCTGGGTGATTGGGATCCCTTCATCTTCATCTGCAATTGTTTCTGACATGACACAAATATCAACCTCATCGTCATCAGCATCATCCTCGGACGGAATATCATCTGGTTCTGACTGAATATCATTTCCCAATTCAGCGAAACTGTCTGCTAGTGGCTCAGGAGCAATCACATCAGCATCTATTGGATCGTCATCGTGGTGTCTACCGGAGACAGTCGGTCCTTCTGCAACTACAGGCAAACAATCTACATTTTCTGGAATATAATCATAGTTTCTTTGTTCCGTTTCTATGTAAAGTTCCAAGCAACTAAGACCTTGTTCTGAATCTAATAGCCATGCTAAGTTATAATCATTATCGATTGGCAAAATTGTCTGTCGTACCCCGGCAAAATCTCTAAACATATGTCTTACATGTATTTTCAGAAGAAAACTGGTTGCCATCGATGCCCGTGATATTATATATTTCGGTCAACAACTGCATAAAATTAATTGTGCGAGATATTGTGGTAACTCTTATTGGACCACGATCATATCTAATGGTATCCAAATCCTGTAATATATTACCTCCACAATATAATAATATTTGAATCGACATCTCTGAAAAATTTATAAAATATTACAAATAATTAATAAATTTATAAAATCAATATGATAAAATCAATAATATAACAACATTTTTACCTGAAAAATACTTCGAGAGTGGTTAATTGAGATTGGAGATTGAACAATTTTAACGATAAAAATAAGATAAGAAACTATGATGATATGTGATTTTCGCTTCGGTATGAAAAAATGAAGGGCTCGGCCGCGGTATTTATACCCGAGAAGGCGCCATCTTGGATGGCGCCTTCATAAAAAAAAAAAATTTTTTATTTGAAGGCGCCATCCAAGATGGCGCCTTCAATTAATTTTTTTATCAGATACGAAAGGCGCCATCTCAGATGGCGCCTTTACATGAAGGCGCCATCTGAGATGGCGGTTTGGGTTACTTTAAAAACGAATTTAAAATTCGGATATTTTGTTAAATTAATTTGTTTTTTCGATTATATTAATAAAAAACCCGAGATATATTACTAAAAAAAATTAATTAAAATTGAAAATTAATATTTATATGTGAGGGTCCATGACGAGTTTGGCTAAAACGGGGACCCCCTCCCCGCGTCAGAAACCCAATCAAACGAGTCCAGGCCCATCCCAGGACCTGTTTGACCGGGTTTAGACCCGTCCCACATGAGCGAGTTTAATACGGTTTCGGGTTTAGACCCGTCTCATCGTCATCACTAGTGATAAGTTATATCTTGTGTGAAATGATTTTAAAATGATGGATTAATTTTATTACTTATTGTATGATGAAAACACTCACTAACTAGTGGAGGAAATTTCAATTTTTTAAAATTAAGTTGCAGGAATAAGTTGAAATTTGTGGAGAGAATTTCAAGTTTTACAATGGTAAGAAAATGTGAGAAATGACATATATATCATTTTACAAAGTTGGAATAAGATAAGATAAATCATCATAATCTTATCATCCATTCAAACATCGTATAAATAATTTGAAACTATTAACATTTGAGAGAATGTTTGTATTTGGTTTTTAAAGGAGAATGAATTTACAATTATTTCAAGTTGTTGTGAATTGCCCTATAAAGGTTTGAGAAAATAATTTTTCGAGAGAATAACTAAAAAATAAAGAAACAAATTACTCTCCCATTGATTTTATAGTTTGAGCTTTGCTAAATCCAAAATTTTTGCAATTAAGATTCAGATGTTTCATATTAAAAACAAAAAAATTTATTCACCTGATAGTAACGATAAAAGAGACTATTATTCGTTGAATAGCTTCACTTCTACATAAAATATTGTTGTGAGGGTCGATCCTAATCATATATTAAATGATCATACAATAATAAGTTTTTTTATTGTAAAAAGTATAAGATTTATTTAATTATCTGTTATCACAGCACTCGCATCTTTTTTCCGAATTTTAAGGTTTACATAGAAAACGTAAACGGTTAAACCAAACGGCAGTTAAAAGATACCGAGTTTTCAAAGTTTCGCACGTGTGTGGACACGAGGAAGTCCTCCCCAATGGTTAATTACTACAAATATTTATTATCACAGCTCCTCAACTAAATCTCGTTTGTACACTGTCAACGATTCAATTCGAGTATCCTAAGCAAAAATATTACCCCCCCCCCCCCCAAAAATAAAATAAATAGTCATAAAATCCAGACCTACTCTCACAGTCTCACCTGTGTCTCGTCTCTCTCTCATCCGGATTTCCCTATATTCACCGTTTTTCTTTGTTCCCTGCTCGTGATTCGGTTTGATGTATGCTTTCTGGGTTGCTCTAGTTTGAGCCAAGAATTTGTGAAGGAGAATTTTTTTGTGGCGGGTGAATGGGTATTTGTTTCTCTTCGAGTAGTGGGAGGAGAAAGACGGGGTGTGAGGCCGGAAATGACAGCGGAGGGAGGTTAGATTCGAAGTCAAAGAAGAATAGCACGGGTGCATTGATTAGGAAGTTAAGTGGCGGCGGCGCATCTACGGCTGCCGGCTTAGTGGCGGCGGAGAGGACCCTGTTTCAAATTCCGGGGCGGTTTTTTTCTAACGGGGCGACCCAAATAGCCAGCTTGTACACTCAGCAAGGCAAGAAAGGAACGAATCAAGATGCCATGATAGTTTGGGAGGTTAGTTTCCTTGAACTCTCTCATTTATGTGAGAATATAACATGATAATTTATTTTTGTATGTTGCTTAAAATCTTAGATTTGCCATTAGTTGAAGATGCACTGAATTAGCTAATAAATAATCGAGCTTTTTGAAAGAACTCGTGTCTTATTTTGAAGAATGATGGATGTTGTTCTTGTTCATTTGAGTCAGTTTATGACTTGCTTGGATTGTTTATACGGCAGAATTTCTGTACGGGAAGCGATGCGAATGCAACTTTTTGTGGCGTGTTTGATGGTCATGGTCCTTATGGTCACGTAGTTGCAAGGAAAGTCAGGGACGCTCTTCCAATTTTGCTGAGTACTCAATTTGAAATGAATCCCGAAAGCAACCCAATTTCAGAAAACAACCAGGATTCATCAAACAAGAATGGAAATCCGGAAGGAATGGTGCGTTTTGATGATTTCATGGATGATGATGGCTGCGAATCTTTGGAGGCCGAGGAGAATGAAAAAATTCCGGAGATGCATATTCCGCTCAAGAGGTCGATATTGAAGGCTTTCAAGTTAATGGATAAGGAGTTGAAATTGCATCCTACGATTGATTGTTTTTGTAGTGGTACAACTGCGGTGGTGTTGATAATGCAGGTACTGATCCTTTTGCACATAGTGTTAGTATTTCTCTTTGTTAATTGTCTAATTTTAATAGGAAAAGTGGTTGCTATATACTTGTTCTCCATTTAGTTACTAATTTTTCATGAACTAATGCAATGATCATTCTGCTGTGGTTTAGAATCACCTAATCACAAGGCATCACATAAATTTACTGGTTATGATAGAATCACAGTTCTGTATACCAAAACTTGTATGATATAACTTGTCATATAGTCTAGATGATTAGGGAATTCTTTAAATGGAGCTCGAAAAATTGGAAACAGATATAAAATGACCCGTTTTGTGGGATCATATAAATGAACCTATGGCATAGAGGACCATACATATCTATCTTCGTTGACTCTTCGTCTAGGAACCCCTGATCACCTTGTAGAGAAAGGTCCTTTCTTGCTAATTTAATTTATCGAGTTGGGATAACAGAAGGCATAAAAACGGAGTTGGCTGCATATATTCTTCCTACTTTTACGCTGCATCTCTCTGTAGGGTTGAGATAGTGGGCATCCCTAGATTCATAACCTGCCAGCACACAAAAAATCTTGGCATCAAACATTGTATAGTTATTGTCGAATTACATACACCCAGAGATTTGGTGGCTGTTTAGACATTTGGTCATACAACAATTCTTTCTTGGTCTACAATGATGATACAACGATTTGTGACTTCTGCTCTATGGAACATCATCATATTACAGGAATCATACATTTATGGCTGATCTTTGTACAGAGTGGTTGTATTTTGGTTGTAAATGGTGCTCCCAACTCATTTTACATAATTTGTCCAGGGCCAGGATCTTGTGCTTGGTAATGTTGGCGACTCAAGGGCAATATTAGCAACTCGAGATAAGGACAATGGTTTGGTGGCTCTACAATTGACTGTGGACTTGAAACCAAATCTTCCAAGTATTCCATCGTTTTCTCGTCTTTCTTGCACAAGCGTTGTTTAATTATTTGTACGCTTGTGTATGCACTAAGACTAAAGCTTTGGGCTCTTCTTAATCAGGAGAATTTGCTAGGATCCAAAGATGTAAAGGAAGGGTTTTTGCATTGCAAGATGAACCAGAAGTTGCGCGAGTATGGTTGCCAAATAGCGACTCCCCTGGCCTGGCAATGGCTAGAGCATTTGGTGACTTCTGCTTGAAGGATTTTGGTTTGATTTCCATGCCAGATGTATATCATCACCACATAACCGAGAGAGATGAATTTGTTGTTCTTGCCACTGATGGGGTACGTTTCTGTTATTGCACATCTGTTAATAAGTCAACTTAATATAGGTGGTGTACAGACTTTGCCTTTACCGTTTTAACACAGGTGTGGGATGTCCTCTCAAATAAAGAAGCAGTGGATATAGTTGCCTCGGCTCCAAGTCGTGGAACAGCTGCCAGAGCTCTCATTGAGTGTGCAACTAGAGCATGGAAACTCAAGTACCCGACGTCAAAAAATGATGACTGTGCTGCGATATGTGTTTTCCTAGAACACGTGTCTGCAGCTAGCACGCCAAAAGAACGAAACGATTTCCCAGAAACCCCGGAAGAGGAAACCGATACCATTCTCACAAAAATGGAAACCGAGATCTCAAATACAGACGCGACAACTTCTCATGCTATTTTTACTGAACCTCCAGATGCAACTAAAGAATCTAGTGAGATTGTGCCTGTTATTGAGGAAGCAGAGCTGAAGCAGCCGGAAAAAACACCCGGTCAATCCAAGAGGAGCTTAGCCGAGTGCCTTTTAACTGCAGAGGATGAAGAATGGTCAGCCCTCGAAGGTTTTTCCCGAGCCAACAGTTTACTCAGTCTCCCTAGGTTCTTACCATTCGACAAACAATCTACGAGTTGGAGAAAATGGTTATGAATCACCCCGAAGAAAGCTACGTTATTCGTGAGGCAGTCAGTGGGTATGTTTTGCTTTTAAATGAAGCTGGTTAAATTTCCCAAATGCAGTTTGTGAATACGATACAAGGTACAAAGTAAAACTTTTCTTGTTGGATTTTCCCAACTCCTGAAAATTGTACGTGGGATTCACAGCATGGTGGCTCTACGCCCTGTTAGTCTTGGTACTTTGGTAGTTATGTTTTTGTATGTACTTCCGAGTTACTATATATGTATACTGTTTGCAGGAAAATAGATTGTATACATCCTGTCTGTTGCTAATGAACTCTCAACAAAGGTGGATGCTTCAATTATATTTTTATCGTGCATTTGGTTAGTTGAATTTATTTTCTTTTGAACAAAATTATGTTAGCATAAATGAAATCTTTTGTCACGCCCCGAAACCCGAGCGCGTGGCACCGGCGTTGAATCCAAACATGATATTTAGATACAACAAGCCTCGTGTACAAATCTATGATAAAACCAGTCTATTTATTCCAAAATCAATAAATTGTCATTACAATTGCAAATACGAAATACAATTGTCTCGAATTTAATAAAAGTTGCGGAAGCGTAAATAAATATAGTAAATCTTCTTGAAGACTCCTCATGGATCACCATCCCCAGAATTGTTCTTCTATTTCTTCCTCGATCTCTTCTCGTTCGACTTTGTCTGGGAGGGGAGGTAAGGGGGTGAGTGTTTGGGAAAAACACCCAGCAAGCGGGGACCAATCGATGTGACAATATAATACTTTTTCATATTTTTTCCAAAACATATATTATAATCGGAGCATAAACTGATATGAATACTGAAACATAAACTTAACAGAGTTGCTCTAATCAGAGCCAGAACAGAACATGTCATATCAGAAATATTTTTCGTATACGTAAAGCACATTAAATCCTCTAATTTCCTCCTGGTACTGATATCAGTTCTCTAGACTTAACCCTCCTAGAGATAAGGTCAGAACATCGGATCACCCACGAATAAAGGGTCTGGACTTTCCAGAACAACGGTTAACCACCGTATCAGGTCAGAATGGCGGTTACCGCATCAGGGTCAGAAACAGAAACAGAACTCGGAATTCCCACCAATTGGATTTCAAAATTTAAAGTGCTTCAAAAATATAATTTTCATCAAAACATCAGAATTTCATAATTTCAACATAATTCACATAATCGATTGAGGTTTCAAAACATACTTATGATTTTTCAAAAACGAAATGAATATATATAACAAGAGCCCACTTACAGTTATTGAAGATTCGAAGCACGTTGAGACGAGATCCGGGTTGAGAAAAATAGCACAAAAGCTCTTCTTCCTTGCCTTGAGATTTTCGAAAATGTGTGTGTGTGATTTTTGAATTTCTTGGTATGGAATAGGATAGCATTCTCCTTCTCCTCCTTGGTATGATTTATAATGAATTAAAGTGGTGGGTGGTTAATTTAGGCTAGTGAAAGAATTATGGGTTTAATGTGGTGGAATGGTTTAATTAAGGTTCCTAAAGTTTGGCCATTAAAGTCATGATTTGAGCCAACCAATGATTGTGTGTCATCAAGGTAATGAATGGATGTTAATGGTTGACAATTAAGTGGAAATACAATAAGGAGTAAGGTGATTAATGTAGGAGGATTTCAATTTGGATCCCTAAACTTTGGCCATATAATTGAATAAGATAATTGAATGATAATGTCATGATTTGATCATGCAATTAAATGGATACCAAGATTTGGGCATGACACTTGAATGAGTCAATAATGAGACAAAATGAATAAAGGATTTTGAGTGTTTAATGTAGGAGAATTATTTGACCAATACCAAAACTTATGCCCTTTAATGACACAATTTGAGCAATGTACTAAATGTCATTAATGAGATTGAATGATAGCTAGTTCCCAAGTGGCATCTTTCTCCATATGGTTTGACCTTTGGACTTGACGTATGGAATGGTTCATCACGCTACTTGATCCTTTGAGGCCACGTTCAAGATCGGAATTTCTTCGTACTTCATAGGTTCATTCCTGCTTCTTTCGACAACTAAAGGTTCTACATGGTTCGGATTGGCAATGAATATCTACGCAGTCGTGGTACGAGGAAAACATTATGATTTTTGGATAGGCTTCGAGCGAGCGCTATTTTTGATTCTGTTGGGACCGTCATTGTTGAAAGTAAATCACTTAGGGCAAAAAGTTTGCTCCAAATTTCGTATTGAAGTCGAGTCTCAAACGTGTAGCATATCCTCTAGGGTTTGAGTTGCCATTTCGGTCTGACCATCGATTTGGAGGTAATATACGGTAGTAAAAGTCAAAAGAGTACTTATCGGTTATTGAAAGCTCTCTCAAAGTCGCGACACAAATTGTGGGTCTCTGTTAGAAGCTGACGAGACTGGCTTCCTACATTCGTTGGTTTAATGTTTCGTCTGAGCTCTTACCTAGTCGAACCAAGAACCAAATCTACAAGTATTTCTTCTATTGAACTTCCGTCATGTACTCTAATGAGATCATCTTAGCTTTAAGACAGCGAATGAAAAGAGTTTTAGTTGAATGAGTTTTCTTTGTCAAAATGATCAATGATAGGAGAAAAGTCTCTTATAAAGGTTGTTCAATACAATCCAAAATTTTCTTAAGGGGATGCAAAGTGAATGATCAACTTTTACGAGTTGAAACGATCAAAACAATTGTTGAATACTACAAGAATTTGCAAGGATGACATACATTATTCTATGATACAATCTCATGAAAGAGATGAAATGAAAATTCCAAGAAAATGGAAAGAAAGAAAAAGTATGTAGTTTTGTGCATCAACTCAAAATAAGTTTTGCAAGACGATAGTCGAAAAATAATAAGTTGATTTTTTTTTTTTAATATGAAGAAGATCAAGGTCATATCAAACTCAGACAATCATGGAGTCTCGAAAATGAATGAATAAACAATTGATGCATCGAACTTTAATGAAGAACGATAACCACATTATCCAAAGAATATTTGGGTAATAATGAAACAACAATTTACTATGAAGGCCAGAAGTACTAAATTTCATTGAATGATTGGTTCACAAGTAAGGTATGTTTCAAACAATCCCGACTATTTAAAGTAGATGTGATGTAAGAATAATTCCAAGATGGATCAATAGTTGGATAAGTATTTGTACAAATGAGGTTATCAACGAAAGCAATTTGAAGGTACAATGAATAGATTGAATAATTCTTCTAATGAAATATGATCTTATATAGGTTTGCCAAATGAAATATGAGTTCAAGAGGATATCATTAGCAAATTTGAAGGAAGACAAATGGTTTCATTGATCGAAATGAATTTTTATCGAATTTCGAAATTTGGGAAATAGATTTCTAATACCCTAAAAGTGTGAGGGACTAATCTATTATATCTTATTTCACCCAAATGATTATATCAATTTGAACCCAAAGTGTCACAACTTATACTCAAATTATGAGATGTATCTTAAATTATGTCTCCCAAAATTATAACATGACTTTACTTAGTTCTAAGGATCTCAATAAGAATAAGGAGGGCATGTCATCGATTATTCGAGTTAGCCTGAGATTTCGCTCGAAATGAAGTTCCTCGAAATTGAGTGATTTGAGAATTAACATTCTCGAAGTTAGCCCAATAATAAAAATTCGAGGAATTGAGCGTAAGATAATGGAAACAAATGGATTGAGTTCATCATGACTTACAAAGAGGGATATAGCTTTTCAAAATAATAGTAGCAAGGGTTTAAAGTTGTTGTGTAGGAGCATAACCAAGGAATAACACAACGTGACACGCCTGGAGAATAAATTAAAATTTATTAATTAAACTGAGAGGTTCACAACGAAATCCTGAACAAAGAAAATCATCATTAGGATACCCAAGATATATTCCTTATTATCCTTATGACTTTGCATATTAGAAAAATTAGTCTATTGCTTCTCCGTCTCCTAAATCCCCTTCAACATCTTCCAGTACCATAAGATTTACCTCGGGATCATCCTCTTCCAAAAGGAGATTGATGACAAATTGCTTGTAGTCGACTCCATGAGCCAATTCGTTCTTCTTATTCGCGAGAGCTTGAATTTGAGTCCACGTGTTCTCTCGATGCTCATTGAACTCCTGCTCGAATTGTTCCAACTGTTGGCACTTATTAATGTGGACTTTCATAAGTGTTTTGTTGTCCTCGATTGCTTTTGTAAGTCGCTCTTCGGCACGATGATGGTGGTAGGTCATCCTTTGGGCCTTGTAACGGAAGTGATTTATTAACTCCAACAACTCGGTCTTGTCTCGCATCTCTTTGTCTTGGAATATTTTAAATTCGGTTATATCTTGTTCCGTCATTTGGATCGAACTGGTTTGAGCGTGATTCATCGTAACCTATGTCGTATTACGCTAAGATGGAGGTGAAATCGAAGGATGAGATTTCGTGGTTAGAGTTCTTCGAGGAGAAAAATTAAATCCTCAATTGGTTACCTTTCGGTTGCTGAATTTCGAAATTGATAAGGGGCTATTAATATACATGTTATGAAGATTCATAACCCAGATTTAATTTTAAAAATGGCACTCGAAATTGAAGCCCGAAATTTTCGCAAATTAGGGTTCTTGGGCGAGAATCTCAAACCGAAATTGAGCATCTTTCCTTGTTTGTAATTTTGATTGGATAGAGGTCTTTTGTTCGACACGATATAAGGATCATAAACCCAGAATTAATTTGAAATTGATGTTCGGATTGATGGAGAATTCGTTGGTCGAAATTTCGTCATTTAGGGTTCATAGAGCGTGAGGTGCGGCTCGAAATTGATCGTCTTACCTTGTTTATAATTCGAATTCAATAAGGGGCTTTTATTATGGGAACAATTATGATAGACATACCGAAGTTAATTGGAATTTCGTGTTCGAAATGACTATCAAATCGGATGCTGAAATTCCACAAAAATTAGGGTTCTAAGGGCTAAATTTTCGGTCCTCAATTGACGACCTTCCTTCTTTTCTAAGTTGGAAAAAGCATAGGGCTTTTATTAGGGATGATCATTGGAGAATTGACCCGAAACTAATTTGTTTTTCGCGCTAGAATCAGGGAGAAATCGGAGGTCTAATTTTCGGCTGAATTAGGGTTCATAAGGACGAGAAATTGATTGGCGATTGATCATCCAGCATTGAACGAATTTTGCAATTGATAGGGGGCTTTTGTTCATCTATGCTCGTCGGCCATGGTGGTTTGTCGAGGTAGTCGATCGGTGGTCGGCGGTGAGAGATCGGAAAATTGACGGGTATGGAGTGCGAGAATTTTGATCGCGAAATCGGTCATGCTAACGCCTTCCGTTCAGCTCGATACCTAGCGTCGTAGCTTCGTCTCAGGGAGGCGTTCAAGGTGGTGAGTCGACGTTCCGACGAAGGGCAGCGGCGACGCGGCGGTTGCTCACGGTTGTTGCTTCGTTTATTTTATTTCCAGAATTCTGTATTTTCATTTTTTTTTTTTTAAATTTTCATCTTCAGATTTTTGGATTCCAACCGATTTTTGATTTAATCAGTTGTCTATTAGATCCGGGATTTATAATTCGGTTGATTTATATCAACCAAAAATCTTTTCCCAGCGGGATCATGGAACCTGGTTTTGCTCTGATACCACTAAAATGTCTCGCCCCGAAACCCAAGCGCGTGGCACCGGCGTTGAATCCAAACATGATATTTAGATACAACAAGCCTCGTGTACAGATCTATGATAAAACCAGTCTATTTATTCCAAAATCAATAAATTGTCATTACAATTGCAAATACGAAATACAATTGTCTCGAATTTAATAAAAGTTGCGGAAGCGTAAATAAATATAGTAAATCTTCTTGAAGACTCCTCATGGATCACCATCCCCAGAATTGTTCTTCTATTTCTTCCTCGATCTCTTCTCGTCCGACTTTGTCTGGGAGGGGAGGTAAGGGGGTGAGTGTTTGGGAAAAACACCCAGCAAGCGGGGGGCCAATCGATGTGACAATATAATACTTTTTCATAATTTTTCCAAAACATATATTATAATCGGAGCATAAACTGATATGAATACTGAAACATAAACTTAACAGAGTTGCTCTAATCAGAGCCAGAACAGAACATGTCATATCAGAAATATTTTTCGTATACGTAAAGCACATTAAATCCTCTAATTTCCTCCTGGTACTGATATCAGTTCTCTAGACTTAACCCTCCTAGAGATAAGGTCAGAACATTGGATCACCCACGAATAAAGGGTCTGGACTTTCCAGAACAACGGTTAACCACCGTATCAGGTCAGAATGGCGGTTATAATCCCACCGCATCAGGGTCAGAAACAGAAACAGAACTCGGAATTCCCACCAATTGGATTTTGAAATTTAAAGTGCTTCAAAAATATAATTTTCATCAAAACATCAGAATTTCATAATTTCAACATAATTCACATAATCGACTGTGGTTTCAAAACATACTTATGATTTTTCAAAAACGGAATGAATATATATAACAAGAGCCCACTTACAGTTATTGAAGATTCGAAGCACGTTGAGACGAGATCCGGGTTGAGAAAAATAGCACAAAAGCTCTTCTTCATTGCCTTGAGATTTTCGAAAATGTGTGTGTGATGTGTGTGTGATTTTTGAATTTCTTGGTATGGAATAGGATAGCCTTCTCCTTCTCCTCCTTGGTATGATTTATAATGAATTAAAGTGGTGGGTGGTTAATTTAGGCTAGTGAAAGAATTATGGGTTTAATGTGATGGAATGGTTTAATTAAGGTTCCTAAAGTTTGGCCATTAAAGTCATGATTTGAGCCAACCAATGATTGGGTGTCATCAAGGTAATGAATGGATGTTAATGGTGTGACAATTAAGTGGAAATACAATAAGGAATAATGTGATTAATGTAGGAGGATTTCAATTTGGATCCCTAAACTTTGGCCATATAATTGAATAAGATAATTGAATGATAATGTCATGATTTGATCATGCAATTAAATGGATACCAAGATTTGAGCATGACACTTGAATGAGTCAATAATGAGGCAAAATGAATAAAGGATTTTGAGTGTTTAATGTAGGAGAATTATTTGACCAATACCAAAACTTATGCTCTTTAATGACACAATTTGAGCAAGGTACTAAATGTCTTTAATGAGATTGAATGATAGCATTTGATAGGGTTGAATGAGATTAAATGGTGGCATGATTGAGTGATACAATTGCTTGACCTTGAATGACTAGTGTTATGACTTTAGCAAGTCAATAAATAACTCTCATGATTTGGAAAGTCAAATGATTAGGCAAATTTATGGGGCTTCACATCTTTCACATTAGTATTTTAGCAAAGACACTTGTCAACTTTGTCCCACAGCATTTTTACATCGCAAGTATGCGGATATACGAATTACTCCAGAAAAAATCTTGAAATGAAGTCTATTATAAGAAGAAATTATAAGAGAACATGGGGTATGAGTTTGAAGAGTATAATTTAAGCATTATTATTATTTTGTCAGAGCAATTATTATTGCTGTCGGACTAATTTTCATGGATTTAACATGAAAATTACTCTGGAGATATTATTTCCCATAATTTAAAATCAGCATACGGAATTTTAGCGCTGTGGTTGGTAGGGGTGTGCATTCGGTCTATTCGGTTACCGATATAACTCAATTTTCAAAAAATCGAATTAACTGATTTTTTTACGGTACCAAACAGAACAAAATATAGGCAACCGAATTAATCGATATTTTTTTAATAAATAAATAAATATTAAAAAATAACATTTTTTGTTTATAAAAATAAAAGAATAACATAAATTGATTTTAAAAAAATTAAAATACAATTTTGTTTTAAAAATTTTTTTAAATGAAACCAAAATCGAATCGAATATCGATTTTTAACGAATTTCCAAATTAATTCGATTTGGTAGATTGATTCGGTTTAACCGACATTTTGTTCACCTCTGTTGGTTGGCACTGGACAAGAAAATTGTATTACCACATCTCTTTTCATTCGACATATTTCAGACATTATCCTTTTATTTGTTTATTATTATTTGGGTCAAAAAATAATTATCCTTTTAATTTTCTCTCTTTTTGACTCGAATATCTGGGAAATTTTAGACTTTATTCTTATTTTTAAATCACAAATTAACTGGGACCATAATCCTATTGGAATCTTCATCCTATTGTAGAACTGTAGCTTAGGTATTTTACACACAGATAGTGATATATTTAATCTGATTTAAACAAATTAATAAATATAATCAATCTTGTTCATATACATTAAAGACATAAACTTTATGATTTGTTAAGGTAATCAATAAGATCGAACTTCTAAAGTCTCAACTCACAATCCGATATGAAGACAATTATAAGGATTTTACCATTTTATTTTTATTGTGTTAGAACGTCTCCCGAGGTTGTAAAAGGACTTTCAAAATGGTAAAAAGGGTGGACTTTTTCAATCTCCCAATACACGTGAAACAAAGCAGCTTTTCAATGTAATGAATGAATAAAGGGGTGAGTCTTGCTTGACTTTGCCATGCATTTTGGCATCCGATTTTGACACACTTATACACCAATTCAATATTACAAATCAATATTAAAAAATAGATAAACTAATATACAAATAATCTTAGAACAAATCATATTAAATTGCTCTATAAATTAAATCCAAACCGTCTAATATTTTTCTTTCGGTCACACGGCAACGATGGGAACCAAGGGCGGAACCAGGAAAATAAATTAGGGGGGCGAAAATAAAATTTTTCACATAATTAATTATCAAAGAATATATAAATATTTAATTGACATAGATGCAAAAAATAAAAATCAATATTAATTTGGGCATTTATTTTAATAGAAGAATTGATTATAAAAAAATATTAATTTAGTAGAATAAAAAATATAATATAAAATAAATTATCTAAAAATAAGATCAATAAATATAATGTCAAAGTGTTCAACTCATATATTTCCTAGCAATAAAGTTTTCATAAAAGGATAAAAACAAATATTTTAATCACGATATTCCAATTATTGATACATAAATTTGAGTAAAATGAATATAAAAATAAATTAATGTGAATGAGTGACTTTAATTTTTTTTGCATAATTATGGCCGAACACATCAATTCAAAAAAACAAAAGATTTGAATATGTGAGAAGTGAAGTTGTGTATGATTCGATTCTACACCACTTTACCTGACTAATAAGTAGTAAGCATATCAACCACTACTCCCAACGCATTTGTTGTAAGACTATCATACCATATATATTAAATACACTTTAGCTGGGGTGCGATTGTCCCCTGCGCACCTCCTAGTTCCACCCCTTATGGGAACTAATGATATTTTAAAGGTACCAGACAATATCTTACAAGAGAAGGTATTGTCATCCCATTCATAATTTCAGATAAGAAATTTATGATGAATTTGTATCTACTCAGAAGTTGAGGGACCAATTATTACCTCTATATTTTTCTCTGAATATGATATCACATGTTTCTTAAATGATAAAGGCAAATAAGATGGTTTAAATATATATATGGGAGGACAAAACCGGTTAGCCTAGTTGATTTGTCACATGTGTTCATTTTGGACGAGACTCAAGTTCGAGTATGTAAAAATTTATTTGCTCATCCCCCACCTAACATATATATATATATATATATATATATATATATATATACATCACAAAATTCTATTGTATGAGCTTTGCTTTGTGAACCATGGTTAATCCACACTTTGTGTAAGATCCCGTTGCTGATTAATCGGATCAACGATAATTATATAAAATCGAATAATTAAATTATAAACTATGAATTAATATTTACCAACTAACATCTTGCAGAATGATCACAATCATTACCTCGGATTTTAAATTAAAAATAAAATAATTAAATAATTTGAACAAATTATTAAGAAAATAAATAAAAATATGAAAAATATGAAAAAATTTAAAAATATCCCACAATGATTGTTCTGGGCTGCGAAATCGTCGTTCAAGCCACGAAATCACCGTTCCATTCTGCGACGATCATGAAATCGCCGTTATAATTACGCATCTATTTTAGCATGAAATTTTACCGTGATAACTAATGTTCACGTTCCAAAACGACCATTGCACGACTGTTTATGAGAAACATGTTTGGAACCATAACCTTATCCCACTAAGGGAGTGTTCAATCAGGTGATTAGGGGAGGATTGTTTAATTTTCTGTCATCATCACATGTTCTTCTCGTGTTTTAAAAGCCCGAGACTGATTTGAAATTTCATGGTAGAAAGCATTAATGAATTATTGTACAGTAACATGGATAGTGACCATGCTTTTTACATAATTACCCTTTTTATTTACGTCGTTGTGCTGGAGCAACTAGTGGCCCTCTCTCACAATGCTTCGAAAACAAAGGAAGGGTTGTTGAATTACCAACAACAATCTCTCAAGATATTGAATTCAGTTCCTGTAATATCTTGTATCTTTGTAATATCTTGTACGTTGTAGATGGAGCAGCATCGGTCGAATACGTCATCTGAATTTCTTGTCTTCGTGAATAATCAAGTTCCTGTAATATCTCCAGAAATTGAACTAAATTCGATTAATTTTGTAGAGTTTTTGAAGAAGTAAAGAAGAGCGAGATAAGCAACCACGGAAAGATCGTGATCTGCTCCCTAATACACAAGGTAGTATCGCCTTCCTCTACCGTTTATAACATATCAGTGTGGGTCCTCTATTATAGCGTCGGCTCACACGATGGCTTTTGCTGCTACGGTCTATCAGATACGGAGTGCACATAACCGGAGCTGCTTTGAAGGGAAAGGCACTACCCCTGCTGAATGCTTTCGTACGATACAACTACATGTTCTACGCTGCATGCACAACCAATTTCTGGGAGCTTGTTCCTAGGGCTTGGGTTGTGCTTGTTACTGTCTTTTCTGTTGTTATATTCGGTACTTGTTGAACATTTGATTATATTATAAATTTATTTACTTATCAAAAAAATTAAAAAAATGAAGAAGAATATTTCACCTAATTATTTGTGGGAATCTATATGTTTGTGCAACACATACAATGTGTTTGTATCTCTGCTCTTGTTGGAATTTGGACATTTCATTTCGTATTGTTTTGCCTTATGGCAGTAGAGAGGCTTAATTTTTCACAGATAAATTTTGATTGCTGTTCTCATTAGTTTATTTTAAAGGGAAAATAATTATACTACAGTGGCTATATAATATAAAGACAACATAGTATTTGATTAATTTCATATTTAAATTAGTTATATAAACACACTGAAGTTTGTACAACATCCAAAACCCAAAATGAACACAACACCATTGCAAGAAACAACTTCAGCCAACACACCCAATATGTAATATTAACTACAGATGTTATATTGACACGATGAAGTTTTTACAACATCAAAAACACAAAATCAACAAATCACCATTGTAGCTTCCAGACAACTTCAGCCAAGGGGTTCCCAGTCATAGGTAGAATCTAGCATCAATGAAACAGGAAGTATCTTAACAAACTTGAACAAAAAATGAGCAACATAATTGAAGTACTAAGCCAAGGCCCTAACAGAAGAGGAATCCAACGATGCTCGCATTGAGACACTCAAATGGTGAACTAAAATGGAGTCAATATAGTCCAGCAAACTATAAAAACCACGGAATAGCAGAGAAGATACAACAAGAAGAGCAATAGACCAAAACAGCCTACAAAGTCCAACATTATCCCAGTAACACATACACATATGTGCAGAAAATGGATAAACAATGGCGCACCACCATCTCGCATTCTCGAAGCCGATATTAAAAAAATAGCAGCATAAACAATAGAAATCTCACCTACACAGACGAATTCACACACATAGATGGGCTTCACGAGTTGGGGAATGGCTCTGATCGAAGAGGAATGGCGGAGTTGGGTCGCGACTAAGGGCTTCAGGGAAGAGTTTTTTGGGGAATTTGGGAGTAGTAACTAACTGGCGTGAAAAATAAGCGTAACAATGTCTTGATATTTTAGGGGTAGTTTAGAAATTTAATTTAATCTGTAAATGCAATCCTCGTTTAATCATCTACACCAAACAAAATATAATTTATAATTATATAAATCAAACAGATAAATAACACTAAATTATTTATCTTTATTTATTATATAATTATCATGTTTATTAGTAATTATTACTGGTCATTCACTTATCTTATCCACTTGATAAAAACACGTGAAATAATTTACTATAATTCACTTATCTTATCAACTTAATAAAAACACGTGAAATGATTTACATAAGAAAGATGTCGGAACGGGAAGACCTGGGATGTAGAAGATCATACAATGAGTGATTCGACAGATTTGGATTCATATAGATATCCATCCATGTGGTACTTCATTGTACCATATATATAAGATCCATCTGTATAGATATCATCACCCACATCCATAAAATCGTATGCTTTGGAAGAAGCTTGTACAGTTTGGAAAGGGTTTTTGATTGATCAAAAAGAGGAACTATTTCAACCGATATACCCTTGGGCACGGCCATACATAACATATGAATCACACTTGGAAAGGGTGGACAATTAGTTAGAGCAGCGGGTACTGTAGTGAAACTGATTGCAAAAGTGGGGAAATCGACCACATTAAAATTACCTTTTGGGTGGAATTGCCACAACATCGGCGTTCTTCTTAGCAAGAATTATTGCATTATGATAATGTCTAGGAGGATTTGAAAAGCATTATAACATTAAGATTTCTAAGGTTTAGCCAAGCTTAGCTCAGGACCCCACTACTCTCTTGCTTACTCACTGCCATTGTGCCATCGGACTTTTTATGGCTCCAAATAGGGGTGCTTAACGGGCCGGGTCAATCCGAACCCGGCCCAAAATCGGACCGATTAAATCGGGCTAACCGATTTCGAACCAGTCCGAATCCGATAAGATACCGGTCGGATCGATTCTACCATTTCGGAACTGGTATCTTACCGATTCCGGACTAAACGGACCCGGTTCAGGGTTGAACTGGAACCGGATCCGTTAATTTAAAAAAATAATTTTTTTAAAAAAATTTAGATAAATATATTTGAGGTTAGTTTACAAACATAAAGGCCCATTAGCTCAATTGGTTAGAGTTTTAGAGCAGAAGACGATGATCGCGTGTTCGAATCCTCCAAGCAACAATTTCCATTGATTTTTTAAAATAAAAAAACAAAAAAAAAAACCGGTTTCGGGTTGGAACCGATCCAACCCAAAACCGGTAGAACCAGAATCGGAACCGGATTCGATCTGATTCCTTACCGGATCAGACCAAATCCGAAATTAGAGGATCCGAAACCGATCGATTCCAGATCAGATCGGATCGAGTTGCCCGTTAAGCACCCCCGGCTCCAAATCTCCAATGCTGAAAACATCCCAAAAGTCGGACTTTGACTGGAAATATCCCAAAATTCAAGACTTAAAATCAATTTCAAAACTGCCCTCCACGCCAACCAATTCTGCCGTCGCCGCCACTTCTTCTTGGCTCCAACTCCCCCTCTGCTATGCCAACTTGCGATTTGAGACAATCCGCGAAAGCTCCAGCTATTGATATGTCATTTGGCATTACGGACGGCTCTTGATTTCCGCCATTTTTCTCCACGATCACGATGCATTGCCATTTCTAAGGCTTGATCTCGTATGAATCAACTACCACCAGTCCTCATGGTGGTGTGATTAACTCACAAGATTTCGTGTTCTTAATTTCTTTTGAATTTGATGATTTTATTCGTTGTGGAAATCATATTTCTGAGTGGTTTGAATTTATTGTCGAGCTCAAGAAAGAATTTTTGGATTGTGAATTATATATATTTTATCTTAAAGAATGTAAAAGGGACTTATTCTTGCTTCAAATGATTTAAAACTTGCATATCGTTGATTTTTTTTATACAACTCCGGGTGACTTTTGCATTATGTTCATATGCAAAACTCAATAGCAGTGCTAACATGAACTGCACAGATTGAACAATATTGAGCCACCATGCATTAACTGATTATCTCGAGACACAAAAACATTACATCTTACTCCTCATTCTTACTAATTTAGCCAATGTTTCTTGAGCAGCCAATGTTTGAGCATGGTTGTGGCCTAGCAACACCGTTCTGATATTAATGCAAGTTCTGCACAGCTCTTCCGCGCTTTCAAAATGGCCGCCCCTTAGTAGCAACTTTGTTCTGGTTTCCAGCAATATGGCTTTCAGCAATGTTACCTCGTGCCATAGGTATTCGTCAACTCTTTGATTCGACTGCAGGGCCTTTTTCCAGCAAATGGAGCTATGGCCTTGTATTTGGGACACAAAAGATTTCTCCACTTCTTCGAGGGCACTTGTGCAGACTTTTAATAGCTCCAATGCTGAGTTGCACCTTGAGAAGTTTGTAAAGACGCTTATTGCTAACGGGAGAACTATTTTCTTTATGAAGAGGACCATGTCGATGGCCTTAAGCTGCACAAGTGAGGGTTCCGATTTGAAGCCAAAGACTAGGAATGCCGAGGCCCATAAGTGGTCTGAATTTGCTACTGGATTCCCAGTTTTCCAAATCCCCTGAACTGTCGCCTTTGCGGCCTTCAAACCATCTATTTTTTTCCCGAATAATTGAGTTATAGGGTGAAACTGAATCCAGCAGCCAGGCTGCCTGTTTGCTCGTCTAGCCAAACCGAATTTAACCAAGAGAAGAGCTGAGTCTTCTTCCCTCTTCCAAGTTTGGCGTGTTAAATGACTCGTGTACCAAGGGAAAGTGAGTTTCAGACATCTGATCCATTTTCCATGTTTGGTTTTGGTGGACTCTACGCTATTCGCGGCCGCAGCCAATGTGTTTACATGGATTGGTGCCGGTGCGAACCATGCTCCTGATTGAAGCATTCTTGAAGAAAGTAAATTTCTATTTCCATTTACTTGCTGCAATACTGCAGCACAAAAGGACATAACTTTCATCAGGAAAGGATTGTTTCTGCAGAATTGTTGATCTGCCGTGCTCAAACTAGAGCAGCCAGTGTCTTCTTCAAATTGAATCTGGTCCACTGCCTCAAATAGAGTAGATGGGGTAACCGCAAGTTCAGAAAGCAGGCAACCAATCACCCACAATCCGTAACTTGACCCGTGCAATTTTTCATCAAAGTTTCGGAGAAATCCTATTTCTGTAGCCGGATACTCCTTTCCTCTTCTTCCTGTTACCAATGCTATAGCATCAGATGGAGGCAGTGGCTGATGCTGCATTGTATCAAAGTTCATAACTTTAGAGAGCCTTGTCGTGATTATTACATGGGTGCTTCCTGTGTTTCGTGGAATCAGATCATGTAGATCCTTGCCATCCCACCATTCACTCTCCGACTCGAGATTATCAATAATTAGTAAATAAGGTGTATCCCTAAAGATCTCCCTTCTAAACCTTTTGAATGCCTCATATTCTTGTTCATCAAAGCTCCGAATCCTACCTCTATCCTTCTCTGCGTCTGCAGTCACATCCAATCCCATATTGAGAGATAAGTTCAGTATATTTTGCCTGAAATAGCGTGCTTCACCTCCCACCCACAAAACCATCTTGTATCTTTGGGAGTACTGGTGGGCAAATTCCAATGCTAGCTCTGTTTTTCCAACTCCTGGTGTTCCATTTATGCACATAATGCTGCTGCCACCGCTCTTGTGTTTCCCACTTCTAGATTTCTTGAATTTTGGTCTCTTCAGATAATTTTTTCCAATTAAGGGTTCGACCCATGCCTCTAAATTAGGTTCTTTGCACGGTTCAACCTTCAAACTGATGTATTTGTCTCCTTCAACCGTGTCAGCATCACTTTCCTCATCTGCTAGACCTTCAGATACCCCCGATTTGCCACCACAATTTCCTTTCATTGCACATTCTTGATCCAAATAATCCCCAAACCCGAAAAATGCGGTCTCAATTTCCATGATTTCTCTCTTCTTCCCCACGAAGTATCTGTTTCTCGGAAATGGTATCTCTTCAAACATTTCAACTAAATTTTCCCTTTCACTCTTTCTCCCCAGCTTTCCCTTTAATATCCGGGCAGCTTTTGACACACAGCTTCTCCAGTTACCCTCATTAGCTTCCAGTTTGAATTCATGAAATCTCATTAGTCCATCCAGTGCTTCTTTACATTCCTTATTATCCGAATTGGGATGAAAGAGACTCGCAATTTCGTTCGCATCGGTATCAAAGAACAGAGGAATCAAGTTCTTCTTTTGAGCAAAGAACCTAATCTCCTCCAAGCTCAGATTATTAAGAAGGCTATACCTTGTGGCAACTAGAATACCGAAGGTGACCGAGCAAATTATCCTGTCAGCAGTATCGTGGCTCTGATTATCCGTATACTTTGCTCTGTCTGCTACAAAACAAGCAATGCCTTGAATCTCTAACTCTGATTTTAGCCACTTACAGAAACGTATCAAATTTGGATTCTGACCATGAAATCCTATATAGACATCACAGCTCCTCAACTTTGCATTAGAAGCAGGAGAAACGGAGGCTTTGGCTAGAGAAATTCGAGGGACAGGGAAAGAAAATGAAATCCGAGGTGCAGACTCAGAGCCGGGAACTGGCACACAGGTTACAACCTCGAGCTTTTTGTTGGCGGGATCATCGGAATAATCGTATTTTTCCGGCGGCGGGGGTGTAGGAGGTACTTGGGACGCCGTCTGACTGTGAACCACTATAAGACCCTGGTGGAGAAAGATGAGAAAGGGCAATGGTTGGAGTTGGATTTTCTTGAGTAGGATTAAGGTTCAGATTCGACTTTGAATTTGAATTTGTAACTAGAGTGGCTCTTGGAGACATGTAAGGTGATTGACGTGCAGATGCAAACGCAGAGGATGGAGGGGAGACAAGTGGAGAATTATATGGAGATGATGCTGCTGAATTTGGCAATGTATTCTTTGACATTGAATCTGGAGCTACAATGGCAAGCGTTTCCTCACCAGGTTGCTTATTGTCAGCACTTGCAATCTTGATTGTGAGGGGCTTTGTATCAACGGTGCAGATTTCTTTAACTGGTTTGACCGACAACTCAGCTTCTGCATCTATGTTCTGCTATGAATGAGGAGGTCCCCCCCCCTAAACCATGCTTTGCTAGTTGTAAAAAAAAATTTAAAAAATTGTATTTTAAAAAAAATTCTAAATCAGAAGGAACTTCTAAAGAATGCAAGGGATTACTCTTCTTATGCTTTCATACCAGAAATTTCAGCAGCATTTCACAAAAAACTCCATCTCTTGACTGCGATTCTAAACCAGATATGTACTGAACTTGGTGTTGGATTCTTGCTCTAATTTATGTTGGCAGGTGCAATTTATTGTGAGACTGTCACTGAGTACTTGTACAGAAGACGAATGCAACAGCAAAGACTTTTTGAAGAATAGGTGGAGATCTAACATGTGATCATCTTCTTCCTCTGTGGTCCACCCAGAGTCAGAACCAGAACCACTCTGGAGTAAGATCATATTCGTACCAATCAGTCCCAAAGACAAAAACAAAAGCTAACATGGAAATCAAGAAACTTAGATACAAAATCAGTCAGTTTACCAGGTAGAATAATTTCATATGACATGGGAAATGAAGAGAAGAAAAAAAAGAAAGG
Organism: Haberlea rhodopensis; assembly: GCA_907163345.1. Lineage (NCBI taxonomy): Eukaryota > Viridiplantae > Streptophyta > Magnoliopsida > Lamiales > Gesneriaceae > Haberlea > Haberlea rhodopensis. Next base: position 5,241,462 of record CAJQUN010000020.1, on the reverse strand, counting down.
AAAAAACGAACGTCGTTCATATATATCTCTCATATGAACAAGCTGTACACATGTGAAAATGTCAAGTATGGGTTGGATCTGTGAGTTTTGAATATAAAACAGCTATTATAGAATAAAAATGAATTGTATACACATAGCACATATATCTATTACAGAATAAAAATGCAACACATACTTCTATATAGAATATTTTATCATATTATACAAATTACAGATTCTTTTCGAACATCTTCTATTGAGTTCCTAGATGGGAAACAAAGCTGTGCAAGTGTCGAACTCGTACAATTTTATGGGTCCAAAACCCAAGTGAAAAATTGAGTTTGAGATTGGAGTTAGAAGCGTGTTCGTCAACTTCTTTTGTAATGTTAAAACTATAATATGTTTTAAATATAATGTAAAGTCCGAATTATAACTTTATGATCAAAATTGTGCACATCTACTACTCCAATACTCCAATAGAATAAAGGCGTGCCATTCAAATTTAAAAAGTCTTGATCGACAAATATTTTATACTTCACGATGTTAAATGGATACAATTTCAGAAAATACAAGGTGTGTTTGATGTTGAAGTAGATATAATCCTTAGATGTATTGGAATATTCTCGCCCAAATGTGATTGTTATATCCATGGGTAGTAACCGTTTGATTATTGAATTATGATTAAGAATCGGAGATCAAACGAAAAGAATCCGTAAGTGAACGTTCTAGAGGCCGCGATCAATCGCAACATAGGAAAAACAGGCACCAAAAATCTATTGGAAGCGATCGATCACGGCCTAAGGTTTTTGGATAAAGAGGGCACGATGGTAGAGTTTAGCAGGGTGCGCCCCTTCATGTTACGGTGTGTTTTTTCATAAATTGGTGTTTCCAAATTGTGTATCTTGGTGGTACATCTTGGTCTAGTATATATAGAACAATTGGAATTCCTAAAAACACAAGATTAAAGTGCAAATTGTATGCATCTTGTTCATCCTCTTCTTTGTTCAAAACTTGAGTGTCCTTAAACTTTTGTTGTTTGAGGATTCATGATTTGAAGTGCTTCTATCACGAATTTTAGTTGATGTATCTTGAGAAAAGAATTGTCATCAGACCGTGAGCACCATAGCGCGACAATAGTGTTTTAAAGACAAATAGTCAAACTCATGCCTCAACAATAAAAATCATTTGTTATCTTGCATTAGAGAAGTCAAACGGAGCGGACGGTACGAGGCACGGCACGACGCGGAGCGGCACGGCACGTTTTGCTACAGTGACATGTCTTGCCAAGCACGGCCCGGAATATGGGCCGTGCCGGGCCCAGTCATGCCAGCCCGTGGGCTGGCAAGGCACGGCACGGCACTGTTTGCATTTTTTTTTAAACCAGGCGCTCGATCGCCACAAAAATGGCGATCGATCGCCAATGTCCAACGGTCAGAAAAATAGCCGTTCAACGGCTTTTTAAAAAAAAAAAAAAATTTTGTTGTTGTTATATATATGTGTGTGTTGAGGAAACATTTTATCATCTTAATCTCTAAGCTCTATATACTTGAGACGCTATACTCTCAATTTGTTCACAAGAAGAAAGAAATTCGTCTTACGTTTGCCAAGACAAGCACAAGCAACAAAGCCAACACTCCTCCTAGCAAATATTTGGTAACTTTTATATTTGTTGCATTAGATAATTGTAGTCTATGTACATAATGGCTAATTCATCTTATAATGTGAATAATGATGATGAAATCGATCAATTCCAAGAAAATGAAGAAAGCACACCAAATATTCAATCATCAAGTAGAAGAACTTCAAAAAAAAGAACTAGCATTGTATGGCAACTATTCGATGTAGAAAATGTTGAGGGAAAGGGATCAATGGCAGTTTGTAAAAAAGATTATGCATATGCTTCTTCTGGTGGTACAGGTCATTTACTAAGACACATTGTTAAACATGAAAGAGAACCAACTGATGGTAACCAAACTACTCTTTCACAATTCGGTACTGGTAGTAGTAGTTAAGTTTAGGTATTTTCACTTATAATGTTGAAAGAGATATGAGAGAATTAGCTAAATACATCGTATGGGCGGAGAAGAAACCTCTTTCAATGGGGGCGGATGCCAAATTCATTAATTATATTCATTTAGGTTTGCAACCTCAACATAAACGATTTTCAAGGAATACTATTAAATCGGATGCATTAACAATTTTTAATGAATATAAAGCAAATTTAATTACGTATTTAGGTAATCTTTCATCGAAAGTAGGACTAATAAGTGATATTTGGACAACTTATCTTGGCAATGCATCATATCTGTGTTACAGAACATTGGATTGACGATAACTGGGTGTTACATAAAAAAAATTTAGGTTTCACAAAAATTGATTGGCCTCATACGGGTGGAATTATTTCCAATTCCATTATGCAAGTTACTAATGAATATAATATTAGTAATAAAATCTTATCTATTTCATTTGATAATGCAACTAATAATACTGCTGCAATTACTATATTAAAAACTTATTTGAAACCAATTTGGTGATCTTTTTCATATTCGTTGTGCATGTCATATTTTAAATTTGTGTGTGCAAGATGGATTGAAACCACTTGAGCTTCATTTAGAAAAAATAAAGATTACTCTTAAATTTCTTAATGGTTCAGTTGCTAGAAAACAAGACTTCAAAAGTTTATGTATTTCTCATGGTATGAATTATAAAGATTTTCCTTATGATGTTCCTAATAGGTGGAATTCTACATATTTAATGTTGCAAGCATGTTTACCGTATAGAAATGTGATCACTTTATTTTTTAATGAAAGGATGACTGAACATTTTCATATTGAAGAAACTGATTGAGAAATTGTTTCTAATATTTGTAATTTTTTAGAACCATTTTATGATGCTACCAATTTATTTTCGGGCTGTTATTATCCAACTTCTTCAATATTTTTGAATAAAATTTATGAAATTAGTGAATGTTTTGCATTACATGGATCTGATCCGTTTTTTACAGGTATTGTCGAACCAGTGGAGTATAAATTTAAAAAATACTGGAAAACTATTCCTATGTTGAATTGTTTGGCATCAATTCTGGATCCTAGATTAAAATTATATAGTGTAGAAATTATAATAGAATCTTATTACACTAACATGGCTTATGCAAATATTAATATTAATCAAGAGAAAGAGCGCATTAATAAATGTTTGTTTGCTTTGTTTTCTTTATATGATTCGTTACATAATTCTAGAGCAATTCTAGTAAGAGAAAGTGGTAGTTGTGATGCTAGTAGTAGTAAGGGTTCTGTGTGGACAATGTTAAGAAGAAGACAAGACACTACTTCCGCTTCTTCTAGTTCTAGTTCTAATACATCTTCATTTACTGAGCTTCAGTTATATCTAAACCAAGTCATAAATTTCAATGAACAAGAATTAAAAACTTTTCCATAATGGCACGTGATCTACTAACTCCTCCGATATCCACAGTTCCATCGGAGTCTTGTTTTAGTGCAGGTGGAAGGGTCATTGATGAAAAAAGAAGTAGAATGAAACCAAACACTGTGGACATGTGTATTCTTTTAAATGATTGGTTGGATGCTGATAGCCGCTTACAAGGTTTAGGAGGACATGATGTTTCTTCGGATGAAAATGAAGAAAACTAGCATATTTTTTAAACTCTTTTGCAATTTTTTATTTACTTTTGTTCAATGTAATTTGTAGTTTTTCAATTTGTAGTCAGTAAATTTTTATTTTACGAGTATTTTGTGAGAATCTATATTTTTATAATATTATTATATTTATATAATTAAAATTAAACAAAAAAGCGAAAAAAATAAAAATTGCCGAGGCACGGCCCATAGGCCCAAGACGAGACGGGCCGTGCCTGGCACGACCCGTCTCGTTAGCGTTCCGTGTCGGCCTGGCACGGAACAGTGCCGGGCGGCACGGATTTGCGGGTCGTGCCCGCCCGTTTGACATCTAGACTTGCATGTAATACTCAAAGATAAATCTTGAGATATTAATCCTACAGTAACCAAAATACAAATGGTGAAAAAATATATTATTTGATGTCCTTTTTCATTTTTTTCTAAAAATCTTTATCTGAATGAACGAGTTAATTCCAAAATATATGAAGGTAGTCAACTGAAAAAAATACATTCTTAATTAGAAAATTAAAAATTATATTGAAAGACGCAAATTTTTTTATAAATCTATAAATAGAACATCTCCATTTGAATTAACGAGTTAAAGCCGATGGACGGATTTTTGAAGGGGTAGGCACCCTTTCAGGTTTAGATGTGTTTTTTTTATAAAATATTACTTCCAAATGATGTCTATTTTTAGTATAAATAGAACAACTCATTTTGAATTAAAACACACATTTTCTACCTATTAAACACAAAGATTAAGAAAGAATCTATTTTCTTGCATATCATTTTCCTCTTTAAAGTTGATTGCTTTTAGACTTTTGTGGGTTACATGATTTGTGATTTGAAGTACTTCTATCACAAGTCATAATAGTTGTATCTTGGAAAACGAATTGGCATTAGGGGTAATATCGTTTTAAAGACAAAAAGTTGAACTATTATCTCGACATACTAACCATTTTTTATAGTCCTTAGATTGCCCCAAAGATACATCCAGAAATCAATCATGATTTGTAGCTGCCCTCTACGATGACAAAGAAAGGGAGTGGATTAAAGAAAATGGAGAATGATCAAGAGGGAGGCAATAAGGTCGGGGTCAGTCGTTTTCAAACTGGAATTATGACTACGGATGAGATGTTGAATTCTGTTGAGAACTCAAGTAAAAGAGTGCAAGTTTATCCCGAGAGAGAGCAGAGGAACGGGAGTTCAATTTCATCAACTAATGCGATGCTGAGAAGTTTGGATGATTTTGTTGGATTGGGCCTTTGTTTTTGTCCCACATTGGTGAGGATTTAGTCATCTAAGTTCAAGTGCACAACTTAATAGCTTCTCTAACAATTTTTGATTTTAGATTAGATAAATTCCTCTATTGTATATTAGAATTTAGTAAAATTATTAGTATGCTCTGTGGTTGATCTTTCACATCAAAAAAGATTTTATTAGGTGTCTTTCTTGTAAATTGAAGATGCATGAGTTATAAAGTGTGGCTAGTGGAAAAGTTTTGTGGTTGTGTCTGGGGTGAGAAGAAAAGCTAGTTTATTTTCTTCTCTGGTCCTGATGATTTTTCTCATGATTTGGGTGTTTTCCACGTTAAATACATGTGTCGTTATTAATCCTCCTTTTGCTTTCTTTTCCCATAAAATGTATAGATCCTGGTGGTGAATTTAGAGGGTCAAATTCCCAACAAGTGATATTAGAACCTGTGTCCTTTTGCTGCGGTGAAGCTTTGGTGTGGTAAGCAAATACGTATTGACTAAAAAGGTTTTGTCTAGGAAAATCGATATTTGGGATCAGTGTGACCCAACCAATTTTCCAGAGAATTTTGAAGTTCTATCTAAAAAAGATCGAGATTCTCTCTTTCCTGTGACTTTAATTAGTGTGTACTATTCAGATCTGCAGTAAAATTCATCAAAGTATCACAAGACAATATCAGGAAGCAGAGTTTCAAATACAGTCAGATTTGATGTGGAGAAATTTGATGGGGAAATAAACTTTGGCTTGTGGCATGTGCAAGTCAATGATGTGCTGATTGAACACAAGGCATTAAAAGACAGAATATTTCCCGAAAGTAGCAGTAATATTAGTTCGACTGGTGGAACGATTACTGCAACGAAAAAGTAGCAGTGATACTAGTTCAATGAAACCGTAAGCATCTTGCGAGACAATATCGTTTTAAGGACAAAATGTTGAACTCTTGTCTCAACATACTAACCATTTTTTTATAGTCATTATATTTGCCCAAAGATACATCCAGAAATCAATCATGATTTGTCTCTGTCCTCTACGATGACAAAGAAAGGGAGAAGGATCAAGAGGCAGGCAAATAAGGTCGGGGTCAGTAGTGTTCAAACTGGAATTATGGCTACGGATGAGATGTTGAATTCTGTTGAGAATTCAAGTACAAGAGTGCAAGTTTATCCCCAGAGAGCAGAGGAATGAGAGTTCAATTTCATCCAGTAATGCGATGCTGAGAAGTTTGGATGATTTTGCACTATTTGATGATTCTGAGCTGGAGATGCGACCTTATTTTGCTGCTGGGACAGGTTTGGATAATCGTGAGGATCAGAAAAATAAGTCTTCAACCACATAAAGTATCCCCAGAGTAAGGGGTGAGACATTGGCAGTTGTGGGATTTCCTCAAAATAAGAGGAGGATGAGGAGTTCGAGCTGAAAAAAATTGACTCACTCAGCGCAGCGTGGTAGCATGGAAAAAGGTAGGATTGATATTGGTAAGAGGTCCAAAGGGGAAAAGCTCAAAATGGAGAAAAAGAACTCCCATTCCAGCACAGAATCTGATTCTCAAAGCTACAATCTTGTATTTACGCTTGGAATGCACATTTTTGTTAAATGTAAATTAGAACAATATAATAAGAGAATAGCAATGTGAACAGTGTTTTGTCTCTAATTTGCCCGAAAAATACTGTTCAAATGAACAGTAATGGTATTAGGCAATCCTTAAGTGGGCCATGGTTTATTGATTTATTGTTTGGGTTAGTTAGAGTTGGTCTTCAGGTTGGGCTTGGTTAATGTTTTGGCCCATTTCTCTTTATCTTTCCACGCCTGATAGGTCACGCTGGTTGCCCGATGGATTTCGCTTCCTCTTCGCTCAGTTTTGTCCGGCGGTCATTGCCATGTGCGTCGCTTTGTCCGTTCGTCCGCCTGCAATTGTGTGCTGTCATTTAATGCTTCTCTGTGGTGCCTGCTGTGCGCTTCTCGCCGCCTTCGACATGACCAGGTAGGTTGTTCCATGTTTTTGCCCTTCGTGTAAATCTTGCATTCATAAAATCATAGCTCACGATATTTCCGTTCTTCTGCATCCCACCGAGTAGGTCTCGTTTCCTTCCAGGCGTTTCGAATTTCAGGTTGGCTTCTGCATCCTCGCTTGTTTCTTTTTACGATTACTAACATTCTGAAATTTATTGAGTTTTTGGTTTTCTGTTGTAGCTTCGAACCGGCCAAGAACGCAGCTTTCCTTTTCTCCGTCTGGTCTTTCAGGTTTGTTGTTTTGTTCTCGATTCGAGTTGATGACTTTTTTTTTTCCAGGCTGTTTTTTGCCTTGATAATTTGGTCTCATGCTTGGTTGTTAGATTATATCATATTTGCGTCTTCCTGCGTGCGTTGTTTCTGTGGGAGTGGCAGTGATTTTTTGCATCTTCGCTTGACCCAGCCATGTACCCTTCAACATTTATTGCATCTTCGCTTGACCCAGCCATGTACCCTTCGCTTGACCCAGCCATGTACCCAGCCATGATTTTTTGCATCTTCGCTGGATACATGAGCTTGTGAAGAGAAGTAAATGGGAATTGGATGTGATTTTGGGTACTTCTTTGATCGATATGTACATGAAGTGCGGCAAAATCGATGAGGGTATGTGTGTTTTTGGACAAATGAGTGAGATGAATGTGTTCACGTGGAACACGGTTATCAAAGGGCTAGCTCTAGCTAATAATGGTAAGGAAGCTGTTACATGGTTTTTCAGGATGGAACAAGAAGGCCTTAAACCTGATGAGGTCACTTTAATTGCGATGTTGTGCGCTTGTGTGCATTCGGGTTTTGTGCATATGGGGCGGCGGATGGATGATTGAAATCAGCAAAGTTGTGCGCTTGTGGTAACTCCTTACACAAAAGGAGTTGGCTCTATATGGGAAATCAGCAAACTGGCCTTCCCAATCATCCAACATAACACTTATGGAGGTCATATTCTTAAAAAAAAATTCTTTTCAAGTCATTCACCAAAATTTTATGACACCATGTTCCCCTTCTAGGTTCTCATTTAGCTTCCCCTTTGCATGGTTATGTTTGTTTTCCACAGCAAAGAAACTTGTTTTTAAGGATGATAGATAAAACTGTCCCCGCTCCCCATAACTACACTGAGCGGCATTCTGTTTACTATCGAAATATGGGTCCAGTGTTTAATACTAAATTTGTGCCTGTATTTGCCAAAAAAGGTTCTTGAAATGCATGAAAACCTTTGGAAGTCCATTTGCATTTCCACTTGGAAAACACAGTCTATGCCTTTCAGTGTTGAAGGTAGCAAATTAGCAAGCTGGGGATTGTCAGAGCTCACACATTATTTGCAAATCAACTGGATTATTACCAAATGTTGAAGTTGTCTGTGATTGCTGCAATGCATTTTAAAAATATGAGAATTTGAATTTACTCACATGAACATGTGTACTTTATGAACAGAGATTTCAGGTTTTCTACAACCATTTGAATGTCTTAGTTCCATTTAAATTTAAAGGGCGTGGGGGGTGAGGCTTCTATTTATATTTTATAAAGCGTCATCCTTTAATAAGAGGTCGTAGGATGATATTGCATTATGTTTGTTTACAGTATTGAAATTGTGATTTCAGAAAGATTGTTAGAGGTTGTTTATTAAATCTAATAATGCCTAAATATCAGCTACTAAGAGCTTATGAAATCTTTTAGAAGAGTCGGATCATACCAAATAATTTTTAATTCAATTTTTCAACTCTTCCTAGGAATTATTTATTTTTGTATAAGGAGTGTTCGGCTGCTCCTGGTGCTGAGCCACTAGCTGTTTAAGACTTTAAGCTGATGCAACTCCCGGCCCATTTCCTCGAACTCCTTTTGGTGCTCATGTTGGATTGACCCTACTCGCTTCAAAATAGTGTTTTCCTGCATCTAATTGCTGCTTTAGAATAATGTTCTCCTACAAAGCATGATTTGAAGATATAAAATTAAATAGCAAGAATACCTACTTTCAGATCATGCATCTGGAATTTTTTTTAAGAGAAGACCTCCACCATCAAATGAGGAAAGGAAAATTACATGGGACACAGATAAAGCTTAGATATGTAAATTATTGCATTATCAATGGGACTCTGTACAGCAGGTTCTTGAGCACTAAATTACACAATACACCTTATGAAGCTCTGGGCAGCTTCTGCAGTTGCATTTGCCCACTCCTGTTGTGCGCAAACATGCACTTTGTCTTCTGCTGTATGCATGCGGCGGTTGTAAGTGTTGTAAGTGTGGCCTTTGTTTTAAGATTCTTGGAATATTGATGCCCTTTATTTCCTGTATTGTAAGTGTTGTAAGTGCTCAATCTATGAAGCAAAAAATAGGAGTCATACATTTTTAAGCAAAACAACCTCCTTGCTTGTGCCAATTATTTTTTAGGGGGTAAGGTATTTATTCTAAATGGTGTTTCAGCTTTTAAAGAAATGTTAAGTTGGGTTTGTTTGCAAGAAAAATAGCCTAATTTTTTGGAGTCAATATCAGGTCTTAGGCTACAAAAGATAGTCTTGTCATGCATTTGATCCTATGAGCTCCACTTCTTGCTTTAATAATGCATTACTATTAATGATGCATTCGTATCAAGAGTTGGGCTACAAAGTCGGTCTTGTCATACATTTGATCTAATGAACTCCACTTGTTGTCTAACATACGTCTTATATATGTGCGCGTGTATATTGGATTCGACTACAGTTTTTTAGCAAAAAAAAAAAACCATGTACTTTTTATATAAATTTGATTGCTAACATAAAAGAGCAAAGTCCTAAGCCCTGTGGAGGAGAGAATTGTGTATCCTTATTATTGGAAAGGGAAAATTAGGGGAAAAAAAAGGTAGTCTGTGCAGATGAAAATTGGGAATCATTCATTCGTTGTCTGTCACAAAACAACAGATTCGAATTGAGTATCGTTATCGTCAGGAATCGTTTCATTCGTGATTTTTCTACATTATGCTTCTCATCATTATTTTGCATTTGACCTTTAGGGCCATCGTGCCGGGGGCCTGGTACTCTAGCTTGGCCGCTCCTGCATCCCGATCAACGCTTACTATAATGCGTGAACATCAAGAATCGCGTGTTTCCTTAAGGCGGTCCAAACCATCACTACCCAGTTACAACTTCTCATTTTTCGTTGTCTTCTTTTACGTTTCCACATGTTCCTCTCTCATACATCAGCTTGCCTTAATCCTTTGTTACAGGCATGCCGTCTTCTTCCCAAGCTGTCCCATCTCCTGCCGCTGTAGATCCGCCCATGACTCCGTTCAACGATATTACCTACAAGTCAAGGCGCATCCCTCCCCGAGGTAGGTGTATGCACCTTCATTCCCTAGAGTTGCGCTTTCCTTTGGCTTACCTTCCATGCGTGACGTTCATCCGTTCATATTGCATGTGGAGGGTTTGGCCCTTTTACCAGATCACACATCCATATGTCTCGATATAATTTTACCTTGGAAACCATTTGAAATAACCCCAGTCGAACCCAGTGTTTGGATACCATTGCACTTGTGTTTCAAAATTTTTTTAAAAAAATACTTAACCTCGACGTTTTGCTCAGGGATTTCTCATCTATCTACCTTCTCTTTGTTATTTCAGCCTCCTCTTCAGTGGCACATGCTCCGTTCGGTCTTGCCCAACGAGTTCCATCCTCTCGAACAAACACTGGCACTAGGCAAGCATACACTAGGCGACGGAAGTCTCGTAAGTTCATACACAGGACCGATCAAATCCCAACAGAAGTGTGGCGCCTGCCTTCAGCTTCCGATTGTGAATATTGTGGTGCACGTCGGATATTCAGGGAACCGCCGGGCTTCTGCTGCGGAAATGGAAAGATAGACCTTGGATGCACGAAGATGCCTTTGCGTTTGTGGCAGCTCTATATCGATGATACCTCTCACCTCGCTGAACATTTTCGCCAACGTTGTCGCACATATAACAACTCATCGGCATTTACTTCACTTGGGATATATTATGATCATGCGTTATGCAGTGCAGATAAGGGCATTTACACATTCAAGGTCCAAGGCGGTATTTACCATTTTATTAGGGATTTGGTTCCTGCAGAGGGATGTGGTCGTCAACTCCAGCTGTATTTCTATGGGACAGAAAATGAAGCTGATAATCGCTTGGCCCAATCGGGAGATCTGGATGCAAAGGTCATATCATTCATAATGGACTTGATGAAGCTCAATCCATATGCAAATTTCTTTAGGAGCTTGCGAGATATGCCCGACCTTGGTTCATACAAAATCGTTTTGCGTGCTGATCCTTCTTTAGATCATAGGGTGTACAATTTACCTGTGGTCGATCATGTTGCGGCCATCTGGAATGAACTGACCGACCTTCCTTCAGATCGTCCGCACGACGTTCGTGTCTACACAAAATCAAACAGCACGCAGCCCGTCCACTACTATTATGGTTGTTATGACCCCTTGCAATATCCACTCTTATTCCCATTTGGCGAGCCTGGATGGCATACGGGGATCCGCAAAACATGGTCCACTGATGATGATTCAGAGATTCATTCCCTCATGCTCGGAGAAGAGCCGGCCACAATCTTGCCTTGCCAGCATGATTCTTGTGAATCGCTGTTGAGTGCTGAACATGAGAGTACGTCCCTATTACTTTTGTACTCATCATTTCCTTAACTTTTACTCATACCGAGCTCAATATTACATTTTTCCATGTTCCATCTACTCTTTCTTTCAGATCTGGAACGCAATCGGGATAACCAAAAGCATGTGGCTGCACGGGAATTCTACTGTTACAGATTTCAACTGCGCCGCGCTGACATGACCAACATACTTCATGCTGGTCGTCTTATCCAACAATACCAGATTGACATGTATGTAAAGATAGAGACGCAACGTTTGGATTACTTGCGCAAGTCACAAATCCAGAATGATATTCGGATGGAATCATTTCAAGGTATAGTTGACAGCATGGCATGTGATGGCGTGACATATGGTAAATCCATCGGCCAGCGTACTGTCTTACCTGCTTCCTTCCTGGGCGGCCCGAGGGATCTCCGACGGCGTTACATGAACGCTCTTGCCTTGGTTAGCACATTCGGCCGACCTGATTTTTTCATCACCATGACATGCAACCCAAATTGGTCAGAAATCCAGGACGAGCTCCTGCCAGGAGAAAAGGCACATAATCGAGCTGATTTACTTGCCCGTATCTTTCGGGCGAAAAATGAAGAGTTAAAGGATGAAATTGTTTCCAAAGAGATTTTTGGGAAGGTGGCTGCCTACCTGTATGTTATTGAGTTCCAAAAAAGAGGGCTTCCACACGTGCATTGGCTTGTTATTATGAAAAACAAATTCAAGATTACTTCCGTTGAAGCATATGATCGCTTTGTCTCGGCCGAAATCCCCGATCCTGTTGCGTATCCTCATCTTCATTGCTGTGTCTCCAAGCACATGATGCATGGCCCTTGTGGAGATATGAACCCAACAAATGTTTGCATGAGAGCTGGTTCTTGTAAAAATCATTATCCAAAAGCTTTTATTGAGTCCACTACACATCGCAATAATTCTTATCCAGCATACAGGCGCAGCAATAACGGTAGATATGTTGTTGCAAGAAGGAAATCCTTGGATAATCGCTGGGTTATTCCATACAACTCTTACTTATTGGCAAAAATTGATTGTCACATTAATGTTGAGATATGTGCAGATGTTAAGGTCATCAAGTATTTGTACAAATATGTATGCAAGGGAAATGATAAGGTTGCATTCAATGTCGTTGACACGCCCGCACTACAAGACATGGATGAGATACGTGACTTCCAATCTGCACGTTGGCTTTGCGCGCCGGAATCAATGTGGCGCATTTATGGCTACACACTATACGAGATGCATCCTACTGTTATTCAACTGCATGTCCATTTGCCGAATTCCCATTACCTTTTTTTCCATGCTGCCCGGTCCTTGGAGAGCATCTTATCTAACCCTAATAATACAAAGACTCAGTTGACACAGTTCTTCTTCATAAATGCTAATGATCCGGGCGTAAGAGCTTTGGATCTTCTTTACCGTGATTTCCCCAAGCACTTTGTTTGGCAAGCGACACATAAAAAATGGACCCCCCGCAAACGCGGGACTGCCCTTGGTCGGCTTGTCACAGTAAGCCCTGTAGAAATTGAAAGATACTATTTGAGGTTGTTACTAAATCATTTAAGATCGCCCATCTCCTTCGAGCACCTAAAGACCCATAATGGTGTTCTTTATGACAGTTTTCGCGAGTCTGCTTTACACCATGGCCTGTTAATTGCGGACAACGACATTCGTTTGTCCATAGAAGAGGCTTCAACTTATCAGGTTCCATACACTTTGCGTAGGTTGTTTGCCACAATCCTCGTGTACAACCTTCCTTCTGATCCTGTCTCTTTGTGGATGGAGTTTCGGTCCCATCTTTCCGAGGATTTCTTGGGGAAGAATGGCTTACCTGAAGATGTTGCATTTGACCGTTCCCTTCGTTCGATAGATGTTTTCCTCCAATCAATGGGTAAGAGTATTGATGATTTCAACCTTGTGCCATTCAAGACTTGGGTTAGCGAGGACGAAATGCGGAGCAAAGATTACGCTGATGAACTTAACATTTCTGTGTCCGATGAGGACTTGAATTCTGTGTCACGGTTGAATTCTAGGCAACGGGAAGCATTCGATCAAATCCTGGCGTGTATCGATCATCCGAATGGAGGCGCTTTTTTCATTGACGGCCCGGGCGGAACTGGGAAAACTTTCCTGTACAGGTCTCTTTTAGCTGTTGTTCGAACCACACATGGCGTCGCCCTTGCAGTCGCATCTTCAGGCGTAGCTGCATCTTTACTCCCCGGTGGTAGAACCGCTCATTCACGATTTAAACTTCCGACCATTGTTGATCAGTCGATGTCTTGTGCAATAAAGAAACAAAGCGTGCATGCTCAACTTATTCAATCGTCCAAATTAATTATTTGGGATGAGGCTTCAATGGCCAATCGAAGGTGTATCGAAGCATTAGACTTGTTCTTGCGTGACCTCACAGAAAAACCAATCTTGTTTGGAGGTAAGACAGTTGTACTTGGTGGTGATTTCAGACAGACCATCCCTATCGTTGTCGGGGGTTCACGGGACGATGCGGTCGATTCTTGTCTTGTCAATTCACGGTTATGGCCTTCTATTCACAAATACCACCTGATGGAAAACATGCGTGCACGGGAAGATCCTTTTTTCACAGACTTATTGCTTCGCATTGGTGATGGAACTGAACCAACAAATTCCAATGACGAAATCACACTCCCAACGAATATGTGTGTACCTTATGTTGATTGTGATGAACCTTTGGATCACCTCATCGAACAAATATTCCCTTCTTTCCATGACATTTACACAGAGCCTTTCTCGGTTATCGATAGAGCAATTCTGACACCAAAAAATGATTGCATGGATAACATTAATAATGCTATGATCGATAAATTCCCTGGCACTCTTGTTGAATATGTGAGCAACGATGTGACCAAAAACATACATCAGCAATGTCAGTATCAAGATTTCTTGAACGGAGTTTCTATACCAGGGCTACCACCTCATGTTCTTCGCCTAAAAAAAAATTGCCCTATAATGCTCTTACGAAATATAAATCCCTCTGAAGGGCTATGCAACGGGACCCGCCTTATCTGTCGTGAACTGGGTAAAAATATAATTGGTGCCGTTATTGCAGCTGGGGAACAAACTGGTAAATATGTCTTCATACCGAGAATCCCACTGGAACCATCCGACAACATAAAATGTCCCGTACCCTTTAGAAGACATCAATTTCCTATACGCCTTTGTTTTGCCATGAGCATTAACAAAGCGCAAGGCCAGACTCTCGATAAGGTTGGCATTTACCTACCACAACCAGTTTTCTCGCACGGCCAACTATATGTTGCGTTGTCTAGGGTCAGAAAGGCCAACTGTGTAAAAGTCCTGGTCAAGCCGACAACTGCCTTTTCCCCTACTCACTTCCAAACTAAGAACGTCGTTTATAAGGAAATTCTCAATGCTTCAAAGTGAGGTGTTCTAATCAACTATTTGCGTGGTAATCGATTTCCGGTATGTAGTTTTGTGTTTTCCCCTTTACACTACATTTGATTGTTTCATGTATATAGTATGACATCTTAAATACATTTTCAATCAATCATTTTCACTATCTTGAGGCCATTATTTGTTTTTTATATTTCAGGTCCAAATATCGTTTCTTATATGTCATCTCATCTTATCAATATTATATAAGTCATCCATTCTAATGAACTCTATCCATTTAATTACGTAACATGTTGTGTGTTTAGGAAGGTCCAGGAAGTTACAAGATGGATGCAAAATTTATGCCTATTAGTTCAATCACTGACACAACAAGACAATGGTCATCAAAGGTTCGGGTCGTAAGCAAGCTCGCTGTTAGGACTGCACTTGCTTCTCCTACCAAGTATCAAAAGATGGTCTTTGCAGACACAAATGTAAGAAGTTCACATTATTTCATTGACTATTCTACTAGCTTTTATTCATGGGAAACACTATATATTTCATCTTTTATACCATTCCAAATAAGGGCGATACCGTCGAGGCCATCATTTTCAAAAATGACGTCGATCTTTACAAAGATAACCTTGAAGAGAACAAGACATACCAAATCTCCAATGCCCAAGTCAAGAAAGTCAAAGATCTTTACAAAAATGACTTAGTCAGCAGTCAATTCCAGTGGATCATCACTTCACAAACAGCAATCATGCCTATTATTGACGACATCATTCCTTCATCGGCCTTTCGGCCAGAATTCATTGACCACAGCAAGTTTGCTTTATTCTTGGAATCTAAAAAACCAATTAGTACGTGCTTCATTTTTCTTTTTTTTCCCCTTAATTTTGTCTCCAAACTTCCAGCCTTAAATCAACTACATTCTTCCCTTGCAGACACCATCTGTGTGGTCATTGAGAAAAGGCCTCCCAGAAAGATACTCATACGGGGTCAACAACATGTACTTTACGAGTATGCGGCCATCGATAAATTGTAAGTAAATTATTTTAATTTTGCGCAAAGCTCGATACTACATGATTTTATGCATGCTCAAATTTCTTTGATTGATCGTTGCAGAAGGACCCCCTTTGTGGTTACTTTGTGGGGCAATGTTGTCCCTGATAACATGTACGCCACCCTCAATGCCATCCATAGGCGACCAGTCATTGCTTTACTCAATTTTATTGTCAAGGGCTACTATGGTTAGAGCAATATGCTATATGTCTTATGAACTTGTAATTGTCATTATTTTTTTTCCTATCATTATTGTGCTCTTTTCATAGGATTATCTCTTAGCTCAACATCAACCTCAATTGTGTTGGAGCATGTTGACATCCAATCATTTCTGGATATGCAAGAATGGTACTACTTTATCTCTATACATTTTTGAATTTATACATACTTACAATATGCTTTATATGGTGCTTGCCTAATTTTTTACCCCAGGCGTGCAGAGGAGAGGATGTTCATTGATGATATGGTTGAGAGAGGTGGTTTTTTTTAGGAGAAGATAGATTTGAAAGCAGGGGAAGCGTTACCAGTCAGCACTATCTTCGAAATCCTTCAAAGTTCTGAGGTTATATTGCTTTCCCACGTGTCTCTAACTAATTATCCTTTTTGCAAATAACTCCAAGTCTATCAGCCTTATGTGATTTCTTCCTTGCAGCTTCGTAGGTACAATATCAGGGTCAAGGGATGCTTGGAGAATAAGACACAGAGCTTTATGTACATGTGTTGTGAGGTGTGCCGCTTTGGCATAAATGTTGGTTATGATACCTTATTCAAATGCAACACATGTCAGGAAAATCGTACCGCAAAACCCAGGTAATCAATGTGGTCAAGCATATACTTGTATGTCATTTACCGAACTCAGATTGTGCCCAAATTAATGCGGACAACTTTTTTTTATAGATTTAGGTTCCGTCTAAGTGTTTTTGATCACACTGGATCGTTGGAGGTGACTGTATTCGGAAAGGATGGTGAACTAATTCTTGGAATGCCTTCCCATGAATTCCATGACCGAACTGCCAAGGTAATGTTATGAAAACTTTACATCTTATTACCCATTTCAATATATTTGCATATTGTATAACAATTCAATGTAACTTGAACTCATAGGAAGGTACGCCTCCCATTCATTTAGTCAACGACAGGTTGAATGATCTTTTCATGTTGATGAAAATAAGATCGAGCCTTTTCCGAGGGAAAAGTGGAAATGACATAATTGTGTACAACTTGTTGGCTATGGAACCTGCTGATACCTTCTCCAGTCGTGATCTCATGCTAACACCTACCCCCACGAGACATTCGTCTGTTGCTTTGCATACCAGCCATGAACATGAAGGTTCTTTTTACCCACAAACTTTATTAGCCATTTGTTATGTTTGCATGATATTGTACCCAAAAAATAACAAACATCATTTCTTCAGCCTCCGGTGCCTCAACTAAGAGAAAGCTTCATTTTGGAGACTCGCTCATGCCAACAGATGAGGATCCTCATACACTTGATTTGGAGAAGACGATAGACATTTGCGAGATAGGTAAGCCATTTATTTTCCTTATTATCATCCCATATGGACCAACAATTATAATATGTTGTCAACGGAAAAAACTGATTCGCGTTTATTCATAGCTGATACATCAGTAAGAAGGCGCCTTGTCAACCAGGGGAAAATCTAAAATTGGTGAAGTAGATGTGGAGCAAAAACCTGGTAAGAATCTTTTTGCACCACTCATAAAAATGAACTGACGCAATACAAACATTAGTTTTCGCAGTGTTCGCCGACAACATAGTACAACCCACTGCATTGCGGGGGACAGGAGCTGAAGACGATGAGCTTTTCCTTGCAGGTTGTAAATGTTAATTCTCTAATTAGGTTATTCCCACAAGGGGGGAAAAAGTACAAACTTCTAAAAAAAATAATGCTTACGTTATGTTTGTATGTTATAGAACTCGTTCAGACAACGAAAAAAAAACGCTTTCCCAAAAAAAGGGCGTCCATCGTGCAGCATTCCAGCCATCTTGAACCACCCACTGATTACGAAAATAAGTTGACTGAAGGTACATCATTTCGAAGTTCCTTTCTTGTTCTAATTAAAGTTTTTCAACAAGCCAAATTAAAAATTTAACTATTTTCATGTGTATGAGCTATTTTCATATTTTGTAATCTACAGCTTGCATGGAAACTGACTTACCTGTGCCCGTGAAACTTCAGAAAGGTACTTCCCAAGGAAATATACAAAAAAAAACTGATAGCATAATCGTTTTGCTTGTCCAGCCAACTTTTTCCTTTCTCGACCGGAATCAAAATGTTTATGTGCCTGATTGACCATGGCATCATGCAGTTGGGAGCCCAAACAGGAATCGATCAAAGAGGTCTTTGAAACATGTTGTTATTGACGATACCAGCTCCGAGGAAGACCCCAATTCTGGAAAAAAAATCAAACAATCCGTGAACCCTGTTAAAGGTTTTTCCCCAAACCTCATATCACATACGTGCTATTCGTATCTTACCTGCCTTTTCCCGGCCAACCCTTAACGTTTCCTCATGTTCTATGTTGTAGATACTGCTGAAAACAAAACAATCCCAAAGAGATCCAAAAGAGGAAGGGTCATTAGGCCCAAGCAATTCAACTAGATATACCATGACATCTACTAGCTGAGAAATATCCAGCATATTTTTGGAAACACCAAATTACCTGTTAGCTTTTTGCGATTTCTGCGCATGCATGGTGTATGATCTACTTTTGGGAAGACATTTAGTTTTGTCCCTATGTACATGCTTCCGTCTGCTCCATTAGTATAAGCCATATTTTGAATTAACTTTTTAAGGTTATGGAATCAGTGTCTCGTTAATTATTCCTATATTTGTTGAAAAAACATTGATCATGATATATGGGACTTGATACTTTATGCTGCCTTGTGTGAAATTATTGGAGATTAGTGAGCTTTGCAGGGTTCTATGAAGATCCTGTGCAAATTGAAATCATAATGTTCTACTGAGCAGGGAAAAGATTTATTCATATAATCGCCTTCTGGGGACAAAATGTAAGTTCTTATCAAAATCTAATCACCTTTTTTCCTTTTTCCAATTGATATCCGCCGATGAATCTAAACTGCTTTTTTCATAGTTTTCTTATCATAGTTTTCTTATCACCACAATACTGTGTGTATTTTGTTCTTGTATTTAGAAACTTAATTCATTTAACACTGCTGCCATTTTTAAATTCCTTGTACGACTTAAGGAAACTGGAAACCTGGCACCGCACCTTGTGCGGTGCCCCAAGAACTAGTATTATATATACTTTAAGTTAGAAATGTTTGATAAAAATATGTTTTACTATCCCATAAAGAAGTTTAAAGATAAACAGTGCACGAGTTTTTGATTCTTTGAAGTCCTTCAAAAAGAATTTGTGCATATCATAACTGCGAAAAGATTCTAACCCTTTCACCCATGATTTATGAATTAGTAACCAAATTTGTGACTATCTATTTTAATGTGTGAAAGAAGATTATATCATTAATATTTCACGCCACAAGTATTTGCACAACATTATTGTGCATATATTTTATTTTAGTTTTGTATAGGACTATTATCCAAGCAAAAAATTTTACTCTTGTAAATGTATGCATGTGAGAGGTGTCAAAATATGTGTGTTGAGTCCGCCACGGCCAGCAAAAACGTGCCACCCTAACTGTCGCGGTCCATTTTCTTTTTTGCCTTGGCCCGGCATGACCCGTGGCCCGTGGACTAGAGACGGTGCCGGCTGGCCCACGGCACCATGACCCGTTTGATTTTTTATATTTTTTTTAAAAATTAATATATTATTTTTATAATTAATTAATTAATTAAATAGTTCATGATTTGTTGCTTCCAACTATCTTTATTTTGATAGCCTGTACTGCCAAATTCTGAGATGAACTTTGGGCTTGCTGCTTCTAATTTGATATTGTAATTGTTTTAAAAAATTGAGATTGAGAAAATATAATTCAATTGCTTAAAAAACTTTGAAAATGAGATTGCAAGCGGTGAGAATAAATTGAAGGCAAACATTGCATTTTTATATAAAAAAGTAAAATAAATTAAAACAAAGACCGTGGTATAGTGGTATAGACTCCCAGGCTTTTTAAAATTTTAAAAAATATACGGGACACGGCATGACCCATAGGTCAATATAACTAGCCCGACAAGGTACATGTATATGGAACTTGCCCTGCACAGCTCATTACTATAGCAAAACGAGCATAGTCGAGCCGCAGGTGGGCCACCCGTTTTGCCACCTCTGTGTGTGTATATATATCAACTTTATTTAGTAACTCTTAGGAATATAGTTGTGTTTTCACTGAAGTATTTCAAAATTTTTATCTAATTTTAACTTCTATTTTCTTATTATGACCTTTCAAATTTCTATTATGTATAGATCCCTTCATCTTCAATATAATAATAAAAGTTGATGTGGCCGAATTAATTGCAAGAAAATGGTTAAACCACCATTTTTGTGAAGAAATAATAAGATTTGACGCCAAAATTTAGTCGTGTAAGTTATTGTAAAATTACAAAACTTTCGAATCTTTGCATGAGTCAAAATGTGAATAAAGTTGATGTTTTTTTATGGTGAAATGATCGCAATGAGTTATTCTTGAAGCGTGAGGCCTTGAACCATGAGATTTTATATTAATCTTCAAAGAGTTATTTAATGCTTGATTATACTGTGGACTAATATTATATTCTCCAGTTGTAACTTTAGGGCTGGGTTTACGATATAATTTATGTTGTTTTAGAGAGATTTGGACCTATTTTAAGAACAAATTGAGATTTTTTTTTTTATCATTCTTAATTTAAGAGAATAAATAACAAATTCAAAGCATATACTTGAGGAAGAAAATATTTTTGAAAATTGTGATAATCATCAAATATCTCAAGTTGTTATCTCATTCATTGAGAGTTGGGTTAAATTAATATAAACATGATTTGATTGAACAGTAAAAAAATTTATTATATTTAAAATATAATTTTATTTCAACATAAGATTATTCAATTGACAGTTGCGTGTACGGTAAATGTAAGTCTTTATATATTTATATCTCTCCTCTCCACTAACAAGAATCCGTGGCGCAATGGTAGCGCGTCTGACTCCAGATCAGAAGGTTGCGTGTTCGATTCACGTCGGGTTCAATACCTTGTTTATAAATGGGTCCTCCTTTTTCGTATCTTTAATTTATCACACCTTACATACTTTTTTGTCCTTCCGTCCTTTGCTTTTACCAATTCTCAAGTTGGAGAGTTAAAACTTAAAACCCTCTAAACTTTGTTACTCTAAAGCAGTGGGAAAATGTTACTTAAAAGTTGCGTAAAAATTGATCATCCGTTTGGATTGATTAGCTTCATATCACAACTAATATTGCTATACGAAACGAACTAATAGCTAGCTCCCGAAACATATATATTTTAAAAAACATACAACATGATTAAGATATATTTTCATTTAATAAAAGACAACTGAAAAGACCATCAGCACCTAAAAAACCAACATGTCATTTTGACTGCAACTTTAGATGTAAGCGAGTCTGTTCAACATCAAATGAGTCAAATCCAATATACGAAGCTCCCGCGATGCACGGGGTCCAAGAGAGGTCGGGTCCATTGGGCTTAATGTACACAGCCTTCCACTATAATGCAAGAGGCTGATTCCGGACCTGGAACCCGTGTCAAGTCACATGGCAACTTTATCGCGCTCACCCCCGAGTTTGTTCAACATCAGTCTCATAAAAGAAAGAGTATTCGAATAACTAAAAACACAGGAAAGGAGTTTAAATAATATAATTGATATATAAAGCAGGTTCCAAGATACACGCAAAGGTCAAACCTAAACCCTGACCTCAATTTCACAAGTACAAATGAATCTGACAAGATATTTAACCCTGAGGCTACTGTGCACCACTTGCTCCTAACATCTTATTAATACCCCGGCGAGAAATGAAACTAAAACACCAACTACAAGGCATGTCCACGCTCTTATACCAGACTACGAGAACTACAGAATACTGTCAAGGTATGAGTACTCACGGCATCTGCTAAACTCAATGAGGCTACCATAAGTACGATCCCATACACCGATAAAAAGGGACTCTGTGTCGGGACTAAATGAAATGCCGGATATCTCACCAAAGAAATCAATTTCTTGCTCCTTCTCATACCCACTATCAACATCGAAAACGTGGACAAAATCTGCAGGTTCTGCCATGGCCATGAATCTTCCATCAGATGTGTAGCGGATGGAACGGATGGCTCCGAGATTACCCTTCAAGACAGTGACTGAATTGGAAAGATTCCTGACATCCCAAATTCGACAGGTTTTGTCCTGGTTTCCCGTGGAAAAGGTTAAGCCGTCAGGGTGCCACGCTGACGCAAAAGAGTGGTCCAAGTGACCATGCAGAGATGAAATTGCCTAAAAGAATAAATATAAAAACTTAGCATCGGTTAGGCTTGATAAAAAAATTCCTTCTCTTCACCTTATGCATGACAAAAGTGATATACCTTGCCACTCCTGGAATCCACCAATATACCAACTGGATCATCTCCAACAATTATAAGAAGCTTACCATCAGGACTAAGAGAAGTATGCTGCAAGAATTTACAGAAAATACAGTGAGCATGGTATATATGCAAACTCTTGAGCTCAGTACAACCCCTGATCCCCATATACAATACTCTCCTGATCCCCAATGAACTAGTTGAACTTTCTCGGCATCCTGAATTTTCTGTTCTACCTGATTGGGAAAGAAAGGAGCACATGCAACTTGAATTGAATAAGTAGAAGGCACATCTTATAGGAACCATAGAGGGAGATTTTCGCTGATATCAGAAAAAACATGCAACTCATGTCGCTTCATGATAGTCTCTTCTCCTGATAATAATTCAACTAGTTCATTAAAATCACTCTCCCACGGACATTAATTTTCCATCATTAAGCACTCTAGTGTTTCGGTAAAACAAGTTCAGTGACAAATACTTAAAACAGTAGTCAGATTATTGATACTCATGGTAATTCTGCCCCAAACCAAAAGGCCAACCAAACAAGTACTCTCCAGAACACTCACATTTGTTCCTGCAAGTACGGGTGTATTTATGTGCCATATGGATCCAGATATATGCAAAAAGTCATGAATTGATTTGCATCTCTAAAAATATCAAACTCACGCATTTGTGCACACACAAGGAGGGAGTCTTACATTAACTGGCCAAGGAAAACGAAAATGCTTAGACAGTTGGAATGTTTCCATATCAAAATCTCTGACTCCAGAATCATTATTAGAGGCTACAAAATGCACAGCACCACTGAAAAAGAAGAGTCACTTTCAGGAATGCAAAAAGAAGAAATTTTAATTTTAATATCCACGGAATCTATAAATAACAAGAAAATACCTGCTAGATGTGTATATCTCAACTGCATTACTGATGGCATTATCATCATAGGTTGTCCGTGTACAGTAAGAAATTCCAGGCCTGTCCACATACTGCAATAAAAAAGAGGAACAAAACTGTTGAACGACTTTTAAGGCAGAATTTCGTGTGCAACAACTAAATGAGCAACTGAGATGTCAGCATCTACAAGATAGCAACAAGATCAAGTATATAATTATTTTTGTAGATGGGCACCTTGATAGGCTATCAATATCGCATAAATTTTTTCAGTTTCCCGGTTAAACTAAGATAAGGGCGTGAAATAACATGGAAGCAGATTCTATCAATTCGACTAAAAAGAGATTTAACATAGGCCTGACCAACTGGGTTGTTAAGAGAACAGTTAAATGATTTCTTATAACCAGTTTACAAATTTAGGCATGAAAATAGATTGGAAAGCAAGGTCAGTTGAACTGAAGAAAAGGACAGCTTGCTCCAAATGAATCCTAAAATCTCATCGGTAGGCAGAAGTATTAAGTCCTCTCAAGATATCAGTATACTCTACAGTGACAAAGTGAAAACATTAATTTTGTCGGTGTTCAATCAGTGGACTTTGATAGGACCCAAGAAGATATGGGCTTTATAAATAAAAAGCCCATAATGCAATTCTACTCAAGAAGAGAGAAGAAAAAAGATTCTCACGTGCATGAAGGTGGCTAGAAATAGTGGGGTGGGATGAGGGAATAAGGATTCAGTTATTTTGTTAAAAGTTGTTTTACTAGCTGTTGCTAGGGTGAGTGAGTGAGGTCACTGTACAGAGGATTTCCTCTGGGAACAATAGTTGTTGTATTTCAGTTTTTATGCCATACTATTTCTATTTTTGTTCAAAGATTTCCAGTGATTATACACTAGCTCAGATGTAACTCCATCATTTGGTCCGACCTGCCGGATACCTGAGCATCGTTCATGGCATCTACACGATCAGACGCAAGGTTCGAAGCGTTGGAGAGCCTGGTACTCGGAATGAAGGAAGAATTAATCACTATGCAGAGCACTGTTGCTGCCGTGAATGCGATGAAGGACGATATGTCTGACACTAAGGCGTTTTGACTGAGTGGAAGAGGGGCGAGGATCAAGCAAATGGGACAAACCCACCACGAGGAGGAGAAGATATCCCAACGGAAAATACAGAGGAAGCGAAAGGGTTCAAGGGTGATCGCACCGGAGATACAGAGGAGATTAAATATTTTCTCAAACGGATTGATCTACCAGGTTTTGATGGAGGAGACCCTTTCATTTGGCTGGGAAAAGCAGATCAATATTTTGAGTTGCACAACACACCGCTGGACAGTCGCTTAAAGATAGCTTACATGTGCATGGAAGGGATGGCGGTCCATTGGTTCAAGTGGATAAAAAGTAAAATACCCAACATGAATTGGGAGCTGTTTGCAGAGGAGTTCATCAAGAGATATGGCGGTAGGAAGGCTGCCAATCCCTTTGAAATGTTGGCTTCTCTACGTCAAGGAGACAAGACGATTGAAGATTACATTGCACAATTTGAGGTAATAGGGACCCAAGTGGGGGAACTACCAGAGAATCAAGTTCTGGGGTACTTTTTGAGTGGGCTACGTGATAACTTACGTCGAGGTATACAGGTGCATGAGCCTAAAACCATAATACGAGCCATGGACCTAGCTCGCAACCTTGAAGAGTCCATGATGGGAGGACCCGTTGACCCATATTCATCATACTCGATTATGGGTTCGAAACCAGAAGTCAAGATGCGAAGTAATCATGTATGGAGTAACAGGGCTGACTCCCACAGTGTAGCTCAAGAACGAAGCCCAATAAGGAGGGATTCGAAGGATATGCATGGACGTAGGCCAGGGGGGTGGAGATTGTAGGCGGGCAAAGGAATTATGCGCCTGGGGGAGGCAATGGGCTCTCTGATAGGGCAAATTCCAGCGTGGGAGGAAATTTTGGGAGAGAAGGCAGAATTATTTCGCATCAGGAATACTTGAGGCGAAGGGAGAAGGGTTTGTGCTTTAAATGTGGTAAACCATATACACCGCTGCACAAATGCGCTAATAAAATCATGAGGGTGACAATTGTGACTGATGGTGAAGGGGACGAGCCAGGAGTGGTGTTGGAACAAGAGGATGATGAAACAAAAGAGCAGCCAGATCCACAAAATACAGAATATGGTACACTGGAATTACCATTGTATTCAGTAGGTGGAATTGGACTTTCTCGGACTATGAAAATACAAGGAAAAATAGGCGAAACCACTATCATTGCCATGATTGATAGCGGGGCAAGCCATAATTTTGTGTCAAACAAATTGATTGGGGAGATGGGATTGGAGTGGATGAGAGTGTAAGGTTTGGTGTGTATTTGGGGGATGGATGTCGTGTGCAATGCCAAGGGGTGTGTAAGGGTTTGAATGTGGATATTGGGGTGTGTCAACTGGTAGTTGATGGTTATTTGTTCGAATTAAAGAGGGGTGTGATCCAGTGATGGTGAGGCCATATAGATATGCATACTGTCAAAAAAATGAGATGGAGCGGCTGGTTAAGGAGATGTTGACAGCAGGCATAATCCAGCCTAGTGTCAGCCCGTACTCGAGCCCAGTCATACTAGTAAAAAAAAGATGGTAGCTGGAGGTTTTGTGTTGATTACAGGGCCTTGAATGAGATAACCACTGCAGACAATTATCCCATTCCGGTGGTGGAGGAACTGTTGGATGAACTACAAGGAGCAAAATATTTTTCCAAGCTAGATTAACGATCGGGGTATCATCAAATACGTGTGCGGAGTAATGATGTACCCAAAACAGCTTTCCGTACTCATTCCGGATATTATGAGTTTTTAGTGATGCCCTTTGGGTTGAAGAACGCTCCAGCAACTTTCCAATCTACTATGAATGAGGTACTCCGACCCTATTTACGACGAATTGTTTTAGTTTTTATTGATGATATTTTGATTTATAGTGAGACTTGGAAAGAGCACTTGGAACATCTTGAAATGATCTTGAAGGTGCTAGTAAATCAGAAATGGGCAGTAAACGAAAAAAATGCCAATTTGGAGTGGATGAGATAGAATACTTGGGTCATGTGATCTCTAGACAAGGGGTGACGATGGATAAAAAAAAAATGAAGGTATTACTGAATGGCCGGTTCCAAAAAATACGAGGGGCGTTCGTGGATTTTTGGGGTTGACGGTTTATTATAGGAAATTTATAAAAGGATATGGGATGATAGCTAAGCTAGTAACAGAGCTGTTAAAAAAAAATTATTTTAAGTGGGGAGAGGATGCACAAAGGGGTTTGATAAACTTAAAGAAGCAGTAAGCACAGCACCCATTTTGAGGTTACCTGATTTTAGTAAGAACTTTATGATTGAATGTCATCCGGGAAAGGAATTGGGGCTGTCTTATCTCAAGAAGGCAGACCAATTGCGTTTTATAGCAGGGCGCTGGCAGCTAAACCCTTGGCAAAGTCAGCCTATGAAAAAGAATTGATGGCACTAGTCATGGCTATCCAACATTGGAGGCCATATTTGTTGGGTCGCAAATTTATCGTCTTAACTGATCACAAATCATTGAAAAGCTTGCTACAATATAGAATTAGTACCCCAGATCAGTAACATTGGTTATCAAAACTGCTGGGATATGAGTTCGAAAGAAAATACAGGGCTGGGAGATTGAATATAGTGGCTGATGCCTTGTCAAGGAGGGAAGGGGAGACAGAGCTGATCATACTATCAGCTCCTAAATGGTTGGATTGGGAGAGCATCAAGCAAGCCGTGCAACAAGACCCTAAATTAAGGGAAATTGTTGAAAAGCTACAGGCTGGAATTAAATGTACTACAGGCTATTCAATGGTGGGTAGTCGGCTGCTGTACAAAGATCGTATAGTGATCCCAACAAATTCTATGTGGGTGCAAAGGATATTAGAAGAATTCCATGCTACACCGATGGGGGGGCATTCCGGTGCAGTCCGAACCCTAAGAAAGATTGCCAGCAGTTTCTACTGGCAGAACATGAAAGTCGACATCACTAAATTTGTAGCAGAATGCACCATTTGTCAGCAACAGAAATATTTGGCTCAATCTCCAGCGGGCCTCTTACAAGCATTACCAATCCCTGATAATATTTGGGAGGAGTTGACAATGGACTTTATTACGGGATTGCCTAAATCCAAGGGGTTCGAGATTGTGATGGTAATAGTTGACAGGCTGACAAAGGCGGCACATTTTCTATCTCTTAAACATCCTATTTCAGCAAAGGGAGTGGCAGAATTATTTGTAAAAGAAGTAGTGAGGCTGCATGGGTATCCTAAGTCAATTGTAAGTGATAGAGACCCGATATTTATGAGCAATTTCTGGTCGGAATTCTTCAAATTGCAGGGGACAAAACTCAAAATGAGCTCGGCCTATCACCCGGAAACAGATGGTCAATCGGAGGTACTTAACCGGTGTTTGGAGACATATCTCCGCTGCTTTGCTTCGGAGCAGCCTAAGACTTAGGCGGAATGGATACCTTGGGCAGAATTTTGGTATAACACTACTTTTCAATCTTCGGCAGGTATGACCCCGTTTGAAGCTGTTTATGGGCGTAAACCACCTACCATAATTCAGTACCTACCCGGGGAATCCTCAGTAACAGCGCTGGCGCATGAATTACAGGAAAGGGATGAGCTGCTACGACAACTAAAGTACAATTTACATCGAGCTCAACAAATGATGAGGAAGTACGCTAACAGGCACCGCAGAGACATCTCATATCAGGTTGGGATATGGTTTTCTTGAAGCTTCGACCTCACAGACAGAATTCAATATGCAGGCGGGTGTATCAAAAGCTGGCAGCACGCTACTATGGACCTTTCAAGATTATACAAAAAATAGGAGAGGTAGCTTATAAACTACAACTGCCAGAATCATCACGGGTACATCCCGTTTTTCATGTGTCTTGCTTTAAAAGGGCTGTGGGCAGCAAGATAGGGGCAGAGGCAAGATTTCCTGAGGAGCTGGAAGCAGATTTGATTGTAAACTA
Source organism: Haberlea rhodopensis (assembly GCA_907163345.1). Taxonomy (NCBI): domain Eukaryota; kingdom Viridiplantae; phylum Streptophyta; class Magnoliopsida; order Lamiales; family Gesneriaceae; genus Haberlea; species Haberlea rhodopensis. The sequence goes on along the minus strand of CAJQUN010000020.1, from coordinate 5,213,095 downwards.
TGCGCCACAACAGGTCCTATCTAGGAGATTCAAGAAAAGAGGTACGGAACAGATATTGCAATTACTAATACAGTGGAAAGGAAGAAAACCAGAAGAAGCGACATGGGAGGATGCTGATGTGATGCAGGTTCAATTTCCGGACTTCAGTCTTGAGGACAAGACTGTTTTTGAAGAAGGGAGTAATGATAGGACCCAAGAAGATATGGGCTTTATAAATAAAAAGCCCATAATTCAATTCTACTCCAGAAGAGAGAAGAAAAAAGATTCTCACGTGCATGAAGGTGGCTAGAAATAGTGGGGTGGGACGAGGGAATAAGGCATTCAGTTATTTTGTTAAAAGTTGTATTACTAGCTGTTGCTAGGGTGAGTGAGTGAGGTCACTGTACAGAGGATTTCCTCTGGGAACAATAGTTGCTGTATTTCAGTTTTTATGCCATACTATTTCTATTTTTGTTCAAAGATTTCCAGTGATTATACACTAGCTTAGGTGTAACTCCATCAGACTTTCAGAGAAAAATTAACATATGAGACCTTGCAGATAAGTTCTCCCTGAAATCCTCCTGCAACTAGCAGCTTATCTTTCACTGCTAGTGTGCTGACCCGGGTCTGACTAAATCCTTCTAACAAGCTTCCAGGATGTTTCTGCAGTGGTTGAAAGGAGAGATATGTCTTGAAAAAAACAAGAGTAAAATATTGGGAAAATCTAACATTTACATAATAAAAAGCTTCCACCAAAAGCACCAACCTCACATGGGGCAACATGTCCTGAAACATTAAGAACTTCTGACTTAAAGCATGTTAACGATGACCAATGCATCACTGAAAAATGTGACATGAGATATACATCATGCTTGGATGTAGCCCATACCAAATTTCTCAGCTGCGTTAAAATGAATAGGTCACTCATGGCATTCCGAAGAAAGGACTTGTTAAAAATCAGTGATCAAATAGAAAATAACAGCAGGAAAAAATAATCAAGCTAAACAAAAAAAATAAGCTTCCCACTTTCCTGCCAGTCATTGTTTAGACTGACTATGTTAAGTACAAAAAGTGCAGCAAATAACCAATAAGTCATGCTAAGACATTCCTTGTCTTATTAATATTGATACAATCAAATCGAAAACAGAGTTCTAGCTCTTGTGACATTACTAGACACAAGAATGGTAAAGGAACAAAGCAGGAGCTATCACACGCATATTAATCATGATATTCATAATTCCTCCCCGTTAAACAACATTCTCCAAAAAGCTTTCTAAAATTGGTGCGTCCCTCACCTCAGACTAAATGAACTGTGGAGGAAAGAGCACAGGGGTGTGTGTGTGTGTGTGTGTGTGTGTGTGTGTGTGTGTGTGAGAGAGAGAGAGAGAGAGAGGACATCCGAATGAAACCCCATCTATACCAGTACAACCCCTCAAAAAAGTGAAGAAGTAATTATGCTCATAAAAGGTAGTCCAATAACCTGAAAATGTAAAATTGTGGACTTCACAGATCTTGAATTTCGTCTGAATTCATAATAAGAGTCTGCTTTCTCAGTGGTTTTGCATTCCTAATTACAACAAATAATAGAAACACCAGGTTAGTATCAAATTGAAAAAAAGTTCCAAAAATAGTAAATCTTATACTGTTCTAATCTAGTCTGCCTATACTTCTTCCTCGTTATGCTGAGCCTTTCCCAAGGTAAAGCATACTGAGGGTAAAACTGATAAAACACAACAAGTCCACCTTCTCTAATCCCTCCCCAGATTGAGGAATGTTTTCATAATTCTTATACTGTTCTAATCTAGTCTGCCTATACTTCTCTCTTGTTATGCTGAGCCTTTCCCAGGGAATCCCTTGTATATCTCTGCCTTTCCTAGCTTCAGCTGCAGTAGTATCTTGCATTCTATTATCCTGCATTAAATGTATCGCATGTGAGAGAGAAAGAGGGCAGCTAGTGTTAATAAATTGCTAGTGTTAATAAATTTTAAACACCAGAGAGATAGTGAGATGTCATGATTAATAAGAGTCTCAAAATCAAATTTCAAAAGTTCATTCAGTTAAAATAGACATGAAAATGACCACGAATTAATCCGCCTGCATCAAATTTATACAAACCACAGAATCATATTCATCCACATCAGAATCGGAGCCACCATCTCTTCCACGGAACTCATCATCCAGCTCATCATCTACATTCTCCATTTCATACTCTTCTTCCATGCCTTCAGAGTTGTTGTCTTGGTGATGTGACATTAACTACAGAAAAATAGATCTGCAAAATCCAATCACTGCCATCAGGTAAGGTAATAACAATTGTATGCACTTGGTTACAACAATAAGATAATTACAGGTTTTTGTTATTATAGTTGAGAATGCAATGAACCTTCCAATGGTCTAATGATCCAGGATAGAAAGTAACACAAATCTACAAACATAAGCAATGAGGATGTATAGACGCCCAAAGAGAATGCATCAGAAAAGCATGCAGATGTGACTGCAAACTTAACAACCTCTAGTTCAGCCTAATTCCAAGAGAACCACCATCAATGATAACAATCTAAGTTTTCACACAGGAGCACTTTTCAAAAAAATTGATTATCAAGCATCTTTACAAATCTAAAATCAAAGGATCGCATCCAAATACAGCCCAATGATTACAATTTTGGGGCAAGAAGTTGGGGAGAAACAGTGACTTCACCCCAACTGGGTGCTATTATTATTTTGATATATGTGAAGAAGATCTTAAAAGACCACAGCAAAGCCAACAATTTAGCAATTCATAGAAGATGACCGCAATCATAATGAGATCCATAAGCAAACTAATTGTGCGTTCGTCGAAAATTTGTTTAACCGAACATAGCAGATCGAAAAATTTTAATATTCCCGTTCCAACCAATACACCATCATAACAAAACCATAAAAAAGTTTTTAAGTCGTGAATGCTAGCGCCTTAATTTATGAGCAAAATGCTAGGCACACTATTAACAAACACGAAAATCCAATAGATCAGTACTTCAGAAAAATCATACAAAATCACGATCATGATCCTTGAACTCCAACCAAGTTAGAGTTTTACAAATTCATACAAAAAAGCGTCAATTCATACTACACCGATTATTGCAGTAAAACAAGGACATTTGCCACCATTCATAACAGTAAAATTCACCCGAAAACAAAATAAAATCACTCATATATTAAGTAGAAAACCCCAAATTTCTCTAATTAACAAGAATGCCAAAGAATGGGGAAAATACTTAAGAAGCTCCGTAAATTTAGAGTGCGGAATACGTGATCGCAAGTTTGATTGCGCATAAAACTTATTGAAATTAACGCATAACCGGATTTTTTTATTATGTGCTAGCGGAATGTTTCGAGAGGAAAGTGAGAGGGATATGAGTGTGTATATATATATGTCAATCTTTATCCACAAGTTTTTCGGTGACCAACAACGCGCGTGAACACACTCGACCGATTGTGCGTCTGTTATTGCTAAAGCGCCATATATTTTTTTATATTTTTTATATTGGAGGACCAAAATTTTGATTAAACTGAATTAATAAAATTTAGTTCGATTATTCGATTTTGATTTTTTTTTAAAAAAATTAATTTGGTTTGGTTTCGATTATCAGCTTAAATATATCGGTTAACCAAATTAATCGAGTTTTTTAAATATTTTTAATACTTGTTTTAAAAAATTAATTTTTTTAATTTGTTTTTAAAATCGATTTATGTTACCATTTTATTTATTTTTATTTTTAAATTTTTTTAATCTTTCAAAACAAATTATATTATTTTCAAATTTTAGTTTTTTTCAAACAATATTTGTTCATTCGATTACCGATTAAATTAAATGATACTGTATTCGATTTAGTTAATTCAATTTTCAAAAAAAAATCAGTCGATTCGATTTTGTCAAAAAAATCGGTTTTTTTAAATTCGGTCTAGTCAACGACTGAATAAACAGCCCTACATATGGGTAGATGATGAGAGGTTTCACCCGAGACATCTGCCCCTCAAGTGAGACTTGATGCCTATTGAGTAGAGGTGTCAATTGTGTCGGGCAGCACGAGGCTCGGCACGGGCACGACACAAATTGCTACAGTGTCGTGATGTGCCATGCACAGCTCATAGGCAGGGTCGTGCTGACCACTGATTTCGGCCCATGGGTAGTGTCGTGCCCCGTGAGCACGGACAGTTTTTTAAATGCTATCGATCGATCGTCAACAAGCATGCTGGTACTGTCTAAAACAAGTCAAGATTATCGTTGAACACCACAAATGCATATTTTCAAACAACTTCTCCACTAATTTAGTCACTCCCTAGACTTGGAACAAGACTTGGAACAAAATGTCTTTTTAAGCTTGTAATGTTAGGCATTCGGTATCGTTCAAATAAAAGATAGGATAAGCACAAAGAAGATAGTTGTAATGCCTCGAGGTGAATACTACATGTTTGCTATGATTATGGTGAAAGTATGTGATAATTACACCATGATATTGACTCGGGTTCGAGTGGAACCGAGTGTGAGTAATTGATATATGATGAAATGAATAAGGTACATGCAAGTAAACATATTTGGAAACAAGAATGGAAATAATGAATTGATGTACATGGTTTGTTGAACATGTAGAAAGTCAACCATGTTATGTAGGAAGGACATGATTGACATGTAATTGGACAATAATTCTACATGCATTGTCATACATTTGAATTTGAAATAAGCATTTCATGTACATTTGAATGTGAGTTGAAGGTTAATATATTAACCACAAATCAGATTTGTGACTCATAGTGACACCATAACACACCTACTATCTCTCCAAGAGTTCTCTCCTTCAAATCCTTACTTGTTCTTGCTTGTCTTCTTGACTTGGAGCTTCGGAATCGAGGAAATCAAGTAAGAGTTAATCTTAGAGCAGATTCTTGTCAAGTTAGTAAGAAGAGTATGGTGTGTGAGTTGGTGTTTATGTGGAATCAAAGTTATACTTGGTGAATACTTGTTGCACTAATTGTTGCATGTTATAATGCAAAGAAATGAGATGTAAGATGATGAAAACATGTTGATATGATGCTATAGTATGCATGTAGCAAGGTTTGATACTAGAACTTGAGGTGTATGAGAAGAACCATGAGGATAAGCTCTAAATCGTCATGTTTTGAAAATTTCAGAGCATCGGATCGATCACTAGTCAGGGGGCGATCGATCGCTGATGCTGAGGCAAAATATAAGGCGGTTTAACACATAGGCGATCGATCGCGTGATTGCGACCGATCGATCGCAAAAAGGCGATCGATCACTGATGGCCAGAATGTTTTGGCGACCGATCGCGTGTTATTGGCAATCGATTGCTGGGGTTAAAATTTTGATATATGTTATTTTCCTTGGAATTTGATGGTAAAGCTTATGTTGACATTGTATATTGTTGGTATTCATGTAGCACCATCACAGGGACCAAGTCAGAGAGAAGGTTAACCATTGACTCCTGCATTTCTATCTTTTGTACCGTAAGACAGGTACGTGTTGACGTACGAGTATTGATTACTGATTGATGTGATGTTGCTTCTATATGTTGAGATTGCATTATATGATTGTTGGAATCATGTTGGCATACATTTATGTTGTTGAGATTGATGCTATGAGAGGTATGCTAATGTTGAGCATATGCTTTGGCATGAGATGTGTACTCTTGTTGAGTATATGATTTGGCTGTTATAACGTGTGAGTATGGAAATATGATAGGTGATGTTAATACGGGACGTGAAGGCTGAGCCACTGACATATTGAGCTGAGTGGCATATCATATATGTCTCGTTATAACAGGATGATGAGTGAGACATGTCATGACATATTTGCATTTTGTAATGTATGATACAGAACAATCACAGTTGAGATTTTACGATGATGATTTATCGTACTATGTTTTCTTATTGATATAGAACTGAAATGATTGACTATCAATACTCATGTTGTGTGATTGTTTCTGTAGGGACTCATAGACGTGGGAGGATGGGATTGTGAGTCGATTTCTGTTGTGAGCTGAACCACTGATTAGGAGTTGACCTTCTTTAGATTGTTCTTATGTACATGTGATGTATATTATGTCTTGGTTTTGTAAATGCTGTAAACTAACATAGTAAAACTTTTAATCAGTATGTGACATTACTTAATTCCTACTCACATATGTATAAGTATTTGATACATAACGAATTAAGTAACGAGGACCCCACAAGAGTATAACATGTAAAGTGCACTTTTTAGCACACATTGAGCCTCTCTTCTTCTTTTTTTTCTAGCATTGACCACTTTGGGTCTTATCTCAAGGCTCTTTCTTTACGTGTTTTTTCTTCTCCTTTTCTCATTCATCAGTATTTTTCAATAAGCTCATCAAAATATAACAATTCACGTGAATCAAATGAGATTCATTATTCTCCCTTAGGGTGATGATAAAAATTCAATTTAGGCTTATAAGGTAGATATAATGAGTTTACACAAGAATGTCGAATGTGGACTAATAGTATGATAAACATACACCATTCTTTTTCAATTACGCTCAAAGTGGGATCTACTAGCAAAGTCAATCTATATCTCACACACCTTATGTGAAGGGAATGCGACTGCTGATGCATTGGCAAATATGGGCATTGAGCATGGATCTTTTAAAATGTTTTCTAATGAGTACATGGACATCAAAATTAAACGTATTTGTAATATGGATAAACTGTGATTGACGTATCTTAGTTATAAATAATTAAATTATAATAGATTCTATGAGAGGTTTGGCTTCGTCCCCTCTAATGTATTCTACTTTTTTTCTCAATAAACAGGTAGAGGTCAGCCAAACCCCATGCCAACACCGGTGAAAAAATAATAATGTTATTGTTGTTTGCGTTGTTCGGGATCCTTCTGCGGTTTGGAAAAGATATGGCAATTTGTCAAGTCGAGGCAAGTGTGATACACTTTGTCCTTAAGAGGAATCTGCCCCTCTCTCGGTGCTTTTGAAATGTGGCAATCCGTTCCTAAGATACAACGACTTCTTCTTGTGATAGTAGCACACCAAATCACAATATTTACAACCACAAAAGTTGCAAACTCTCTTCTTTTATTGAACAAAATATGAGTATGATATACTATGTACTTTTGCTCTTTAAATTCTCACAGTATATTGTAATTTCAAAAACATATATTGAAATGAGGGGAATGAGTTATGTATATAGTATGCCATATGACACCATCAATAGATATCTTTTTGGAAGTCAATGACACCTTTTGGAAGCAATCTTCCATGAAAGTTGCACCCAGACGCGAAAGGACACACCCTTCTATGAAAAAATGCCAGACAGTTTTCTGGACAGAATAGGAGTGCTCGAGCGTCCCCTGGGAGGCCCTCGAGCGCCTCCCTTGTTGCCTGGATTTTTCCAGGCAGTCAATTCATGCCCGATTTTTGCTCGTTTTGTCCTTTGTTGAGTATTCGATTTTTCCTCGCGTCCAACTTGCTTAATTTCTTTCCATTAAGCCCTCGTGTCCAACTTGCTTAATTCTATTCAATAAGCCTTAAAATTTCCAAGAGTTATTAGGGTAATCAAATTTATTTATTTATTTATTGCAAGGGAAAGCCCCAACATGGCTCCACCCATGGATTCAATGATGGGTACGTGCACAAAGTGTGTCCTAAGGCCCCAGAGGGCCAAATGTGGGCGTGGCTTAGAGTCGGTATTATATAAATATCGAGGGTGACAACGAACTAATGGTAAAAAAGTTGGTCGTTTTTTCGAACCAAGTTTCCTACATGTTCTTCAATTTGTATTTAAGTTTTAGTTATTGTTGTTACTATTTATTTAAATCGAAAGATTGAATCAGTCTAAACAATCATTGATATATCCTGGACAAGTGGGTTCCAAGGTACAACGTACAATCACCTCTATTCGGATTGAAGCAAAACTCCGAGCAAACTACCTCGAACACTAGCAGTGTGCAGTACTCTCAAAGCAGAATGCTATATGTATGTATGCAGATTTTTGGAATGATGAAAACATATGGCTGAAGCAACTTATATAGCTGATCAGCAGACCACTCCAAAGGTCTCAGAAATTAAGTGTAAAGTCTCAAACTTAATACTCAGCATAATATGAAAAGTCAGATAGATGAAAAGTCATTTCAGAAATTCGAGTAGTAAAAAGATAGGGTTGTCTTCGCGGCAGCAACATGCGCGATGCGACACGCACAGCGAGGCGAGTCGAGACGAGACGAGACGAGACGAGCCGAGCGGACGGCGCGCAATGGGCACCCATCTTTTTTCTACTTAACTACACTCTATTGATTTGTATCTCATTATAAACAAACCATAAGTGTCTCGTTTTCTCAATGTGGGATTTCTTTAGCCTAATTGACTATTCATAATTAACTACCAAAATTTTGTTCTCATTAGCAAAATTAATAATAATTATTGGGCTTTTATCAATTAAACCCAATTTTGAATTATTAATCCCAACAATCCCCCACATGAATGTAATATGGCGAAAAAAGTACACAATGCACCTAGATGAAGATTTGAGAGCACTTTGAGAATCCACTGCATCAGGATAGGTGGACGTGATGCCTTGAACTGTGATACCTTAGTAAAGTATCATCGGATATACTTGTCAACCAGTGGACGTTATGCCTTGAACTGTTCGACGTTTTATGTATAACAAGACAACAATACTCACACAGCTTCATCTCCACATTATTATTGGTTCTTTCGTTGTTGTCCATTTTGGCCCTGGACTGCCTTGGATGTTTCATCGAATGCTCTAGAGATTTAGCCCTCAGGTCATCTAATAGAAGCGGCCCCTTCACATTCGATATAGGCGATTTCTCCTAAAGAGTATCCTGTCATACCCCACTTTAATATCTCGAGATAGAATAATCATTAAGAGCATGAGCTCAGCCTTCCCAAATACAGGTTTATCACTCTGTCATCACAGGAATAGGTAAGGAACTCAATTTCCCGAGTGATTTGTTCGATCCCCCCACAATTCGATTTTCCCATTGAAACTGCAAATTGGACTTTACAATTCAGGTTGGGTTGCCATCATGGTTGGAAATCAATTTCATGGGCTGCAACCCCATTCCCTCGATGAAATCTCTACTCGGTCTATCGTTAGACCTTTCGTAAATGGGTCTGCAATATTTTCTTTAGACTTCATGTAATTTAGAGAAATAACACCGGTTTTCAGTAGATTTCTCACGGATTTATGTCTCCGACGTATATGTCTAGATTTCCTATTATAAACATTGTTTTGTGCTCTTCCCATAGCTGACTGACTATCACAGTGCACGCTAATGGGTGGCACATGTTTTGACCACATTGGAATGTCCTCCAAGAAACTCTGAAGCCAATCAGCTTCTTCTGCTGAAAGATCTAAAGCAATGAACTCAGATTCCATAGTTGATCTAGCAATGCACGTCTGTTTGCATGATTTTCATGAAACAACTGCACCTCCAATTATAAAGATATATATACTCGTGATATTCTTGGAGTCTGATATCCAATTCGCATCTGAGTACCCTTCAATTACTGTTGGATATCTCGTATAATGTAGTCCGTAGTTAGTAGTGTATCTTAGATATCTAAGAACTCGAACCACTGCCTTCCAGTGCTCATAACTGGGATTACTCGTATATCTGCTCAATCTGTTGACTGAGTTAGCTATATCAGGTCTAGTACATTCCATGAGGTACATTAGACTGCCTATGACCCTAGAGTACTCAAGTTATTGCACACCTTCTCCGCGATTTTTGCAAAGATTTGACACCACCTCCATAGGTGTTCTCGCGATGATATTATTTCCCTTGTCAAACCTATCAAGTATTTTCTCGACATAATAACTCTGGGAAATATCCATCTTCTTTGGCGATCTTCATCCCAAGAATCACATCTGCAAGACCTAGGTCTTTTATCTCAATATTTCGTGACAACATTTTCTTGGTAATTTTGGTGTTATTGTTATTACCAACAATTATCATGTCATCTACGTAGAGACATACTATCACATAGTTTGTATTGTCTCCTTTCACGTAGACACATTTATCGCATTGGTTTGTTTTAAACTCATTTGAAAGTATGACGCTATCAAATTTTTTGTGCCATTGTTTAGGTGCTTGTTTTATCCATACAAGGATTTCACAAGTCTACACACCTTCGTTTCTTTACCTGAAACTACAAACCCTTCAGGTTGGTCCATGTAAACCTCATCTTCTAACTCTCCATTTAGAAAAGCCGTTTTTACATCCATTTGATGGATCTCTAGATTATATAATGCAGCGAATGCAATTATTAACCTTATCGACGTTTTCCTGGATACAAGAGCGTATGTGTCGAAATAATCAACACCTTCAGTTTGTCTGTAGCCTTTGACTACAAGTCTAGCCTTGTACTTATCTACTGGACCATCAGCTTTCATATTTCTCTTGAAGATCCAGTGGTTTACAACCTGCAGGAAGATCCACTAGTTCCCAAGTATGATTATGTAAGATAGATTATATCTCACTGTTCACCGCTTCTTTCCAAAGATCAGAGTCTTGTGAAGACATTGCTTCCTGAAAGTAATCGGATCATTTTCCAACAAGTATGTTAGGAAATCCGAGCCAAAAGACTTCTCTTTTCTAGCTCTTTTGCTTCGTCTAGGTGATTCTATATTCTCTTGAGAATCTCTATCCCCCACATATCTCTCAACATTGGTTAGTCAATGTCTGAGTTTTGTGTGGAAAGATTTCCTTAAAGAATGAAGCATCCCTAGCCTCAATGATAGTATTTACATGCATTTCTGCATTATCTGATTTGTGTACTAGAAAACGATAGGCACTACTATCTTGCGCATATCCGATAAATACACAATTCATTGTCTTATGTCCTATCCTAGTCCATTTAGGAGGAGGAATTGGTACATTTGCTAGACAATCCCAAACTCTTAAAAACTTGTAGCTAGGTGCGCGACATTTCCACAGTCATAAGGCGTTTTATCCAACCATTTATGTGGTTCTCTATTTAGCACATAGTTGGCGGAAGGTATAGCTTCTCCCCACAAGTTCCGAGGTAAGTCAGAACTTATAAGCATTGCATTCATCATTTCCTTAAGCGTTCTATTCTTCCTTTCAGCAATACCATTTTGCTCGGGAGAATAAGACGCAGTGGTTTGATGAATAATGCCACTCTCAGCACATATTTGTGCAAATGGTGACTCATATTCACCGCCTCGATCACTTCGAAGAATTTTAATCTTTTTATCAAGTTGATTCTCAACTTCATTCTTATAGTGAATGAACATATCAATTGCTTCGTCTTTACTTCTCATTAAGTAGACATAACAATATCTTGTACAATCATCGATAAATGTTATGAAATAATTTTTACCGCCTCCAGATTGTACATACTTTAGATCGCATACATCCGTATGGATCAAGTTTAACAGTTCGGTGCTTCGCTCAATTGAGTGGAATGAAGACTTGGTTAATTTGGCCTCCACACAAGTCTCACACTTGTGTTTATGATTGATGTTAAATTTAGGTAATAGATTAAGAGACATTAGCCTTTGTAAGGACTTATAATTCACATGTGTTAATCTATCATGCCACAAATGTAAAGACTCACAAGAATAATCAAACTTTAAAGTTTTATTAGCCTTACATTATTTTTGCTTGTGCTAGCCTCATTTGCTGCATTAACATCAACCTCAACCTCTACACTAGACTTAGTCTTAGGAGCTAAAGTCATTACACTCATCTTGAAGAGGTTATTGGCCAAGTATCCTTTGCCCACAAACATACCACCCTTGGACAGAATGACTTTGTCGGATTCAAACACGAGCCAAAAAGCCTTTATTGTTCAGCACTGCTCCGGAGATGAGATTCTTTCGGATCTCTGGCATGTGGAGCACCTCGGTAAGAGTCAACTCTTTGCCGGAAGTCATCTTTAGCACAACCATCCATTTACCTTCAATTTTTGAGACTGCTGAATTTTTCATGTAGCACTGCTCATCATTGACTAGTTGATAGGTCTTGAACATCCATTTGTTGGCGCATATGTGGCGAGTAGCCCCAGTGTCCACCCACCATTCCTTGGAGTTCCCACCAACAAGGTTCACCTCCGACACCACTGCAGTCAGATGCATGTCATCCATGTCGGAGCTCAGGTTGTCCTCAGCAATGTGGGCATGAGCAGACCTCTTGCCTTTGCCTTTGTAAGGGACTATCTTCCTCTTACCTTCATTGTTTTGACGTTGAGTGCAGTCCTTGGCCTTATGGTTAGGCTTACCAAACACATAACACTCACCGGTGAACCTCCTTGTCTGAGTATCTCCCTTGGGATCAAAACTACGTTTGCGCTTATTCCCATGGGAGTTGTCCCCAACTTCAACCACTTTGGCCTTGGAATCATTCCAAATGATTTCTTGTCAACTTTTCGGTTGTCTTGGTCGATTCACAGCCTCCTGATAAGATCCTCGAGACTCATCATATTTCGCTTGTGCTTCAGGTAGCTCTTGAAGTCCTTCCAAGATGGCGGTAATTTTTCAATCATCATTGCCACTTGGAGAGCATCATTTAGCCACATACCTTCGGCACCAAGTTCATGATATATCAGCTGCAGCTCTTCGCAGTGCTCAACAACGCTCTTGCCATCTACCATTCGATAGTCATGGAATCGACCGGTTACAATTTCTTTGCACCTGCGTCGTCAACTTTGTATTTCATTTCTAACGATTCCCAAAGATCCTTCACAGTTTCTTTGGGTGAATACACATTGAAAAGTGCATCGTCAAGAGAATTCAGTACATAGTTACGACAGAGGTAGTCGGCACTCAGCCATGATTCGACTATTACAACAGATTGAGGATCATCTTTGTCCTCCACTGGTTTCTCCTCTTTGAGAAACCTGGTCAAGTTCAAGATGGTCAAGAAGAACATCATCTTCTTCTGCCAACACTTAAAGTTGGAACCTTTGAACTTTTTCGGTTTCTCAAATTGAGAGAACGGCATTGGGTTTCTCAGAATTGGCATAACGACCTCAGCGCCACTAGCTTTCACCCCTGGAATCTCAGTATTCTCATCAATTCGGTTTTGAATCTGGTCAGCCATTAGCTAAAACATAACAGAAACAACACAAGGCAAATAATATCAAATTAGTTTGAAAAACAACAGTATAAAACCTTTGATAGTGCTCAAACAGTGATTGTTTGAAAATTCGAGAATTATTGTTTCCGAAACTGATTCAACTCCAAAGATAAACAAAAACACAAAAAAAACTTGAGTTTACGATTGTTGTTACTGTTTATTTAAATCGAATGATTAAATCAGTCTAAACAATCGTTGATATAAGTTACACTGAAATAAAGAAAAAACAGTAGAACTTACAGTAATAGTTTATGAACTATAAAGAAAAAACAGCAAGAATCTGGAAAAGATTCTGGATGAGGCCACAGCAAGTCGTGTGCCCGTAAACTCAAATTTGTCCGCCTTAGCTTCTGGCCTCCTGGACAAGTGAGTTCCAAGGTACAACGTCCAATCACCTTTGTTCGGATTGAAGCAAAACTCCGAGCAGACTACCTCGAACACTAGCAGTGTGCAGTACTCTCAAAGCAGAATGCTATATGTATGTATGCAGATTTTCGGAATGATGAAAACATATGGCTGAAGCAGCTTATATAGCTGAGCAGCAGACCAGTCCAAAGGTCTTAGAAATTAAGTGTAAAGTTTAATGGGGTAGATGAAAAGTCTCAACACTTAACATCAGATTAATATGGATTTAAGTCTCACACTTAAATTTGACATCAATTCTGCAGGTAGGTGAAAAGTCTCGAACTTAATACTCAGCAGAATATGAAAAGTCATTTCATAGGGCTGCCTTCATGGCAGCGACACGCGCGTCGCGGTGGGGCGCGTCGAGCCGAGCCGAGCCGAGCGGACGGACGGACGGCGCGCGAGGGGCACCCATCTTTTTCTACTTAACTACACTCTATTGATTTGTATCTCATTATAAACAAACCATAAGTGTCTCATTTCTCAATGTGAGATTTCTTTAGCCTAATTAACTATTCATAATTAACTTACCAAAATTTTGTTCTCATTAACAAAATTAATAATAATTATTGGGCTTTTATCAATTAAATTCAATTTTGAATTATTAATCCCAACAGTTATCAAACCACATTATTTCTTTTAAGCAAATCATAGTCTAAACATTTGCTATTTTATCAATCAGCTATACATGGTTAACTCACAGGTTAGTGTGGGAAAATTTTGGTGAACACCAAGTTTTCTCAAACACCATCTATAAATGTTATATATGCATGTATATATTGTAATGTGATATGATGTTTGGGAAAACCTATTGTACACCAGAATTAATGAAATATCAAGCAAAACAGTTTAAAAAAGTATCAATGCTTTGGAAGAAAAAAGAAAAATAATTAGTGGGAAGAGATCATATCTCGACTTTTAGTATTTAATTTGCAAATCTCACTTTTGGACAACATTTCATAAAACATTTTGCTTACATTTCAATTCCTTCTTCGTTGTCTGCAGAAAGCTCGAGTTCATAAAAATTCAGAGTAAGCTCACATGTTCAAATTGAAAAGTACGGAGTTGAACAAAAAACTCCGGTTCATCAGCACCAATTGGGGTGGCCGGAAATGTGTGTAACATGTGCTAATGTCCGCCAAACCTCGGGAAGAAACCGGTCATTTCATTGTCCTCGTCACCCGCGTTAGATTCATTGGATTCCATGTCTCCGCCGCATTGAAGCTACAACGGTGTTGTGGGACTCAACAACTTCAACGATTCTTGGGTGGAGGGTAAATGGTAAGTAAATTTCAACATAATCATTTGTATTGTACAATATGAGTCTGTTAAAACCCAAAGGAGCTGGTGGGACAAGAATCGATATTTTAAACCCATATTTTCACGAAAATGAGGGTTTACTAAAAATTCAACCAAACATGTGACTAAAACATTAACCCTTCTACAATCACTTCTAATCAAGCCTACCAAACGGGTATATATATATATATATTCATTTTTTTTTTAATGATATGATAATTGTAACGTTCATTTTTTATTGGTTAGTTTTTTTAATTTAAGTTATGAAATGATTATACATTATTTTTATATTTAATACTTTTTTGGATTTAAATAAATTGTTGAAGGTAATATGATAATTTTTATGGTAGGTGTAATGATAATTTGTACGAATGCCATAATTAGGTGTGGTGATAATAGATTTCTAAGGGCATGAGTGTAATTAGACATTTGTCTGAAATGGTCGGACCACAAATATCCTTACGCATTACATATATTAATGTCATCAGCACGCATTGCGTGCTTGTATAGTATTTTTTTCAATTGGTTTTTTAGCTCCTTTTTCAGGATTTAATTACAAATATTATGTGATATGATAATATTGTAATTGACAATATTATTAAGGGTAATACGCAAATTTTAAGAATATAGTATATTAGGATAAGTTGAAATTATTAAAAGTATCGGGGATATTTAAGTCATTTTGCATGTTGACATATTATTTGTGATTAATAAAAAATTAGGGGTATTTTGGTAATTATATAATCATACTAAGAGGTCATGTTAGTTTTTATAGCCTACTCCCCCTTTATAATATAGTAAAGAAGTATATATATATATATATATATTGTTTCTACTATGCAATGAATTCAATTTTCTTAAAAAGATTAAACTTTATATTACATAAGCATATGTATATAGGTGTAAAATTATAAAATATCCGAGTCACCTAGCTCTTACATAATCTAAGTTTGGAGAGAGAAAAAAGGATTCGATGGAATTTAGATTTGCAAATATCATTTTATATATTTGGTAGAAGGAGATTTTAAATTTAATTCGGATTGGATGGATTTCAAGAGATTCAAAATATTTAACTCAATTCTTTTAAGAAATGGTGATATTTGGATTTGAAAACCATATTTAATTTTGTTTTCAATTTATCCTTCATCTTAATTTTAAGATATCATAAATAAATTTATATTTCATTTATTTAAAAAATTTAGGTAATTTTATAATAAAATATCATAATTAAATCAAATATTTGAAAAAAACATTTGTTGCTTGCATAAATAATTAGTTAAAATTTCCAATTTTTGAAGTTATTTTATAATTTTAAAATATCTTAATCATTTAAATCTTATGTTCCATTTATCTAAATTATTTTTTTACGCAATTTATATAAAAAATATCATAATTAAATTGAATATTTGACATATAAAAATTATTGTCTACGTACAGAGTAAGCTTACATTTCAATTTTTGATATTTATTTAATTCTAATATATCATAATATTAAATTATTTCTACGTAATTTTTATAAAAATATCATAATTAAATCAAATATTTGAAATATAAAAATTTATTACACATTAAGGATGATATTTTAAAAAATAAATAAGTTTAAATAAACTAATATCATTTTAAACTATCAAATTCAATTCTTAAATATTTTTTTTACACAAACAAAATAGAATTCCAATTCCATGGATCCAATTTCAATTAGCATATTTTAATCAACCAATCATAGCCTACAGATTCTGCTGCACCGGGTGAATGTAAAGCGATTTGTATAAATATGGATTTGAAAGTCGTCTTAAAATCCAACCAATTCCTGTCGACGATTTCGAACTGGCGCCACAATTGATCCGGGAACGTGTAATGATTCTACTCGAGGTTTTACAGTTTGACACGAAACCTCTCGAGAAAAACCCAAATTTCGAGACACATATTTGATGTATTGGCGATGAATGATCTGATTCGCAAGGCATGGGGATCTGTCATAAACCGTTCGGTTTTCGGTTCGATCTCAAATGCGGATCCGAATCCGATTTCGGAATACGACAGGTTTCTGCAGATGATGTACATACACAATTCATGTACAGGTGAATTTGACCGGATTCCAATCGATATATTCTTGCAAATTCTCAGAATTCTTGGTCCGAGAGAGTCGGCAAGGTTGAGAGCGGTGTGCAAGTCGTGGAAATTTATCATATCGGATAATCGGCTTTGGATTTATTTTCTGCAGAATGAGCAAGAGCCGTGGTATTCAATTTTCTTCGCTGAAACCCACCTGCGATCCGGTTGTCCTCTTCAGTACGATTGCTTCTATTTTTTTACCTTTTCAAGTTTCGGATGTCAAGAAATTAGACGGGTGGACCTGGGCCAGGTTGTTGAGTATTTTTTATTTTTTATTGAAACTAATACAAGCTTTGTCCACAAAAAATTAATGATCCCTCTCCCTTGCCTGGTCCGGCCAGTCTACATTGCTTGCTCATCTTGGATTCTATATTTAATTGTGTTCATTATTTGATCATGATGGATGGCTATCCTTTTTTTTCCCGGCTGTGGATGACCTGTCTTTTCCCCTTGATTTTGTTGGTAAAAAGAGAATACTATCTTATTCGACATGTTAACCAAATGACTGAGTATATACTATCTCGATATGGCTTTTTACTGAGAATTTTTTTATATTGCCACTTTTCAATTTCTCTTTCGGAATTCTACAAAGTGATTTTATCTGCATTTCCGTTTTCTTCCAGATTGACCTTATTATATTGTATAATCTCTTTAAATATTTGAAATCTTTGCCTGAATATGAAGAGGACCGTAAGCTTTCTCCTCGGCTGCAAGAAAAGAGGCGAGCTAGCTGAACATGTTGAGGTTACATATATTGCTACTGAATTTTTCTTTGCCTTGTTGCATATTTTGATCATCTCAAGGCAGCTGGTATTGATGCTGTTGTCATGAATTAGTGGTAGAATGGAACTTCTCACCTGCCTGAGAATAAGATGCTGGTGATTGCATGAGGTTAGTTGTTTCGAAAACACTTAATCCTAACATTAAATCATGTGTTTGCAGGGCGATTCCTACCCAGATATCTGACCTGTCATTTATGCATATTTACAGTCAACGAGAGCAAGTCCCTGGAGCTATCATAATTGACGGTTGGTACCTAAAGTGTGTTTTTTATTACCCAAAACTGGTTCGTGTTGTATACCTCATACTGGCTGACCAACTTAGACAAATATGTTCTAGTTTTATTTCTTAATACGTATCAACTTCTGATATGGAATTCAGAGAATGCGCAGGACAGAGAAGAAAATTTCTTGGTTCCGAATTGATTGAAAACTATAATCTTAGACATTTGATGTCATTTATTTCCTATTGTTTATTTTTTTTTTAAAAAAAATCAATTTTGAATGTACTTGGTGATTTCATTTCCACTTATATTTTTATCATAGGTGGTTCAGGGTACTGCAAATATGGGTGGAGCAAGTATTCCTCTCCATCAGGGAGGTCGGCCACATTTTTAGTAAGCTTTCTTCTTAACATATGGTATTTTGGTTCCTTATCCTTTCATGCTTGTAGCACTTGTCCAAATGATTATTTAAAACACATCTTGATTCTTTTTCTTTTTTGCAGGAATTCGGAAACATTGAATCTCCAGCGCCCTCTAGACTTAGACATTTCTTTTCAACAATTTGCCACAGGTGTTCCCATGAGCATCTTTACAAGCTTTATTTGTTAAAAAGTTTGTTATCATTATATATTTGTTTTACTGATCTTGATTTCCAAAAAGGAGCTGAAGACACTTGTAGAGCCCTCTGTGTTTGTACATATAAATCTCGTTCTCAATAAATATGCATAAGTTTGCAATTCATGGTGTTTTAATGAATACACCTACTTTCAATCCAGATTTCACATTTTCCTCATTTTTTTTGTCCTAAATTACTTTGACTTTGATGGTCTGCAGGATGCAGGTGAAAACATGTACTCAACCAATTGTTGTATCCATACCACTTTGTCATTGTGATGGTTAGCTTCCAAATTTGTTTGGCTTAACTTTTCGGTTACTGTTTTAGTTTTTTTCCAGACGTTTGGTTATAATTCATAGCATGTGTTTTCTGCCTGTCTGCTTCTTTTCTTATTCTGACTTATTTAATTATACATTGTTCGTTGTAAAATATTGCTATGTATTCTGAGGTAAGGTATGAAAAAAGGGTCTTTATCACTTTGCTATCTAGTGACAAAAAGAACACACAAACGTTCAATAGAACTCATGTGTCTTTTTAAAGGCATTTAAGCTGTCAGTCTCATTGATGTTAGCAAACTTCCTTTCTAATATCATTTTGCTTTCTCTTTGTCTTTGTTAATGTACTGTTTAGATACACGGTCTGCAAAAAATTCTAGAAGACGGCTAAAGGAAGTCATCTACTCAACATTATTTGACATGAATGTTCCTGCAATTTGTGCCATCAACCAGGTATGTCTTTCATAAAAACCTGTGGAACATGTTTTCAATTGCCTGTGGATATTTCTTCAATTATTGATTCTTTGTATCCTTGTCTTGTCCCTATAATGAGCAATTAATATGCCATGATTTGGGAGAAACTTTTTCTACAAAAAGTTTATTTCAAAAATTGGTTAGAGCACCTCTCTTCATTGCATTATAGGAATCATGAATCTTGACAACTCTGTCATGTAACCATCACCTGCTGACTTTAAACAAAACTGGTTTCTTTCAGGGCAAAATTTCAAGTTATGTTGAAAGATTTATTATTTTTGGTCAGCAGTATTCAATGTCGTACAATTCTTTCATTTTCTCCTTCGACATAGAGTTTTTCATGTTGAGCCAAGATTTGATTGTTTTTCATATTGAGCTGGGGCTTGATTTGACATGTCACCGAAGTATCAGCATGGTCATGCACAAGCTCTGCAGCTCAATGTTATTGGGAACCCAGGCTCATCTTTGATGAATTAGAGGATTAACCTCCATACACTCTTCAATTTTAACTATCGCCAAACTAATATGGGATGTATGCGTCTATTTTGGATAGAGTCAAATTTTATCATATCCAGGACTAGAGTCTGGGTTTGAATTTAAACAGGCTCCAATTGAGTGCAGTTTTAGAAAAGATAATAAAAAAGGGAGCATGTCAAAGCTAGAAGTCTTATTTACATAACACACATACAGTTTAGTTTCTCATTTGGGTATGATTCCTCAGTTATTTTTCTGTTAAGTGGCTTAATTATAGTTTTCGTTGTGTGCTAGCACCCTTTCAGAACTCTTTTTTATAAAGTGCAGGCAACTTTGGCTTTGTTTGCTGCAAGACGGACGTCGGGGATTGTTGTGAATGTTGGTTTCAATCAAACCTCAGTTGTTCCGGGTAAGTCTTTATTGCCAAATAATATATTTTTTTGGCAGTATGTGATATGCCTAACATTTATAAGAAATATAAGCATAAATTCAATGTAAACTATTTAATTGATGTGTTGTTTGATCTGTCATTTTATTGTTTCTGCAAAGGATGATTGATCAATTTCAGTAATGGTCTTACATGAGCATTTGTTTGCGAAAGATTTGAGTATTTGGTCTTTTGTGATTGACAGTTTTACATGGCAAGGTGATGCATGAGGTGGGTGTAGAGGTTGTCGGAATGGGAGCTTTGAAGCTTACAGGATTTCTTCGAGATAAGATGCGACAGAACAATATGCATTTTAATTCAATCTACACTGTTCGCGCTCTGAAAGAAGTAAATAATTCATTTCAATCTGTGTAGAAACTTTTTAATTATCTGTTGTTTCTTATCATGGTTATTTACAGAGTGATTTTAGCAGTTTCATAACGCTAATCTTTCTTCCAAACCCAACAGATGAAGTGACATTCCTTTTTCTCTTGTTGTTTGATGGTGTGATTGTTGGAGAATTAAATCCACTGCTATTACTTGGTTTTGTGATGTGCAGAACCTGTGTTATGTCGCTCTTGATTATGAAGCCGAACTATCCAGAAATACACAAGCATCTTTTGGAGTTTCTTCCGAAGGTCGGTTTACACTTTCAAAAGAACGATTTCAAACGGGAGAAATATTATTCCAGCCTCGCATTGCAGGAATGTATGTACCATTTTGTTTGACTTGTAACTTATTGGATTTGGTGACATCTTGTGAAGTGTCAATTCTAGGAATTTATGATGGTTGGACACTGATAGTCATTAGAATGCTAATTTATCATGAAAAAATTATGTCAATTGTGGTGCATTCTGTGCGAGTCCTTCAACTGCTGGATACTGTAAATGATTTCTTTTCTTTCACTGTAATGGTTAATATGTATATTACGATATTTTACAGGCAGGCAATGGGTCTACATCAGGCAGTGGCCCTTTGCATGGATCACTGCCATGATGCTGAATTAACATGTGATGATAATTGGTATAAAACTGTAGTATTGGCAGGGGGCAGTGCATGTTTGCCAGGATTAGCAGGTAGAGGTGTATCTTCATCGCCTTATTTCGTTTTATGGAAATCAGTATGATAAAGTTTTGGTTTGATGCATTTGGTATTGGCTCGAAGTTGCTAATTTCATCTGTTGTTTTTTTCCAGAAAGATTAGAAAAAGAACTGTCTGAACTTCTACCAACTTCCATGTTCTGTAGCATTCGAGTTTTACCTCCTTCTCATGGTGCAGATTCTGTGTGGTTTGGAGCAAAGCTCGTTAGCAATGTATATACCACATGCCTTTACCAAGTCTGATATTTAATCCTGATGGTTAATGCAGTGGTTTATAAACTGGCAGGGATATTAGATATTTCCATAGTTTCCAATTATTTTTCGTCTAGCCATAGGACAAGTTCCATTGAATTATCATCTTTCTTCTTAATCAACTTTTTTTGATTTAGAAGAAAAGCTACCCTTCAAAAGATTTGAGGACGTAAACCAACTCAAATCATTTATCATGCTTCTTTTAACACCAATTTCTTTCCTACTTACAGTGCAAGAAGAAAATGAAATTGAGATACTGCATTTTCCTGTGTATTTCGGTAAAATTCTTGGTGTCTTTTAATGTGAGGCCTAATGCATGTATTTTCCTGGTCCCTATGCAGTTGAGCACTTTCCATACATCGTGGTGTGTAACAAAAAAGCAATTCAAGCGTTGGTAAAACACAAGCAAACAACTTTGCTGCAGTTGCAGATGGAGCTTCGGAAGCTGGTGAATTTGATATATGTATATTTCAGGTGAAACCAGTCTTTTTAATTGGAAGTACTTAATGTTTCAACTTCTAATCTTGAAATCTGGTATTTATTCCTTGAGCTTAATATGTTTAAGGTGCCAAAAATGTGTAGTAATCACTATACGCTGGATGACATACTTTACTCTGTAGTTTTGCCAATGAAGGTCTCTATAGATGAACTAAACTGTGAAAAACTTGCAAAGAATTGGAAGCAATATATATATTTACTACCCTATCCACTATCCAGATAATTTCTCTTTGTAACAGCCCCCATTTGTCAGTGATGTACAGTTATCTGTTTTCTGGAAGTTTTTGTTCAAACACTGTCGAGCAGGATTGAAAAACGCTTCATATAACTCTAACCCATCATTCTCATTAAACTTTCTTCTTTATTCTTGGTTCAATCAAACCAATATGTATTTATAAAATTATTATATCTGCATAAAACAATAAACATAAAAACTGAGGAATCTCCCAGCCTGTTTCTGTTCTCTATTTCTATGTACTCTGATTGATCAAGTAATCTAGCAAAGCATCTACCTACTGTGACAATAAATATAAAGAATTGAAAAAGGGTGGCTTAACGTGTGGAATAACTGAAAATAACAGTTTGCATGATTTAGTGTGCATATTTTTTGCTAAAAGGTCAAGGAAAAGAGACAGGAGATACGAGACGGTGCCAGTGTTTTTTCTAGGGAGTCGGTGCTGTCTTGGCTGGGGTTACCCCACTGGGGTCAACTAATCTAACCGTTATATATAGACACAAACCCATGGGTGAATATATGTATTAGCACGGCACCTGCGGTCATCGTGGGCATATTTTTTTTGAGATTCACATATGATTAGAATTGTCATAGATGATGGAGACGAATATAGTGGATGATTTGGGAATTTGGTGGGAATATTGGAAGTGGCAGGTATAATTATAATACAAAGTATTTTTTTATTTTAAAAGGCTATGAGTAAAGTGAGTTTTCTAATGGAATGGTGTTTAATCAAATAGTATAGATATATAGTTGGAATTTAATTTATCAATATATATTTCTTATTTAAGGGGAAAAAATATATTTAGGATGGAAAATAAAAAAATAATGAGATCATATTGGCTTGTCGTTCCAGTACAATTTCTCCACGGATTAAAGTATAAATGTTTAAAAAGCTCAAATAGGTGAGGAAGAAAAACTCTTCAGTTTTATAACATGAAATAAACCACCAAATTAAAGCCTTGGCGATTTAAATATGAAGCTGGAGCATAACAAAATTGTACTCGTCGAGACCTAGTAGTCATAAGCTCTCCAAACACCTGTCCTATCCTCTTCACAAGACTTTATTTACATTTTGATAGCATGCTATCCCTCCCTAACGGACAAGTGAGGATCTAAACTCTAATTTAATGGAATAATCAAAAGGTTAAATTAGTTACTCCGAACCATGACCTAACAGGCTGGCTTGTCGCTTGCATAGTTTGCTTGGATTGTAGCCATCCACAGCTTTAACAAAGCAACCGTCTTCGCTGCAAAATGCAGGCCAAAAATTTAGTGGCAATAGGAAACATATAAATTTAGTGAGTGCAATGGACCGATTTCAAATCAAACTATAGCAGAGAGAAATGGCTTGAAGCGACAATATATTAGGTTAAGCTTTGATGGGAAAAAATGGCTTACATGAAATTTGAAATCGCGAATATTTTCTAGTGACTCAGCAATTTCAACCTGCTTCAGCACTGTAGCATTTATATCCTGGAAGAAACAGAAAGAAAGAATGAATAAATATATGCAGTCTAAATTCTTGATAGTGTAGCAAATGGTTAATTACCCTCTTTGTTTTCTGGAGATCAGACTCCACAGACTTTATCCTGTCCAGAGAATACTGAAGCATTTGCTCCTTCTCTAGTGGAATTTCAGCAGGCTTATGGATCAATTCTTCCAATAAAGTTTCCAGTTTCTTGAGACGCTGTATACATGGAAGGACCCTATCCTCTTCCGTAACAGCTTCCGTGCTACTAATAGACAATTGGTTGGTGGGTTCTGACTCACTTTCCAATGCATTGGATGGAGAAATATTGGTCCGTCTCCTCCAATATTCAGCAGGGGCAGTTCGGATAAGAGCAAAAAGCTTGATCGTAAAAGATATTAATGTTCTTGTCATATACAGGAAGCTTCTCTTGACAAATTTCTCCTGGATGGCATCTAGCCAATGCATAACCAGAGTACCTGGTACAAATCAAATAACAAAGTTTCAAGAACTAGGACAAGCCATGGTGTCGCATTAGATAGATTTCTTATACTCATTTGCATATCTGAAGGCAGACCCTATGCCACAAATTCATTGACATTTTGTGCGCAAAAAAATGCAATTTAAATAATCACAAGTTGATCGGATATAAACTTATCCAAGTTACAGTTGAATCAAAGTACAAAGCTGACAGCACCAAAATAGCAGAATATTAACGTAAAAACATACCTTGTATACTTGGTATTGCGTGAATATTAGAATTTCGTAGATTATTGGGGAGGAAATACTCATCTTCCAGCCCATGCTCATTGCCACTATCTCCATCATCGGGACTATAGTAGACTTGTTCTAAAATTGGAGCCTGTAAAATTATGTTTATTAAGTAAATTATGAGCAAGTATGCATGCATGGCTTTACAGCGTTTTGCCAGTAATCAAACTCATTACTTCATGCACACGAGTCTGTGGTAATATCATCGAGCTATTTTCTCTGAAAGGAGAGCAAGGAACATTGGCTTCAGATGCTGATTCTATTTTATAAGAATCGCTACATCTTCCCTGACACCAAAACAGTTAATTATGCATAGCAAGTGTAATAAATCAAATTCATATGCTTATATACTACCTTCAATGGCAGGATCTGAATATATGTATCAAATTTCTGCTGCTGGTCGCAGGCTATTTTGGTAATTTGCTTCACAAAAGTTGCTTCAGCATTGAAAACAATCTACACATAGGTAAATAGAGAGATTACTAAGCAAACATATTGTAAGCATTAAAAAAATAAATTAATCACCCTCCTCTTCTGCATGTATACCTTCATTATTTCAGGATTATTCCAAGGACCCTTATTTGACCTTAGGCATCCTCCCCCATCATCACAATTACATGATCCACCCAAAAAGTCAGGCAATTGACTGTGGATAAAACAGCAGTCAGTCAAATGATAATTTTACTAGAAAATCACAACTGAGGTGATACATAAGAGACAAGCAAAGTAGCAAACCTTGGATCGATAACTTCCTGTAGCTTCCCCAAAGATTTAGGGTCCAAAACCTGCAAACCAGAGGGTACATATGACCGACCAACTAACATTCCAGTAAAAGAAAAAAAGAAAAAGGGCCAGGAGGGAGGAAAATGCATAGTCCTTTACATGAATTTTTGAAATAGTTTTTGTATCCAGGAACTTCTGTGCAGCAGGCCAAAGCACCTTCTTGAAGCCAGGTCCAGCATTCACTACATACATGCGGTGGAGTGTCTGCACATAAACGGAAAAAATGAAACCAAGCATATTGCTTGTGAAGTCTGAAAAAACTACCACGATTTAGCATATTGCTTGTGAAGTCTGAAAAACTATCATGATTTAGCATATTTCTTGTAAAGTCTGAAAAACTATCATAATTTATTTAGAAATGCTTAAAGATGCACAAAATTATCGAACAATACCTCTGGATAGTAACTATTATCAATCTTTGCAATGGCTGCCAATAAACCAGCTGCAGTTTTGGTGAAATTTTTAAGACCCTGTATAAACCATTGATGACTACGAAATTAAAATCTAAAATTTAAAAGGAAATACTAGTAATGGAAAATATATTTCTGAACTATTGGCCACTCAGGCTATTTGGTAGCAATCTTGTTACGGCGATAAACATAAAATTAACAATAAAAATTCAAAGATAGACTTGGAAAGTTGTTAAAGAGTTGGATAAACTGACCATGCCTTCAACATCCAAGATGGTGGTGGTTGAACAGATGCGCCTCTTTGCAGCTATGGAACAAGCAGGAAACTTCTCATGTAGAGCCCTCTCAAACTCCTGAACGTGATATTTTAGGTATCTTTCAATTGAAGTGATTCGAATTAATTTACTTGGATGAGCTTTCCCAAGCCTTTCAATGTAAACTGGTCTGCCTTCTCTATCGACTCCATGATATCCTTGGGGATAAGACTGCAAGACTTCTTCCAGCTCCCCAAACTCAAAGTCCTGATAATCAATAATCAGAAAACAGGGAATATATGTGACGCCCCAAGTTATCCGTGGGTAATTTTACCCAGTGATACTATAATGCCTTGAGTTTAATGATGGCATGTTTAATGACTAATTTAGAGATTTCCATAAAATAGTCTAATAAATGGGAGCTAATTACATCTGGTAATACTAGAAAATACCTTTATCAAATTAGTTCTCTTTATATTATAAATCATAAATAGGATATTATCCTTAAAACTTTCTATAAATTCTGGAAATTGGTAAATTTGGAAGGGGAAATGGAGTTAAAAATTTGTAAATCCTTGTACACGTGCTTAAAGATAGGCAATTGAAGAGAGGAGTCATCCCTTAACTTGGCGTTGGGCCTCTTCATTTTGGAAAACCAACCATAAATCATAAACCAAAAAGAAACCACAGAATGCTCCAAAGATTTGGAAGGGAATCGTGTTCACTATTTTCTTGTTCTTCACCTTGCCTTCATTAACTTACCTTCACGTAGTCCACCAGTAATGGGCGGCGAATTGTTTTTTGGTTTTGTTCCGTTTTTCT
The DNA here is from genome assembly GCA_907163345.1 of Haberlea rhodopensis. Lineage (NCBI taxonomy): Eukaryota > Viridiplantae > Streptophyta > Magnoliopsida > Lamiales > Gesneriaceae > Haberlea > Haberlea rhodopensis. Next base: position 5,186,282 of record CAJQUN010000020.1, on the reverse strand, counting down.
GGCTCCAATTCAGGTTGGCGTGGGTCGATTAGAATCTCGGTCAAATGGTTTTTGGTTAAAATTGATTTAGAGAGGCTCAGCAGTCTTCTAAGAACTCCTTTTCCTAGTTTAATAAGTCATAAATCATGAAACGTTACCTCTGATATGATGTCAGCTCCGTACTCTCTCCTCCAATTAAGCATTTCTTCCCACATTTGGATGGTCTTTGCAATGTTGAAGTCTCTCGCTTTCAAAAATCTACACAACACAAATGGATCTCTTCACTTCAGACAATCTCATATCATATGATGAGGGCTTGTTAATAGAATGGGCTTGGAACCAAGAAAAGTGGCTTAACGAGAAAACAAACCGTGAAACAGCTCACCTCAGTAAAGTATGATAGTCATCATGTCTAACAGGCAGCATATCCCTGTCAAGAAGCTTTTGACGCAGGTCACAGACAGCACTGTCCTCTTTTGCGTCCCTCACATCCTCGATGGAAATGGAAGGCACTCTAAAATCTACTTTTCTTTTCCCTCTTTTCTTGAGAGAATGTGTGAGCTTATTTGACGCATCTATCGCCTTTTTCTTTAAAGCCGCAATTTTTGATCTCCTTTCATCTTCAGAGTTTTCATAGTCAGACTTCCTCTCCCTTGGTTCACTGTAGTCCTCTAGGCCTTGACCGCCTAACGTATCAATTAATCGTGACAAAGAGAAGAAAATTAGACACCAATATCATAAAAATCGAACCCAGGCCTTGTTATCAGAGATTTTATTTACTTCGTAAAGGACATTTCTTAAGGCTTCAAATGATGAAAGGAAACAGCAGATAAAAACCTACACACCTGACATTCCGGCCAGATTAGAAAATAATGGAACCTTAGTGTCCAATACACTTGGTTCTAAGAAAAACCATCAATCTCGATAATCTACATGATCAAGAAAGCAGAGGATTAAGATCTCAAAGCTACTTGCATTAGTAAATCTACTCATAGATCATTCAGAAAGAAGTTTGATAATCAAAGGAAAAAAAAAAGCTTCCATTGCAATAACAACGATTCACGCACTTCAACATCATTCTTGATTCATTTCTTTTTGAAACACGTTACTTGGTTCATTCTCCTAACAAAAACCTCTTTTTCAGCCACGCCAAACAATATATCTGGAAAGTTCTCAAATCTAATAACTCTGCACGCTAGTCCACACGATCAAATTCAACAGAAGGAATAGGCCACCCCTCACGCCAGACATAATTTACAATAAAATTGGCTCAAACTTCCTTGTAAACGACCCAACCGAAACCATCAGAAATATTCGGCAATACCAAAATTTCTAATCTCAACAGCAGAACAAAGAAGAGAACGAATGTCAAAGAAAAATAGCAGCACAAATACAATCATTCCTCCACATCATTAAACACAAATTCTTCATCAAATAAAAAATCAACAATGCAATCAATTGACAACCTTCGAATCTCACCGCGCACTCAATCAGAAAACATTAAATGCTTCCTCAAAATGCACATGACATGCAAACACACATTTTAATAAACAGAAGATACATGCATCCACAGATCACGAGGTTTCCGCTCACCTTACATAAACCCTAGAATAGAATATAATCTGGATCAATACCCGCCAAGGCCTATTGCATTGATTCTCTCGAGCTCATCGAAAAAACAAATCTCAAATATGCATGTAAACAGACAAAACCATAGAAAACACAAAGGTTCTCAAAGGCAGTGCAGCGATATTTTATCGATGAAATTCTGGAAATGGAGATTGAATGTAAACGAAAGATCTGAGAATAAACTCCTATATTATGATATATACATAAATAAAAAAATAAATATGTGTATGTATTGTTTATTTTGTTTTCGGTGTTCCCTGTTTTGTCCCCGTTGCAGGGGTAAAAACCTGAGGTGGAGAAGGGCAAACTCAAAGCCAGAGGCATGAAAGAATAAAGTGAGAGCGTGCCTGTAATCTACCTTTTTAACCCTTTTGGGTTTAACCGAGGCGGTGACCCAATGTATCGTAGGCAATAGGGCCGTTGGTTTCTGTTTGGACACGGATTAAAATTGAAAGACGGGACAAATCGGGGTGTGAAGCTTGTCAAATTATTGGGAGCTAACAATGACTCTCGTGCACCGATTAAAAGTCTACAAATATTCAATCTAGATTTTTATAAATAAATTATAAAAATTTATTGATATTCAATTTAGATTTTTATATACTCTACATCTATTGGTATTCAAAATAGATTTCTACATAGTTTTAAAAGTCGAGTTATATTTAAATATGACTTTTTATAATTCGATAAAAGTGTAGATACATCCAAATGTCAATAAACTTTAATGACTTTTATCAGTTTATGGAACTCCTTGTATACAAACTTTAAAGCTTTAGGTACAACAACAAAAATTAAAAATTCTCACTTTTATTATGTATTCCCCTCTCTAGGGTTCTTTATTAAGGACTCGCCTTATTCAAGTGTCTTTGTGATCTTTTCACGTCTCTCTCTTGTTGTTAGTGTTTGATGTTTCACAATTTTTATCATTTTTCATTATTTTTTCCTGAATTAGTAGATTATTTAATTAATTTGCGATTATTAAACACATCTCTTTTCTAATTGAATTTGTTTATTTTTCATGTTCAATTACTATTTCAAAGAAATCAATAAAAAAATATATATATAATTATAAGTTGTAAAATCCATATTGCAAACTAGACATAATTCTATGAAACGGTTTACAAATATCTATAATATTGCGAAATTCCAAAATTCTATGAAAAAGTTCTGGGGTCTACAAATTTTTTTACAACTCTATGAAATTATATGAAGTCAATAGAAATTTATTAGCTTCATAAAAATTTATGAGTTAAAAAAAGGTCATTAAAAATCATTATTTATTTCTTAAACCTTGGTGATCCAAACTTGGACGATAGTGAAACAATGAATCTTAGAAAAGCAAATGGTCTTCAATCGCTAATAGCGGCCAATACAAGCGCCTAACATTGAGACTAGCTAACATACAGCTAGAAAGGGTGGACGAAAAGGTGAGACGGGAACAAGCATCACTTTAGCAGCACAAGACCTTGACCATAAGAGTACAGAGACCCCCTGAGCTAATCTAGATCCCCACAAACCATGCAGTCCAGGGTATAATCGAACAAGGAAACTGTCTACCAACACATTTCTATGTACAAAGAAGGAAAGACGATAATCATTAACTGATAAATGACAAACAACAGAGCAAGTTCTCGTCTCCAAAAACCCTTACTGAAATCCAATAACCCAGGAACATCACTGAATGACCCACGAAACCGAAATGCTTACTAGCCTTGGTCAATTAATGCTTCAGCCGTGAAACAGAACCAACTAACGACCACAAAATGAACAAAATAAGGACACAAAATAGCAGCTTTACTAATTCTCGTATTCCAACTATTTAATTATCCGTGATCTAACATTTTTCACTACAATAATTAAAATTTATCATGTATCTTATTGTGTTACACATGCAAAATCTATGTGTTAATCTATTTATATTAATCTATGACGTAGATATCAAATATTTTATTAATATAAGCTCGACCGTAGTAGAAGAATTCAACCACCCATATTCTACTGAGGTAAAATTAGCAAGTTTAAAAAATTACAAGTACTTCAACTTAAATAACTTTATAAATAATAATATTAAATTTTATTTTCATTGCATAAAAAAGGAACGTATATGGACCGACAGGGAAGGTAAACTGTAAATGATGAGCAGTTTCATACTTTATGTACAAAATCATAGAAAGTAAGAGTCACTGTTTGGGGTAGCAGGTTTGTTTCATGTTGCCCAAGTGATAGTGCCCTTAAGGACACCCCCAACATAAGCCCCTTTGATGTATGTGTCCAATAATTTTTTTATACAAAAACCCAGATACATATCACTTAATACAGCCCCAATGATACTACTTTTAACGACAGCATCAAACGATCCTGTGATAACGGTCGTTGAATATGCACGAAGGGCTACACAATACAAACTTTATAGCTTAGAGTCTGTCCAGTGAATAAATCATTTACTGAAATATCAAATAATTTCATTCAAGGGTACTGCAGTAAAGCTATTTTATACAATAACATATATATATGCTAGGCTGTGGGAAGATCTAATTTATCATATCTGTCACAAGTTGGATTATGAATCGAGACTTGGCGAAGCATAAAGAAAGCTGCAGGACTACAGTGTACAAAACATGATCTCGAAAATCTCTTTTAACCAGAGGTGGAAATTGGAAACAAGTCAACTACGAACTAAGGTCAAAAGTAAACCATGGGAGCGGAGAAGTCTTTTGGTTTTTTTTTTTTTTTTTTTTGCAATAATAATCCAATATATTTGATTAGTCGTAAAAATTTGGACAAGTACTAATTAAAATAATTTTTGTTGTATTATATTTGATTAATTCTAAAGTTTGAACTAGTATTACAAATACTCATAGTCTATGAGATCAATTTTGAAAGTTACCGTTAAAACAATAAAAAAATATGTATATATATTGAAAAATAGCTAATTTAATACTTTTAATTACTTAAGGTAATACCCTCTTGATATATCATATAATTAAACTGAGAAATATGACATATGTTAATTAAACTGAGAAATATGACATATGTTACTTGCATGGATTCCCAAGAATTACAGTAAAAAATGTGAATTTGGTTAGGGTCCAGGGACATTGTATTTAAAAGGGACAGTTACAGCGAATGATGATGAAATAACATAAGAGGAGGTTTTCGAGAGGGTGACCCGTCGCTTTCCGAGTTTGCAGGGTAGCAGTAGCCTATAGTTACTTTCTTGTCCTCCCTTTCATGGAATTGCTTGTTCTTCTGAATATGTACATCTAGCAACAAATTTCTTATTATATTATTATTATTATTTTGAACATTGGGGAGTCGATTTTGTGTAGGGATGACAATGGAACGGGTCTAAACCAGAACCCGTAATGAACCCGCCCCGCCGGGCGGGTCTGGACCAGCTTCAATCGGGTTTTGAAGTGGGGCGGGGCGGGTTCTGGGATTGGCTGAACCCGACCCGTACCCGCCCCGCAATACATTTTTAATTTTTTTTAAAAAAAATATGATATTGATTATACATTTTACTTCTTTAATTGAACAATAAAGTGTCATTTTTAATTTAATATCAAAATTCATGTGTTCATGTTAAAGAAGTTGGATATTTTGAAGGAAATAAGAACAAATTAATAAATATTTAGTAGTTTAAAAATAGTTTTGCAATGCTTATTATAAATATTTACTAGAGAAAACATAAAATTAATCACAAAACTCAACTTTTGTGTTTCAAAATTGATTTCTAGCTATTTTTTTAAAAAAAATAAAAAAAAAGTGGAACCGGGGCGGGGCGGGTAAACCCGCCGTGTTCGCGGGTCTAAGCGGGGCGGGTCCTGGGATTGGTCAAACCCGTCCCATACCCAACCCGTTGACATACCTAATTTTGTGCTTAAAATTGGGTTTCAACATGAGACCATCGGAAGAAATGGATGCTAGTGCCACTAGGGCAAGATGCCCTGGGCTAACCAATTTTTTTATTTATTATGATGAAATGTGACATTTAATTTAATGTAAAATTTTAAATGAATCATTTCTTGCTTATAAAATTTATAATGTGATTTGAATAATATTTTCATAAGAAAAAGTTGGATCGAAGAATGTGAATAAAAGACAAAGCAGGGGCTTGGTGGTGTGGGCAATAAATGGAATTGAATTGTACAGAGAGCTTGCTTATAATTAAGCAATGATCAGCATATATATGATGAGCTAAATGTCCCCACCCCCACGAATCACCTGACGAGGGATTCTTGGGTTCGCCCAACAAATTAATTCACTGTTGGCAGTGCATAAGATGTGTGCTTTGGTCCAACATTCAGTTTTCTTTTGAATTTGTTTTTCTTTCAAAAACTGCCTCAAAACAATATTATAATCTTATACAATATTCCCGAAAAATAATACATTATCTTTCGCAGTACGATTTGTTAAGAATACACGTAGTTTTAACTCAAAACCAATTGACAATGAGTGAAGTAACTCATGTATCTTATAAATATCTAACATAGCTTATAGTTTCTCGACAACTCTTAACACGGGATGTCATCGGAGTATGAAATTCCTTGTCAAATTTACCGATCATAATTCATCTCATTTATGGTCTACATATTCTTCTTCTTTTTAATCAGGGAGATTCCACAGTCGATATATTTGGGTGTACAATGGTAATAGTTTGCAAACCATGTCAATTAGGTAAACTAACTATGTAAGCCCGTTGCGATAGGCTCGATCGAGAAAGTGTTGGTAGGGGGAATCGAACTCATGAACAAATGTCTTCACGCTCACCTACTCCGTCAACTCAGCCAATCCATGAGGGGTGATGCTACGTATTCTTGTTACCATGAATAAGTTTTCTAGCATCTAAATCTTCAACTCAAATCTATATGATATGCGTGATAAACATTATTATTTTATGTCAACATGGTAAATGCTACTATTCTATTCAAAGCAATATACAATATGAATTGTGAAATCAATTCTTATTATTTCATTTACTTCTTGCAAATCACTTCGTATTTCTATTTGTTTCATCAATTTCGCCGGTCGACAAATAAATATAATTCATAAATATTAAATAGGAATAAAATCTAAATTTTATAGAACGTAAACTCAATGGTAGGTGAGTCTTTTTGCAGGCCTTCCTTGGAGATATGGACCAAAATTAAATGTCTTGGGAGCCTCGCAGAAATGAAGACAGCACAGTGAAGCTGTATGCATAAATACACGTTGTTGCTCAAAGCCTCTAAGCCAACATCGCTTTCAAAGTACTCAAATTTGTTTGGAGATTTAAATTAAAAAGGAAGCAAATAGAACAACCAGATGATAAAACAGTGATTACTTGGGATTTATCCAACATGTAGTAACTGCTCCAAAAGGGACATCTCGACGAGTTCTTCCTGTCCCCTCTTATTTCTCATTCTTCCCTATAGTGGGTGAAAATGACGTATAATAAAAAATATATACTGACAGTATGGTTTGAGGACCACAGTGTTATGTATTGTTTGGGTTTCCATCTTGTTTTCTCGGGCGAGGTTAAGAAAATTTCAAAATTGCATGTTTGGTTGTATTTGAATGATGCAATTTCATTTAAACAATGGATTTGAAAATTCGGATTTGAAATACCTTAGTATCCTTAAAAAATGAGATAAAATTGAAGATGGTAGATTTTGAAATACATTGATTTTAGAATTAGCGAAGCAATTTGAATGGATTTATTTAAGGATTTAAAATCCAAATCCATCAAATTCTTTCCATCCAAATGAATCATTTGAGAATTAAGAGAATGTGATCCGTTTTTATTATTATTATTATTTTATAGAAATAACGCTATTGAAAAATAAGTCGGGCAAGGAGAATCGGTTTAGGGCCCTTTTAAGCCCATTTTCTTCTGGCCCTCTAAACTCAACTTGGACTGCAAAAGCTAAACTTTGTGATTCGGTGGCACGTTTGATTGCCCTGGTCCTGTCGAGTGTCTCATGTGGAAGATCAACTTGTATCGGGCTTCAGAGTCAAAATTTTAAACGGGAGATAACTTGCTAGGTTGTATTACGCAGCTCAACAATGCCAAATAGGCCTCGAATATCGATAGGCAATTTCTGTTGAAAAATCGATGGGTTTATTTTTACTGGTTTCCTTGGTAAATTGTGGTGGCTTCTTGTAGAATAGAAGTGTTGAATTACGAGGGATGGCAATGGGATGGGTCCAGACCCGGATCCGCAATGAACCCGCCCCACTTCAACCGGGTTTGAAAGCGGGGCGGGGCGGGTCCTGGAATTGGCCGAACCCACCCCGACCCTCCCCGCTATACAATTTTAATTTTTTTTATAAAAAAATTTGATATTGATTATACATTTTACTTCTTTGATTGAACAATAAAGTGTCATTATTTAATTTTATATCAAAATTCATATGTTCATGTTAAAGAAGTTGGATATCTTGAAGGAAATAAGAGCAAATTAATAAATATTTAGTAGCTTAAAGATAGTTTTACAATGCTTATTATAAATATTTACTAGAGAAAACATGAAATTTAATAACAAAACTCAACTTTTGTGTTTCAAAATTGATTTCTAGCTAAAATTTTTTTTTTTTTTAAAAATGGAACCGGGGCGGGGCGGGTAAACCCACCGAGTTCGCTGGTCTAAGCGGGGCGGGGTGGGTCCGGGTTTTATGTGTAGCGAGGCGGGTCCTGGGATTGGTCAAACCTGTTCCATACCCGCCCCGTTGCCATTCCTATTATGTCAAAGTAGGCATTTCTTTGTAATATGTGAAAAAAACCATATAAATGTCAATATGACATAATACAAATAGATGCCTAGTGGAAGCAACTACGGCATCACTACTAAAATTATTTTCATTCATGGTAAGATTTTTATAGGCGATATACATGGAAACGATGATTTTTTCCCTCCATATTTATTTTGATATTATTTGCCCTCGTAAAAATCTTACTTCCGCCCCCTGCTTGCTGATATCACAGGTCACTTGTTGTAGAAGAGATATGAATAACTCTTGGCTCAACGGTAGTGGATTCATGGCCAAAAGCTGAGGCAAATCAACCTGAATTAAGACCAAGTAAAAAGCAGTGATTGTATTGAAAGGAGAAAATTTTAGGACTGCAAAAATAACTACGGCAACAAATACAAGAATGTAAAAAAGAAAATGGTGTGATGAGGCAACGCATATGCCTGAGTTGGGTGAGGTTAATATTCTGACCAAAAAGAAAGAGGAAAAAAAGTAAAGCATATCCATTATACAATAGTAAAATCACTCACTCCCGGGCAACGCAGCGAAAGCCTCCTCATAATTTCCGATCACCTACCAATCTAGAAAGGGAAAGGTTGCTGCCTATCAAAATCTAGAAAGCTCAGATTTTTTGGTCCAAAACCAAGACTAATTGGGTATTAACATTAATTGATTCATTCAGATTTGCATAAGAATTAAAATCAAACAGTATAAATATATGTACACAATCAATGATACCCCTTTTAAATTCTCAGTTTAAATATATTTGGTTGTTACCATAAAAAATTAATCTTGATTGAGATATCGAGTTTCATTGCGCTAGTTATTTAATTGAGAACTTAATCTACTAATATTTCAATTATGAAGTTTTTAACCAGGATGAAATAATTTATATATATAATTTCAACAAAAAAAAAAAAAATTATATGAGGAGCGAGATTTTATAAATGTTTTGGGCATCTGTCCTGACTCAAACCCAAATCAATCAAAAATTGTGATGCCCGGAATAAATATTAATTGTCAAATTGAGTTAATTATGATATTTGTATGCTATGTCGGGATAATTATGGAATTAAATTATCTGAAATTATTTGTTGTCCCGGAGTTGGAATAAATAATTTTTGAGTTGAACTTATCAGTTTGTTAAGTTTTAAAAAAAGAGGCTCTTGCAAGTATTAATTATGAAATACTATGTGGAGGGTGGAGATTTACCTAATATTGTATTAAACTAATAATAGGATGGTTGTGATTTACTCTTGGTTTAGGGATTATAAGACATTCTCTCTCTCATTCCACACACACATAAATCGATATCTACTCTTCTTTTCCTCCCCACCCTTCGACCGCCTTCCCCATATTCCCCATTTCATTCGACCGATTGAAGCAACGAGAAGACTGATTGACTTCGAATACTTTTAGAGATTTTCCTCAAGGTTTGTGAATGAATCCCTTTCTCCTTACCTGCGTCGTTCGTTTCCTTTCTCGTTTAGGGATAGAGCTCGGTTTTTGTGGTGATTTTTCGAAGCTTTTTATGGTCGATTTTTCATGCTCTGCGGCTAGTGAATGTCGACTTTTGTCTAATCGAAGTTCACCTTGTTTAAATTACGTTTCATCTTGACTAAAGCATGTTTTGGGGGATTGTATAAATTTCAAATCGCATTTTTTAGTTGGGGCCGATTAATGGCTGCGATTTTTGGGACTTTATTGACAATTTTGGTTGCATTGCTACTTGGGGGTTTAGCTTCATGTCTAATTGATTTCTAAATTGTTGGGCTCGATTATTTTGCTGTTGTGAATCAAGGAGTGATCGACTTTTATGTTCTTTTATCAAAGAATGTTCATACCCCCTCAATAGTCGATCAATTCTTGATGGTAGTTTAATTTTACTTGTTGATTTTTAGTGGTTAATTGAATGACTCTATATAGCATGTTGTTCCATTTTTCTATTAAAAATAAAATGGTTCAAGAAATAGCCGGTTCGATCAGTTTCTTCTACATTCCAGTGCTGTTGTGAACGCTGTCCAATTTGCTGGTTGATGCAGCGTATGTATGTGTGCGTGTGTTTATTGTAGCGTGAACTTCCATCACAACATAAACTTGGTATTGCTATTGAACTCCCTTGCACTTTATTAATTGAGCTCAGATTCTGCTTTTATGGTGGTACGGTGATTAAACGTCATGAGAAATAAATATCTAAATAAATATCTTGATTCATTTGGTCAAAATATAAAAGGTATAATGTTAAATTCAAGGCTTACACATGTGTGTATTTCAAGACTCTTTTTATACTTCTTTTGAGTCTTGATGACTTTGAGGTAGGAGTTCACATCTATATATCGAAGCTTGATTTAAGTTACTTTCAACTTAGTAGTGTATAAATGCTATCAGATGGGATGTCCATGAATTAATATGGAGTTAATGATTTGATTTAGATCTTACATGATTCTCCGGAAGTCGGGATAGCTTGATCTTGTTATCAACTATAAGGTAAGGTACGTGGTGACGTACGAGCAGGTATACCCAGTGTTTATATATTCCTGTATACATGTTTTTTAATGTGATGTTGAAGGCTAAGTGATTGCGTTGGGTAATTGAGTTTAATATACGTGGACTGGTGGATACGTAGATGTACGTGATCCGGGTATACGACTTGAATATTGATGCATTTGGCATGATCGATATGCAACATGGTTGAGAATGAGAATAATTGATAGGCATAGTTGCCTTGTATATGAGATTCGTTGTGATTGAGCATGAAATGTTGAATTGTGATTATATTGAATTTATTGCATTGACGAGTACCATATTTTGAATAATGATACTGAACTTGATGTTTATGAAAGTGTATAAGATTGACCAGGAATGGTGGATACGTCGATGTATGTGATCCGGGTATACGAGTTGATTATTGATGCCTTTGGCATGATCGATATACGAAGTGGTTGAGAATGAAGTTAATTGATAGGTGGAGCTGCCTTCGAGATAAGATTCGTCATGATTGAGTATAAATGATAAATTATGGTTATGTCATATTTATTGCATTGATGAGTATCATGGTTTGAATAATGATATTGAACATGATGTTTATGCAAGTATATAAGATTGAAACAGGAACAGTTCGTGATAGCTATGCCGGTTCGGAATTGTAACAGGGAATATACTTTATGAGTTTTGAATAATCTAAATTGTTGCATTACAATTTCGTATAGTGATTTGTGAATGAATATTGAGTTGGAGTATGCTCACCCGTGTGGGGGTTGTTTCTGTTGAAACAGGTACAACAGGTACTAAGCTACTTTGGGATATTGGTTCGAGCTTTGTTGGATCGTGACGCTTCCAGAAGCGTATATGAGTGTGGGTAAATAGTAGACGCTATTTATTCAGTTAGATTGGTATTCATTTATTTGTTGCTCGTATGTGAGCAACTGGAAGCATGCATATGGACTGTATAAGGGTGATTAAGCCCACTTGTGATGTCTTCTTCGTATTGTGTTTTTCCCTGGCTGGGAATTGTTTTGGTGATATGTTTTATTTTGGGATAGCTCAATTTATGGGGAGACTCTGCCCAAATGTTTATTAAAACCCACAATGTAAAAGTGGTGCAATGGTGATGATAATGGGTGAACCTTGAGTCTTATTGCTGAGTATTATTGATGTCATGGATAATATGTGAAACATGTAAGGATTCTTTCAAAGAATGATATTTTTTTTATACTCATACGATGTCATAAATGCACTAATGACGAGTATAAGGGGTTGGGGTTTTACATTAGGGGTTGGGGTCTTACAAAAATGATATGAGCTCATAATTTCAACATTTAAAATATGGTATAAAGTATGTGACGTATACATGAGTATGTCACGATGATGTTGTTTGCGTACATCTTTCGCATGTTAATTAATATTTGGGGATAATATTCTGTCAATACTCGTATCATATAATGATTAAAAGAATAAAAATATAAAAAAGACCCCTCCACTAATTTTCATATAAAAATATTATGAAATAAAAGTTTTATGTAGAGACCCATTTTACTAAATTTCATACCCAAAAAAATCCATATGGTCATATCTATTTTTTTTTTACCTAAATTATCTTTACTCATCTAATGTAGTAACCATTACTATGTTATAATTCTTCAATTATAAAAGATAAAATTTATGAAAATATTGTACAAAATTTTGTTTCAAACTTAAAAAATCTACGTCTAGATAATTTCTTAGATTAAATATTTTAAAAACTTACTAAATATGATTAAGGAAATAAATTATTTTCATTCAAGGTTGGTCTAATTTGATTTAACTAAAAGTTAATTTAATTATAAAATTTATAGATTAAATAACAATAATTACTCATGGATAATTTAGGGAAGCATTTTGACCAAAAGAAAACCTTCGACAACCTCATTTTATTTAGTTAAGTTTTTTTTTTATTTATCAATATGTAGAATCATTTTCTTAAGAAATCCAATATCTATGAATGAATGAATGAATGAAAAACGAAATAAATATTAAGATTTATCGAGTTTTTAGGTTACACTTATAATTCGTGATTAATAAATTCCAATGTTTGGTAAGATTAGGTATATTGTTTGTGAAGATACTTAACAAATAGTTTTCGAGCTTGATTCTCCCTACCAAAACTTTTTTTGTCGAGCTTGCACGGAGCTTGTCCAATACGGTTTATCTAACTGGAGTGATTTGCAGGTTATTACGTCAGTCCGATAGTTTATAGAATTATTCAATTTATCAATATGATTTTTTTAGTATTCATCTATCAATGACTTACTTGATTGAGTCTAATCAATCAATGATATGCGTGATTGTTTAATATGATTTTTTCAACTAACTTACTAATTAAAATTCAAATTATAGCAATCTAATTTATACATCTCCCACTCGTTGTAAAATATTGACCTGCTTGCTTTTCTGATGGAGGTCAATTTAGTCAGTTTTATAATAGGTCAATTTAGTCAATTTTATAATATTCTTAAAATTTATTGGAAAAAATAATATTAATGAGGAATTTAGGGTCTAGGGTGCATGCCACCGTGTATTATTAAATCAAATATTAACTTCATTTGACCATAATCTCAAACGTAATTGTTGTATCAGTCTTCATTTATGTCATAAATAAAATATCAAAACTAAGTATTTTGGGGTAAATTAAAAAAAGAGATCAAATATGGGGTATTTTCGATAGAAGTCTAAATTTTTAGAACTAATCAAATATATTAAAAAAAGTATTGTGTTAATTTTATCGCATCTAGTTCTAAAGAAATTATTTTTTATAAAAATAATCCCAAATTTTGTAAGGGTTTTAGAAATCACTACTGTCGTGGGACTGTCTTTGATAAAAACATTTACGTGAGATAATTTTATAAAAAAAAGAAATTTGTGCTTTGATTAATTCTAAAAGGTTGATATTATAATTATAAATGTCATATTTTATATTTTATGGGAACATTTTTGTATTTGAGCATTTACTTTAGAAGCCAATTAATTCTCGACCTTTGAAGCTCCAACATTAAGATTTGATCAATGAATTACTTTAGCTTGCCTCACAAATGAAATAAGCTCCGGATCCTCGTAAACTAACTACATAACCGAGCAAATGGAGGGACCCGAATCATAAACGGGCGAATGGTAAGTACGCGGTTGATATGGTGATATGGGGTAAGATGACCACGCCGACGGCGGTGGCGAAAGCGGTGGCACCGGCGGGTATGGAGCGTATGACGCTTGGTGCTCCGCCGGCTGGTATGGAGCGTATGACGCTTGGTGCTTCCAAGGATTCATGGCTTCTTCAACAGATTTAATATCAGCAAACCGAAATTTCTTCCTCAGGCAATTTACCAAGTATACTGAATCAATCCCTTCTCCGATTACCACCAATTCATCGTTTTCAATTCCTATTCCCACTGCGCTCACTCCTGACAACCAATTAAATTAATTATAGTTAGAACCATTTTATGAATCAACTAATTCTTTTTTGCTATCATAATCAAGTGGACCATTAGACGGCCTTTTGTACTCAAATAGGGGTTGAATGTAGAGATGTAGTAAAATTATAAGATTTTTATTGATCAGTAGGTTTTTTAAATATGCAGGAATATATATATATATATATATATATATATATTTATTATGTATAAAAATAATACTAATCACTTCAACAAAAAAAAAATACTAATGGTAATAATAATATAAAAAAATAACTAAAACTTGTGGGCAGCATTATTTAGGTCAGCTTTATTCCAAAAGGGGAAATTGGTCTTGGCTATCTCATGAGATAGATCTATCCATTAGATGCGTATAATCTCATTCAATGTTGATAGAAATATAGACATCCACAATAGATGAGACTACCTCATGAGACACTATCATATCGGGTAGCCAAGAATAAACCCAAAATAGGTATGAAAAAAGGACAATATTATATGAATATAATTTTTTTTTCCCTTTAAAAATAATATATTAAATAATTTTTATATAGATTCGTCATTCTTGTAGTAACATGTGTCTTTATCGACAACATCAACTATTGGATATGAATATCCATATCCAATAATTACTACATCCTCAAGACACTATTCTTGGGATAACAACTTCGCAACACCATAATGTTTTGCTATGCATGCATAATTAGGAAACATGGTAATTAGATACCTCGTAGAGATACTGCAATCTTCATAGCTTTCGACTTATGTTTTTCCTTTTTCAACGGTACACTGATCACTATTTCTTGCTGCAAAAAAAAAAAAAAAAAAAAACGATGCATGTCATATATATATAAAAAAATGCAGTTAATGACATTTAATTACAGCTTAGCACAGTAATTAGTATGTTAATAATCAATTACCTTCATATTAGGCGAAGAAGCTTAGCTTAGTGAAACTCACGCACTAAACCCTCTTAATATTGTCTTTGAAGACTAAATTTATATTCGCTGTGATCTTGCATCTCGATCCTTCATTTATTCTTGTAAAAATGACACCAACTCCTATTTTTTAATTGTTAATATTAATATTTAAAGTGTACTAATTGTGGTGTGTCAAGGAAGTCAACTAGCAAGTAATAACTCCCATCAAATATTTTAACAATTAATTTAAGGATAATCATGTGCTAAGATTTTATAATTAGTTTGCTCGTAGCTATTTTCTCGTAACATCGTCACTATAACTACGTAGACAAGGTTCCAGTAATTTGCATAATGATGACGCTAAACATCAATTTCCCAACTGGCAGGCTACTAAATTTTGACTTGCTGCAGTCAAATTGATTTTAATAATGCAACTATAATTTATTAAATTTTACCTGGATTTGAAGAAAAGGTACTTCCAAAAATAATTAATTTGAGAATACATGCAGTCAATGTACACATGAAATATCAAATAGACAATCATATTTAATTTGAGAATGCATGCATTGAAATTAAAAATGTCACATGCCACTAGCCCATAGCTCAAATGGTACCAATATATTTCAAAGGAGTATGGGGCTCGGGTTCGAGACCTTAACTCCTCTCCCCCAACTCAAAATATATAAATAAATAAATGAATAAACAAGTCACATTTATCGATAGTGGATTGAATAGTTAGTTGCCTTTCAACCTTGAACCACACTAACCAGGGGAGAAGTTGGAAGTCAGAATTATTTGGGGTTGGCCATGCAGTGAGTAAGGCTAATATATTAACAAAATTTTGAGGGTAGAGCTAAAGAACGAATTTTCCGGAAATTCAAACTATTTTTAAAAAATTTATATGCGGCCGAAGCCAGTCCTAGCCTTTGTGGTGACTCTGTCATCTGACACTAAATAATACGATATACGATGACAACATATATATTTCCGCACAAATGATGAAGGGAAACTATAAATGCATGGTGCTATACGAAATATGCATCTTTTTGTTAATAGTTTACATATGTTGAGCCATTGAGGTCGTTCTAAATATATGTGTGTATGCATGGAATGAAATCATATTCATTCACCCCTGCATTCAAACTATGTTGGTACTGTTTATTTAGATCGAAAGTTTGAATCAGTCTAAACAATCGTTGATATAAGTTACACTGAAATAAAGAAAAAACAGTAGAACTTACAGCAACAGTTTATGAACTGTAAAGAAAACACAGCAAGAATCTGGAAAAGTTTCTGGACGATGCCACAGCAAGTCCTGTGCCCGTAAACTCAAATTTTGCCGGCCTTAGCTTATGCCTTCTGGACAAGTGAGTTCAAAAGTACAACGTCCAATCACCTCTGTTCGGATTGAAGCAAAATTCCGAGCAGACTCCTTCGAACGCTAACAGTGTACAATATTCTCAAAGCAAAATGTTATATATATGTATGAAGATTTTCGGAATGAAGAAAACATAGAGCTGTCGCAGCTTATATAACTTAGCAGCAAACCTCTCCAAAGGTCACAGATAATTAAATGTATTGTTTAGTGGGGTTGATGAAAAGTTTCAATACTTAACATCAGATTAATCCTAAGTCTCAAACTTAAATCTGAAATCAATTCTGCAGGTAGGTGAAAAGTCTCAAACTTAACTCAGCAGAATATGAAAAGTCATTTCAGATATCCGAGTAATAAAAAGATAGGGCTGCCTTCACGGCAGTGACATGCCCGACACGACGTGCCGAGCCGAGGCGAGCCGAGCGGAGTGGACGGACGGACGATGGGCGAGGGGGCACCCATATTTTCTACTTAACTACACTCTATTGATTTGTATCTCATTACAAACAAACCATAAGTCTATTCATAACTTACTTACCTTAATTTTATTCTCATTAACAAAATTATATCTTTTATTCACTAAACCCAATAATTAATATTTAATTAATCACAACAATCCCCCACATGAATGCAATATGGCAAAAAAATTATACAATGCACCTAGATGAAGATTTGAGAGTACTTTGAGAATTTACTGCATCAGGATAGGTGGTGATTAACCTTGAACATTCCTTAGTAAAGTATCATCGGATATACTTGTCAACCAGTGGACGTGATGCCTTTAAACTGTTTGACGTTTTATGTATAACAAGACAACAATACTCACACAGCTTCATCTCCACACTATTATTGGTTCTTTCGTTGTTGTCCATTTTGGCCCTGGACTGCCTTGGATATTTCATCGAATGCTCTAGAGATTTAGCCTTCAGATCATCTCATAGAAGCGGCCCCTCCACATTCGATATATGTGATTTCTCCTAAAGAGTATCATGTCATACCACACTTTAATATCTCGAGATAGAAGAATCATTAAGAGCATGAGCTCAGCCTTACCAAATACAGGTTTATCACTCTGTCATCACAGGAATAGGTAAGGAACTCAATTTCCCGAGTGATTTGTTCGATCCCCCCCCCCCCCCCCACAATTTGGTTTTCCCGTTGAACCTGCAAATTGGATTTTACAATTCAGATTGGGTTGCCATCATGGTTGGAAATCAATTTCATGGACTTCAACCCTATTCCCCTCGATGAAATCTCTACTCGGTTTCTCGTTAGCCCTGTCGTAAATGGGTCCGGAATATTTTCTTTAGACTTCACATGATCTAAAGAAATAACACCGGTTTTTAGTAGATTTCTCACGAATATATGTCTCCGACGTATGTGTCTAGATTTCTCATTATACACATTATTTTGTGTTATTGCCATAGCTGACTGACTATCACAATGCACGCTAATTGGTGGCACAGGTTTTGACCACATTGAAATGTCATTCAACAAACTCCGAAGCCAATCGGCTTATTCTGCTGCAAGATCTAAAGCTATGAACTCAGATTCCATAGTTGATCTAGCAATGCACGTCTGTTTGCATGATTTCCATGAAACAGCTGCACCTCTAATTATAAAGATATATCCACTCGTGGACTTTATATTCTTGGAGTCTGAAATCTAATTTGCATTTGAGTACCCTTCAATTACTGCTGGATATCTAGTATAATGTAGTTCGTAGTTAGTAGTGTATCTTAGATATCTAAGAACTCGAATTACTGCTTTCTAGTGCTCATAACTGAGATTACTCGTATATCTGCTCAATCTGTTGACTGAGTTAGCTATATCAGGTCTAGTGCAGTCCATGAGGTACGTTAGACTGTCTATGACCCTAGAGTACTCAAGTTGTTGCACACCTTCTCCGCAATTCTTGCAAAGATTTGACACCACCTCCATAGGTGTTCTCGTGATGATATTATTTCCCTTGTCAAACTTGTCAAGTATTTTCTCGACATAATGACTCTGGGAAAGAGAATATCCATCTTCATGTTTGGTGATCTTCATCCCAAGAATCAAATCTGCAAGACCTAGGTCTTTCATCTCAAAATTTTGTGACACCATTTTCTTGGTAATTTGATGTTATTGATATTACCAACAATTATCATGCCATCTACGTAGAGACATACTATCACATAGTTTGTATTATATCTTTTTACGTAGACACATTTATCGCATTGGTTTGTTTTAAACCCATTTGAAAGCATGACGCTATCAAATTTTTCGTGTCGTTGTTTAGGTGCTTGTTTTAATCCATACAAGGATTTCACAAGTCTACACACCTTCGTTTCTTTACCTAGAACTACAAACCCTTCAGGTTGGTCCATGTAAACCTCCTCTTCTAACTCTCCAATTAGAAAAGCCATTTTTACATCCATTTGATGGATCTCTAGATTATATAATGCAGCAAATGCAATTATTAACATTATCGATGTTTTCCTAGATATAGGAGCGTATGTGTCAAAATAATCAACACATTCAGTTTGTCTGTAGCCTTTGACTATAAGTCTAGCCTTGTACTTATCTACCGTACCATCAACTTTCATCTTTCTCTTGAAGATCCACTTGTGGCCTAGTGGTTTACAACCTGCAGGAAGATCCGCTAGTTCCCAAGTATAATTATGTAAGATAGATTCTATCTCACTGTTCACCCTTCTTTCCAAAGATCAGAGTCGTGTTAAGACATTGCTTCCTTGAAAGTAGTCGGATCCTTTTCCAACAAGTATGTTAGGAAATCCGAGCCAAAAGACTTCTCTTTTCTAGCTCTTTTGCTTCGTCTAGGTGATTCTACATTCTCTTGAGAATCTCTATCCCCGCATATTTCTCAACATTGGTTGCAGTCAATGCCTGAGTTTTGTGTGGAAGGATTTCCTCAAATAATGAAGCATCCCTAGCCTCACTGATAATATTTACATGTATTTCTGTATTATCTGACTTGTGTACTAGAAAACGACAGGCACTACTATCTTGCGCATATCCGATAAATACACAATCCACCATCTTAGGTCCTATCCTAGTCCGTTTAGGAGGAGGAATTGGTACCTTTGCTAGACAGCCCCAAACCCTTAAAAACTTGTAGCTAGGTGCGCGACCTTTTCCACAATTCATAAGGCTTTTATCCAAATTTTTATGTGGTACTCTGTTTAGCACATAGTTGGCGGAAAGCAGAGCTTCTCCCCACAAATTTCGAGGTAAGTCGGAACTTATAAGCATTGTATTCATCATTTTCTTAAGCGTTCTATTCTTCCTTTCAGCAATACCATTTTGCTCGGGAGAATAAGGCGCAGTGGTTTGATGAATAATGACACTCTCAGCACATATTTGTGCAAATGGTGACTCATTCACCGCCTCAATCACTTCAAAGAATTTTAATCTTTTATCAAGTTGATTCTCAACTTCATTCTTATTATGAATGAACATATCAATTGCTTCGTCTTTACTTCTCATTAATTAGACATAACAATATCTTGTATTATCATTGATAAATGTAATGAAATAATTTTTACCGCCTCTAGATTGTACATACTTTAGATCGCATACATCCGTATGGATCAAGTTTAACGGTTCGGTGCTTCGCTCAATTGAGTGGAATGAAGACTTGGTTAATTTGGCATCTACACAAGTCTCACACTTGTGTTTATGATTGATGTTAAATTTAGGTAATAGATTAAGAGACATTAGCCTTTGTAAGCACTTATAATTTACATTTCCTAATCTACCATGCCACAAATGTAAAGACTCACAAGCATAATCAAACTTTAAAGTTTTATTAGCCACACTGGCAACAGTCATTACATTATTTTTGTTTGTGGTAGCCTCATTTGCTGCATTAACATCAATATCAACCTCTACACTAGACTTAGCCTTAGGAGCTAAAGTCATTACATTCATCTTGAAGAGGTTATTGGCCAAGTAGCCTTTGCCCACAAACATACCATCCTTGGACAAAATGACTTTGTCGGATTCAAACACAAGCCGAAAGCCTTTCTTGTTCAGCACTGTTCCGGAGATGAGATTCTTTCGGATCTCTAGCACGTGGAGCACCTCGGTAAGAGTCAACTCTTTGCCGGAAGTCATCTTTAACACAACCGTCCCTTTGCCTACAACTTTTGAGACTGCTGAATTTCCCATGTAGCAGTGATCGTCATTGACTAGTTGATAGGTCTTAAACATCCATTTGTTGGCCCATATGTGGCGAGTAGCCCCAGTGTCCACCCACCATTCCTTGGAGTTCCCACCAACAAGGTTCACCTCCGACACCACTGCAGTCAGATGCATGTCATCCATGTCGGAGCTCAAGTTGTCCTCAGCAATGTGGCATGAGCAGACCTCTTGCCTTTGCCTTTGTAAGGGACTATCTTCCTCTTACCCTCATTGTTTTGACGTTGAATGCAGCCATTGGCCTTATGGTTAGGCTTACCACACACATAACAATCACCGGTGAACCTCATTGTCTGAGTATCTCCATTGGGATCAAAAGTACGCTTGCCCTTATTCCCATGGGAGCTGTCCCCAACTTCAACCACGTTGGCATTTGAAATCATTCCAAATGATTTCGTGTCAACTTTTCGGTTGTCTTGCTCGATGCGCAGCCTCCTGATAAGATCCTCAAGACTCATCATCTTTCGCTTGTGCTTCAGGTAGCTCTTGAAGTCCTTCCAAGATTGCGGTAATTTTTCAATCTTCATCGCCACTTGGAGGGCATCATTTAGCCACATACCTTAGGCAGCAAGTTCATGATATATCAGTTGCACCTCTTCGTATTGCTCAACAACGCTCTTTCCATCTACCATTCGATAGTCATGGAATCGACCGGCTACAAATTTCTTTGCGCCTGCGTCAACTTTGTATTTCATTTCTAATGATTCCCAAAGATCCTTCGCAGTTTCTTTGGGGGGATACACATTGAAAAGTGCGTCGTCGAGAGAATTCAGTACATAGTTACGACAGAGGTAGTCGGCACTCAGCCATGATTCGACTATTACAGCAGATTGATGATCCTCTTTGTCCTCCACTGGTTTCTCCTCTTCGAGAAACCTGGTCAAATTCAAGGTGGTCAAGAATAACAGCATCTTCTGCTACCAACGCCTAAAGTTGGAACCTTTGAACTTTTCCTGTTTCTCAAATTGAGAGAACGGCATTGGGTTTCTCAGAACTGGCATAACGACCTCAGCGCTGCTAGCTTTCACCTCTGGAATCTCAGTATTCTCAGAATTCGGTTTTGAATCTGGTTAGCCATTAGCTAAAACAGAACACAAAACAACACAAGACAGATAATATCAAACTAGTTTGAAAAACAACAGTATAAAACCTTTGATAGTTCTCAAGCAATGATTGTTTGAAAATTCGAGAATTATTGTTTTCGAAACTGATTCAACTCCAAAGATAAACAAAAACAAAAAGAATTTGAGTTTACGATTGTTGGTAATGTTTATTTAAATCGAAAGATCGAAGCAGTCTAAACAGTCGTTGATATAAGTTACACTGAAATAAAGAAAAAAACAGTAAAACTTATAGTAACAGTTTATGAACTGTAAAGAAAACACAACAAAAATTTGGAAAAGTTTCTGGACGAGGCCACAGCAAGCTGTGTGCCCATAAACTCAAATTTGCCCGCCTTAGCTTCTGGCCCCGTGTGCGCGAGGGGCACCCATCTTTTCTACTTAACTACACTCTATTGATTTGCATCTCATTATAAACAAATCATAAGTGTCTCAATCTCTTAATGTGAGATTTATTTAGCTTAATTGACTATTTATAATTAACTTACCTTAATTTTATTCTCATTAACAAAATTATACCAAATTATTGGGCTTTTATTCACTAAACCCAATAATTAATAATTAATTAATCACAACAAACTATTCATTCAAGATACATTTTACCCCTTTAACTTCCCCTTTCGGCTACATACTTTATCTCTTTTTCATAATATGTAAGTGACATTTTGTGGTCCAAGTGATTGCCAAAAAAGAAAAAGAAATTGCAAGATAGAATGGCCATTAGCAAAAGAAAAGAAAAGAAATGCATATTAGTTTCTGTTCATCCACATTTTTTGAGGAATCAAGAATCCAAATGATTCTTGAAGTAGATCATAATAGGATGAATCTACATATATTTAGTGGACAAAAACAAAACGAGCTCCATAACACCTTGCTCATCTGCACTTTTCAACATGTACTTGCTAGCATCTGTCTCAGCCATGCGGATCTAAGAATGCTCAAGTTATGAAGCTCTTCCAAAATGCTGATATAACCACTCCAAGTACCGTTCGGAACTGAGCAAATATATGTTTTAAAACCATCCTTCAAAGCTTCATAAACAGATTGATACACAGGACAGCTGGTTTCACCAAATGTTTCCTCAACATAATTAAGATAGCGACCAAATACCTTCTGACACTCATTCGTTATTCTTATGTTTGATGTTTGTTTGATACGCAGAGGGACAGGACCATATTCCAAAGGCTGGATTGGATGTAATCTATAGAGTGGTGGTGGCTGATGCTGCACTAAGACGGAACTTTCTTGAAACTCAGCAGGCATTTTGTGAATCAAATCCAGCTTTCTTATCGGTTGCAGAATTTTCTCGGCTGCAGGGTAGAGTTTGAATATAAAGGTTCTACATTCACCAAGTGGAAAGGGCTCATCACATCTGTGGCCTGCTCCTCTTTTATTTTGGTAACCTGGATAGTCCTTGATACTGAATACATGTCGTTCAACAAGAAATAAAGCACAATCAGATGCAATATCTTCAATTCTCCACTTGTTATATGGAGACGTGACTTTGTGGTTCACATGAATTTCACCGTCCCCCATCAGCATTCTACTTGCATTGCTAAAGAATCCACGGACAAGGCTCCTATGCATTCTGTACAAATCGAGAACTCTTGTGAAGGCAAAAGAACTGATGCCAAAAGAAGAATGTAGTTGCAATTTTGAGTTGAGTGGATACTAGCCTAATGCAACATGAAGATCACTCGTGAATGTTCATGCAAACAAAGATCTAATATTTATAAACAAATAGAGCAATCAACCAAGAAAATAATATTAGGAAAAGGAATATTTTTGACAGGAAGAGAGACATACTCGATAAGAATGGGATCATCCTCCTTATTATGAAAACCAGCATGGGGGAAGTTATAAATTATTCTGTGAAATTTCTGGCATTGAAGATCAGGAAGAATCTCCATTCTGGTCGCATCCACTCCATGTAACAGGGACGCTCCCAAGATTTCAAGATATCTCAAATTCGCTTTTCCATTCTTGTATTTCTTGATCAATTCATCTAGTTCGATGTATTTCAACAACAAAGAAATGTAACCAAGAAAATATCATAAGGGATGGGACAAACATGATAACCTAGAAATCATACATGGAAAGCCTTTATATCGGACATAATCAATTGTTTGCAATATGTCTTGCAGAACTGTTGGAATGCATATGCCTCCAACCTCAGGGAAGAGATGGACAAGGAGATGTTTAGTTCTTAACCTTGTACTTATGGAACCAAGTGAAAGAGTCATAGAATAGAGCATAAAGAACAGAAAATACTTCAAGTCTAATGTAATAAACATATATGCTCAAATTTAACCGAGTAGTAAACATTAATCCATGTCAAGGAAACAAACGAAAAAGAAACATTAATCCATGTTAAGGCAAAAAAGCAAAAAAAAAAAAAAACATTAATCCATGTTAAGTTAGATTAAGACAAAACTTGCTATAACAAATTCATACAATACGAAATTGCCATTAGAATTAAAACTAGAAAATTTTTCTTAAACTGTAGCTCTGAAAAAGCAAAGAACTTAACTAATGGCCCAAATAAATAAGGTTATGCCCTACGATTAAACATCCTCAATCAAACAAAACATATATTAATAAAATATACAGAAGGGAAAAAATCCGAACAAAATATTAGTTAAAATGCAGTATTTGGGCTTCCGTTTGAATGAGTTATTGATTAAACTCCTGTTCTCCAAATTCCGAATCATCGATCATATTCTTAAAAAGAAAAAAAAAAAAAAAGAATCAGGAAAACACCACAGTAATATTGACCAAATAAAGAACGCTTAGCCAAAATACCATAGGAATCCAGAGAAGTGGCGACTATGTTAGTTGCAGAGCCAAAAGCCGTAGCCAAACATGTTGAAAAAGAGAAGTCCCCTTCTCCAACCAACAGTATGAAGTAACCCGAACAATAGTGATTTATCCATATTTCTTGTCTTCCCATTATTATACTCTCGATCGCTGCCATTAATGGGGTTTTGTTAGGTGAATAAAATTTAATAGTCCACTGCTGCGTCCTTTATATAGTGTCATAGTGAGAGCTTCGCGTGAAAGTGCTGTAGCTTGCGCCAAGTTTATTTTATTTTATTTTTTATTTTGTTTTTACAACTTTTGTGATTATTAATGTTAATGTTCTAAAATTAATTAGATAATTAAATTTTTATATATTTACACAATATTTAGAAAATATATTTTAATTAGTTAATATAAATTAAATAATTAATCATAATAATAAAATAAAGATTTTAATTTATTAATTATTGTTTATATTGTTAATTGTTGAATATAAATATATTAAACAATTAAATTTATTTGTTAAATAATTAATTTAAATGAAATTAAAAGAAATATTGTAGGGGATATTTCTTATAAAGTAAAGTTTGGAGTATATAAGTTTTATGTATGACGTAAAAATTGTACTATTTTAGTAAAAAATCGATACTAAAACGAAGTTATGGATTAAAAGTGACTCGAGAGACTCTTCTCATTCCCCTGTATTTTGGGCAATCGAGGAGCTTGGTGTAGCCGCTGATGTGAAGGACGGGACTAGACGTGAGGTGAATTTTAAATTGATGGTCATTTTTATTGTTTATTAAAAAAAAAAAATTTGGAAACGAGTGATTTACGGTAGAAATATGGGAGTTCGTAATTTTATGGTACTCCTAAAACGTTTTCAAATTTTCATTTTTTAAAAAAAACAAAAAACGAATTCTAAAAAAAAATTTATTAAAGAAAAACGGTTTTTTTATTATTATTTTGATTATCCAACATCCCAACTTCCTGTTTTGGGTATTATTTTCAGAAAACTCTATTGACGGAGATGCACTGAAGGACTTCTTTGCTAATGATCTTGTAGTGCAAGAGTCAGTCCACTCATTTATTGGAGGTAAAAAGCATCTCTTTTATTCCTCTTTCAGACACAGTCCACTTAATTATTGGAGGTGAAGAACATGGCAAATTTAATAAAATAATATCAAAATAAAAAATTATTTAAAAACTAATGTTGTTATAATTTTTTTAAGGAAATAACGTCAATCGCGAATAGAATTCACGATTCTTTAAAAAATCAATAAACAAAATCGTGAACCGAGATCATGATTATTTCTTAAATTATTTTAAAGAAACGCGATAAAAAGAAACGCGAAGTTACATCGCGATTCTTTAAAAAGAATTTAAAAAAGAATCGCGGATGCACTTCGCGTTTCTTGGTAACGAAAACCGAAAAAAAAAAGTACAACCCGCGTTGTCACGCCCCGAAACCGGGGTCGACACCGGGGTTGATTCTAAATAAAATTCAAAATCAACAAGCCTCGTAATACAGAATTCTACGAAAACCAGTCTGTTATTCCATAAAAATAAATAATCGTTACAAATATCAGCTGAAACTTCAAAAATCAATGGCAGCGGCATCTTGAACGACATCAACTAAATCATTATTTCCAAATCTGATTTGATCTTCGTCTTCGATTTCTTATTCGCTTCTATCTGGGGAGTGGATGTAAGGGGTGAGTGTTTTGGAAAACAATCAGCAAGTAGGGGTCAATCAATGTAATAATATAATACTTTTTTCATAATTTTCCATAACATATATCATAATCGGAGCATAAACTGATATGAATACTGAAACATAAACTTAACAGAATTGCTCTAATCAGAGCCAGAACGGAACATGTCATATAAGAAATATTTTTCATATACGTAAAGCACGGTAAATCCTCCCGGTACTGATATCAGTTCTCTAGACTTAACCCTCATAGAGATAAGATCAGAAACATCGGATCACCCACTAATAAAGAGTATGGACTTTCCAGAACAACGGTTAACCACCGTATCAGGTCAGAATGTCGGTTATAATCTCACTGCATCAAGGTCAGAAACAGAAACAGAACTTGGAATTCCCACCAATTGGATTTCGAAATTTAAAGTGCTTCAAAAATATAATTTTCATCAAAACATCAGAATTTCATAGTTTCAACATAATTCACATAATCGATTGAGGTTTCAAAACATACTTATGATTTTTCAAAAACGGAATGAATATATAACAAGAGCCCACTTACAGCCGGATTTACGAAGCGTGGTAGAATGGATCATTGCTTGAAAGATAGTACAAACGCTGTCTTCCCTTGCCTAGAAGTGTTCAAAATTCATGTGTGTGAGATGGTGTGTATTTTCAAAAGAGGCGTTTGAAGACATGATAGCATTTTCTTAGCATGATGTATTGTGATTTTCAAAGGTGTTGTCTCTTGGAAGAATATCTCTTTCTTTGGTGGGATTTGAGGTGTTTTTAAAGTATGAGCAATAATGGAGATTCCTAGACTTTTGCCATTTAGTATCATCATTTTGGGAAAGGAAATTGAATGTGTTAATGAGATAATTGAATGGTATGCCATAACTTGAGCTAGTCACTTAAATGTCATTGAATGACTAATAATAAGGTTTGGTAAGTCCATTGAATGACTAACATGATTTGGGGCAAAGCGTTTGAATTGGGCAATTCAATGAATCATCACATTATCATAATTTGAGCAAGTAATGAATGTCATCAATGGGTAATGTAAGAGATTGATTGTAAATTCCATGACTTTGACCTTCTAATAACAATAATTGAGCCAGGATAATGAATGAATGATATCAAGGTGATTGATTAGGTCATCAGTAGGCAAAATGAATGGCAAAATGAATGAAGTCATCACATGTTGGTCATCTAATAGCATCATTTGAGCAAGACATTAAATGTCAATAAATTGGATTGGGTGAGATTGAATGGTGTCAAGAATTTGGGTCATACAATTGAATGACATTGATTGATTAATGTTATGATTTTAGTAAGACAATGAATGCTATACATGCATTCCGATATTTTGGTGTTAATGCATCGAACTCAGTGAGTGAGTACTATAGCTTGCAACAGTATGCTGCTACATACCAAGGGAGATTTGAACCGTTGTTCTCAGAAGAATATTGGAGGACCCCCTTATTCAAGTTATCTCACAACCCTTCACTAAGAGAGCAGTCACGACGTGGAAGAACTAGTACATCGCACATGCAAAATGAAATGGATTGGCCTCAAGCTCGTGCAAGACAACAGGCACGTAGAGCTCAAGACCAAGGACAGAGTTCGCACCGACAATGCTAATCAATGTGTCATTAATTTTTGTAAATATGTGTTTAGGCGAATACTTTCAATTGCACATTATGCATTTTGTTTTGATTTGTTGATTTTCGTAGTTTGAATATATTTATACGATGGATGTATTGCGTACGTATGGGCCACTTGACACCAGTGTGCTCAATAAATAGTCTGTGCACCTTTCTGAGGATGTGTTTAATGGTGATGTTGAGACCACTTTGGTAGTGAGGCGTTGAGATGCACGTTTTTGGGATATGTGTAAAGAGAGACCACTTCACATACATGTACTACACACCTTAAATGAAATGGGATTCTTTGGAGTATATAGATGTGGACACTTCCTTATTGACATCCATCTGATAACATCACTGGTTGAGAGATGGTGACCCGAGACACACACATTTCACTTTCGTGTTGGGGAGTTGACCATCACATTGCAGGACATCTATGTAATATGGGATCTACCGATTGCGGGCGATGCCATTTGTGGGGATGACACTCATATGCACGTATCATAATGGCATGAATATTGCGCCCGATGGCTTGGTTTTTTCCCTCCATGTGATAAGTTCAAGACTTCACATGTGTCATTGACTGCAATACAGGGTCATCTATCTGCTAACCCAATAACAAATGACAGCACTGAGGAGCAGGTGCATCAGTACATGAGGTCGTGTATACTAATGTTACTAGGTGGTGTGTTATGTCCAGATGCATCAGGGAACTACGTGTCGATGTTACACATCTGTCATCTACGAGATATTTCAAGAGTTCGTAACTTCAGTTGGGTTGTGCAGTACTCGCATTCCTGTATCGTGAGTTATGCAATGCCTCCAAGCAGAAAAACGAATATCGGTGGTGCAATGCAAATTCTGCAGGTAATAAAATCTATTAGCCTTGTCAATTTGAATAAAATTTTATATAAACTCAAAATGTTATATTAAAATTTCAGATTTGGCCATATACGAGGATAAAGAGTATCTATCCTACAACTCATGGCACTCGAGTTCAACAAGGCCCAGTTATAGTCAACGACGAGCAAATACTCACGGTCCCACCATCAATAGCTGACAACCAGATGAACTTGCATAAAGTCGATCGTCGAGGTCGTTATGGCACAAGTTGGGCATGGAAACATAGTGAGTACTATCATGACCCGACACTTTACATGATCATGCATACACATCATGATATATATTTTATGTGCATTGGAAGGCATAGATGTTGTGAATAGAATAAAGTGGAAGAATAATAAGAATACTATATATATATATATATATATATATTATGATAAAAAGAATAATAATAATATATATATTGAATAGAGGAGAATATATTGATTAAATTTAGACTAATTTATTTTTACTATAATGAAAGAATAAGAATAGTAACTATAATGAATAGATTTTCAAATAGTGAATATATTTTAAGATCAAAGTAGTATTATGACATTTAAAAATTGAGGCTTTCCTAGTTGTTTGAAATGAAATATGGGTACTATCGAAACACATACATAGTATTTCAGTTTGGTTCTTGATTACATAATTAGTGAAAATGCAAGAGAATAAAATATAAATATTCAAATGTGGGGTTTGGTTTTGACCGACTTATTTATTTGTAAAAAAAAAAAAAAAAACTAGGATAGATATCAAGTCTTTACATGTCTATCACTCAAAATTAAAGATAAAAAGATATCATCTTTCTTCATAACAGAGCAAACACGTAAAGAAAAGTAGGAAATACTATTTTTCATTGTTTCTTCAAGAGTGAAGCCCAGAATAGTTTTAAACTTGTAGCAAATCAAAACAATTCCTTGTACCGATAGCTACTTCATAAAGTGGGTTTCTCTTTTTATTGCTTTAACTTTGATAAAGGTGGAATCTTTATATCAACTTGGTTAAGCAATAAATTGTACTAGAGTTGTGAATAAGCGTGTTGAATTGCTTAGATTTACTTGTATAAAATAAAGCAGGCTATGCTAGTTAAAAAGGAATATTCAAGAATAGGAATTTTATGTGCTATCACACAATGGAATTTGGGAGACCAAATCAAGTCCATGCATATATGATGAGAGAGATCCATAATAATATTAAAGAACATGTTGGGATTGTTGGACGACTTATCACGGATTAGTTCAAGGATTATGGGATCAGTTATGGCATGAACTATGTTTATATTTTGTTATACTTCAGCACTAAGTCCCTACTGTTTTGCTTTGTTTTGACCCATTTGTAGCCAAGGTCTATAGAGTCAAAAACAAAATTGAATAAACTAGTGAATTGTGAAACCAATAATCATGTAGAATTCTCTAGTATTGACATATATCATAGATAGCCTGCATATACTGAAATGGATATTCGAAATGTGATATTGAACTTGGTCGTGCATTTGAAATGTGTTTATAGGACATACTCTCGATCAAGGCACAGATAAGGCGGATTAAACAAAATCATCGAGATAGGTGCAATAATTAGTGAGTATATCCTTATAACTTGGTATTTAACTTTATATGAGTATGCGATTTGTGTTATATGAGTACCTGGAATTGGTGAATGAATTGCAATGAATGCAATATGATGTGCAAGAACTAAATTGAGTTCTGAAATGTACATGTTGAGATGTGATGTTATACAATCTATATGATGTTATTTACCACATGATTACGATGTTATGCATATGATTATGACATGTGCATTCATAAGAGATTAAAGAACTCTGTTGTGGCCACTAATGACCTTGAACCATGTGTTATTGCATTATGAGTACGGTCAGAATTACAGAATCAAAGAATATCGATCCCGAGTTAATTGAGAACTCAAAAGGGGATCTACATAGTGCCATGGCCATATCGTGATCACGGATTGTTCTTGGTATTAGTTGGTGCATAACAGAATAACTGTGAGACCCCGATATCTCAAGATACTAATAGGTGCGATTAAGAGAACTAAGCATCTCAATATCAGAGTATTTAATCGTGTTGACATTTTGAGCTTACAGTTCAAATGTACCCATAAAATTTGAAACGGATAATAGTTACATTTCTCAAAACAATAGGAGTGACACTATAGTTCTACTCTACTAGTTGTAGAGACTACGCATAAGAACTCTGTCCTGCTATTGTAGTAGCACTCCTTACAGCTCAAAGTATCAGCCCCGACCCTAGTTCTCCTTAGCAAAAGCACCTACAAAGACAACCCCCAACACATGAGCACATAGCTATCCATATACAACACAATATGAATACGTAAGGCGTAAATGCATAATCATAAATACAAAACACTTCCTGTATTTTCATCGCATTTACAATGCCCAGTGGTTGTCCCTGTACCACAATTCATAATCAAACACTATATGAATGTATGGCTTCACTAATAAATGTCATGACATATCATCTCTTTTTCTTGAGTCAGTCACCATCAGTTATTTTAATGCTTCTTCGCTTTACAATCTCAAAACAAGCGGTATCTCATCCTCGCTTCTTCATACTAGCGGTATCTCATCATCGCTTAGTATGGTATACCCCGCCTCCATGTGCAAGCGAGCCTCCCCCCTCCCGCTCCACATTTTTAGCGGTCAAGCGTAAGCATTAAACCTTCACTGTGATCACCCCTGACTCGTGGAATACTCCTCTTTATTCCACATCACAATATGCAACAACAATGCATAATATGCAACAACAATGCATAATAACATGTATCAACTCTTAATGCATTACATTGCATTCATCATATGTCAAACAGACAAACATAAGTACATGTTACCGTTGGGATGTCCGTACGTCGCTTACGTACCTTTCCAAAATGTAGTGTGTGTGGTGGGACTCTACCCCCTGCGTTGTGTAGCCGTCTGTGAAGGCTCTACACCAGTGTACAACACAATATTAGATGCCAATATATGATCCAAAATCAAAAATCCAACAAAATATCAATATTTCAAAATTTTGCTTCTGGCGATCGATCGCTACCCCTTGGCGATCGATCGCCAAACTCCACTGTCCCCTGGCGATCGATCGCGCCATTCATGGCGATCGATCGCGTGACTTTGATTTTGGCTACTGGACCTCGGCGATCGATCGCGCCATTTGTGGCGATCGATCGCCACATGGTCTGTGCGCGACATTTTTCCAGAATGCTCAACACTGATTTTTACACCTTTCGTTCTAACATGTAAGACATACAACATGCCTAAACAAACATGCTAGTAGCTACAATACACTACCCTGAGTGTAATCATACAAGATATATATCCCAACCACAAACCCACATGCATTAAAAGCACCCTATAACATCAGTACTCAACCAACTTTTTCGAAAAACAGAGCATTGTCTTCCTGCCCAGATTTTTGAGTACCCACTTTCAAGCAATGAAATCTACCACATAAGTCATGAATATTGCTCGAATAAAAATGCCAAAGGCTTCACAAAACTACCATGCATATTTTCACATCAAAGGTTTATCCTAAAACCCATCTAACATGCATAATATCGCCTCTTCAAAATCACTCCCAGTCCACACTTTCCAGAAAAACAGGGCATACTCTTACCCAGATTTCCGAACACCTACTTTACATGCTTATTTCCTCAACATAAAACATGTAAAATATATAAGGAAAAATACTGAGAGTTACATAACAACACCATGTAAGCATTTAAATCGAAGGTTTTAAGAAACCTAAGCTAACATGCCATTTTTCACACTAACAAAAGTATGAACTCAACAGCTAAATTTCAAACCCAGAAATGGTTTCTCACCCCTTTTTACTCCGAATTTTGGAAGCTTTCCAGGCAATAAAAATGGAAGGTCTCCTCTCTAACTCCCTTAGCAGCTGTTGGACGAATTGTGGGAGAGAATTGGAGTGATTTCAGACATGGGAGGGTTGGGTGAGAGATGGGACAAGAGGTATGGGCAAGCAGCTGCAGCTGGCAGCAGGGCATGGGTCAAGGGGGGTGGTTGGGTGGTGGGTTATGTGATGTGTTATGTTTTGGTCCCGGTATTTAGCACGATGTATTAAAATATCCTCACATGATATTTTATAGTATTTTCTCAATAAAATACTTCAATTCCCATTTAAATATGCTTTTACCAAAACAATAATACACACCCCAAAATAATTATGCCACAACCCCAACATCCCAACATATGTCGCATGCACCACGAAATGTAACTCCTCAACCATATTAATTCAACCTCATGAATTATCACTAAATCATCATAATATAAATAAATGATTAAATCACATAATCATTTCGGGGATATTACAATACTCCCCTACTTATAAGATTTCGCCCTCGAAATCAGCATGCACTTACCCAATATAAAGTAAGACAAAACATAAATGCATACCAGAAAACAGCTCTTGATAGTGCTGCACCATGTGTCGCTCTGTCTCCCACGTGGCCTCCTCGACACCCCTACGATCCCACTGAACCTTGATCATAGGAATAACTTTGTTTCTCAGTCTGCGATCTGCCCTATCTAAAATCCTGATAGGCCGCTCAATATAGGAAACACCTGACTCAATCTGCACCTCTGAAGGCTGCAACACATGAGAAGGATCTGGCTCGTACTTCCGCCACATAGACACATGGAATACATCGTGAATGCCAGACAGAGAGGGCGGTAAAGCCAAACGGTATGCTAGAGTACCCACACGCTGTAAGATCTCATACGGCCCCACATATCTCGGGGACAACTTTCCCCGCATACCAAACCGTACTACGCCTCTGAAAGGTGAGATCTTCAGAAAGACTCTGTCGCCCAACTGAAACTCCAACGGCCTACGCCGCTGATTGGCATACGCTGCCTGTCTGTCCTGAGCTGCCTTCATCTTTTGCCTTATCACTTTTACCTTTTCTTCCATTTCCAGGATCAAATCTGGTCCTCCGACTGATTTGCGATCCCCGTCATCCCAACACAAGGGTGACCTACAACGCCTACCATAGAGGGCCTCGAAAGGAGCCATCTGCATGCTTGCCTGGTAGCTGTTGTTGTAAGAGAACTCCACCAAGGCTATCGAGTCCTGCCATGAAGTGTCGAACTCTAGCACACAAGCTCTCAACATATCTTCGAGCGTCTGTATTGTACGCTCGGTCTGTCCGTCCGTCTGAGGGTGATAGGCTGTGCTCAGCCTCAACTCCGTACCTAGAGCTGTCTGCAGACCCTCCCAGAAGTGAGATGTGAACCGCGGATCTCGATCTGACACTATCGAAACAGGGATCCCGTGCAGTCTCACTACATCTCTGACATATAACTGTGCCATCCTCAAGTGCGTATATGTCATACAGTAGGGAATGAAATGAGCACTCTTTGTCAATCTGTCGACGACTACCCATATAGCATCGAAACCTAAAACAGTCCGCGGTAAGTGGGTCACGAAGTCCAGGGATATGTGCTCCCACTTCCACTGTGGTATCTCCAAGCTCCTTAGCTCACCTCCAGGCCTCTGTCTCTCAGCCTTCACCTGTTGACAGATCAAACATCACTTGACAAAAGAGGTGACATCTTGTTTCATACGCCTCCACCAGAACTGGCTACGTAGATCCTTATACATCTTTTTCCCGCCCGGGTGGACACTCATCCTGCTGCAATGAGCTCGCTGTAATATACCCTGACGCAACTCGGGTGTATCTGGAACCACCCATCTGTCGCCAAGTCTCAGAGAACCGTCCTCAGCCACTCTGAATCTCGATGGCTGCTCTGAATGAACCACTGACATCCATCTCTGAACCTCTGTATCGGTCCCCTGAGCCTTTCTGATGTGATCATAAATAACAGGCTCGGCTAACAAGGTCAAAACCTGTACTGGTGAAGTAGACACATCATAATCAAATCCCAAATGGCAGTAGGAGCCCAACATAGCTGATAGACACATGGCATCCTCTGATGTGCTCCTCACCTTCCGACTCAAAGCGTCGGCTGTCAAGTTTGCTTTCCCGGGATGGTATAGGATTTCACAATCATAATCCTTCAGCAGATCCATCCATCTCATCTGCCTCATGTTCAGCTCAGCCTGTGTAAACAAGAACTTCAGGCTTTTGTGATCAGTGAAGATGGTGAATGAGGTACCGTATAAGTAGTGTCGCCATATCTTCAAGGCGAACACTATAGCTGCTAGCTCCAGATCATGGACCGGATACCTCGTCTCATGTGGCTTCAATTGTCTCGAAGCGTAAGCTACAACATGCTTATCCTGCATCAGCACGCATCCTAAACCCTGAAGCGATGCGTCGGTATAGAGAACGAACCCTTTGTTCTCCCTGGGAATCACCAAAACTGGCGCTGAAGTCAATCTGTGCTTCAACTCCTGGAAGCTCTGCTCACAAGTTTCCGACCAAAGGAATGGAACTCCCTTCTGAGTCAGCTGTGTAAGTGGCTTGGCGATCTTTGAGAAACCCTCGACAAAACGTCGGTAATAGCCAGCCAGACCAAGGAAACTTCGAATTTCACTGACTGAAGTAGGGGCAGACCAATCCATAACTGCCTCTATCTTCCTCGGGTCTACTGATATCCCCTCTCGTGATATGATATGGCCCAAAAATGATACACTGCTCAGCCAAAACTCACACTTGCTGAGTTTGGCGTACAACTGATGATTTCTGAGAATCTGAAGTACTGTCCTCAAATGATCGGCATGTTCCTCCTCACTCCTTGAGTATACGAGGATGTCATCAATGAATACGATCACAAACTGATCGAGGTACTCCTGAAATACTCTGTTCATCAAGCTCATAAAAACTGCAGGTGCATTTGTCACTCCGAATGGCATCACCAAGAACTCGTAGTGCCCATACCGAGTTCTAAAAGCCGTCTTTTGGACATCGCCAGCTCTAACCCGCACCTGATGATAGCCTGACCTCAAGTCTATCTTTGAGTACACCTCTGTACCCTGAAGCTGATCGAACAGGTCATCAATCCTCGGAAGTGGATACCTGTTCTTCACTGTGGCCTTGTTTAGTTGCCTGTAGTCAATGCACAGACGCATTGAACCATCCTTCTTTTTCACGAACAAGACTGGTGCACCCCAAGGCGATACACTAGGACGAATGTATCCCTTGTCAAGGAGCTCCTGTAACTGTACTTTCAGTTCTCTCAGCTCTGCCGGTGCCATCCTGTATGGGGCACGAGAAATAGCAGAAGTCCCCGGCAGCAGCTCAATGGCGAACTCAACATCCCTGACAGGCAGAAATCCCGAAATCTCATCTGGGAACACATCAATGAACTCCGCCACAACCGGAATGTCCTCGGCTCTCTCTTCCTTCTCGTCTGATGCATCCACTGCATAGATAAGGTAGCCCGTGTGGCCGCGTTCCAATAACCGCGACATCTTAACCGCTGAGATCACTGGAACCCTTGGACGAGAGCCGTCCCCATAAAAAGTCCACTGGAACCCCTGATCAGATAGAAAACGTACCATCCTCTGTCGGCAATCTACCACAGCTCGGTATCTGCTCAACACATCAATGCCAATAATGCAGTCAAAATCTGCCATCTCTAACTGAATCAGATCGGCCCTCAGATCATTGCCCTCAAAATAAATGAGGCAATCAGATAATAGTCGGTCCGCAATCACATGCTTTCCCGTGGGTGTCGAGACCATGAGAGGCGTGGGTAACAGAGACGAGCACAAGTGGTGTCAGCAATGACCTCCTCCAGGGTCGAGGCACAAACTGCTGCCTCGGTGGTGCCGTCCTAGCATCAAATCTTGGCCTATTCGGCCCTGAGTCTGCCTGACTTGCCCGATTGGGGCAATTCCGAGCTAAGTGGCCCACCTTGCCACAAACATAACAGCCTCGGCAGTCACGTGACAAGTGAAATCCTCCACAGCGGTCACACCTGTCCCCTCCTGCCTTACTCCCCTGTGTAGGTCCTCGATTGCTCTGCTTCTGACTCTGAGATTTCTTCCCGCTAAATCTGGAAGATGATGAGGCTCCACGAGCCTTGAACTGATCCCCTCGTGGTTTCAAACTATCAGTAACAGGCCTCTGTGATGGCACGGAAGAGGGTACAACGTCCTTATATGCTCCCACTGCAATCTCTGCCAGCTCTGCCCTAGTCAGGGCGTCATCAAAAGAGCTGGGGTTGTTGGAAACAACCCGATCAAACAATTCTGGCCTCAGTCCCTTCAGGAAATGCCTCATCTTCGCATGGCTGCTCACAGCGATGTGGGGGACATACCTCAACAGTGAGGAATACTGCAAAGCAAAGTCTGAAACTGACATGTTGCCCTGCTTCAAATTAGTGAACTCGTCCTCCTTGACTTGTCTGGCAGCGGCAGAAAAATACCGGTTAAGGAACCGGGTCCTGAATACAGTCCAGTCCACTACCATACCTTGGGCCCTCAGCTCCATCACAGTGGTCTTCCACCACATAGAAGGCTTCTTCGCCATCTGAAACTCGGCTAACCTCAGCCATGCGGTACGTGCACAGGGCGCAGTCACAAGTATCTGCTCTATCCGTTCTAGCCACTCTTCGGCCCCTTCTCCAGATTCGGTCCCCTCAAACATGGGTGGACGGAAGTTCAGAAACTGTGTCAAACTGAGCTCCCCGGGTAATAACATCTGTGCACTGGGCTCCACTCCCACAGCAGGTGGCGGTAAAGGATTCACATGAGCAACACTAGCATTCATACTGCCCATATCCCCTACCTCTTCATTGAGGTTCTCCGGGTTAATAGCCGCCATGCTGCAACACAAGAGTTAACAACAATACCAAAAGCAGTTCATAGTATAAGCCGTTAGATAACAAGAGTATCATATTCAAAGCATGTTAGTATAACACTTATACAAAAATATGCATCACATGCATAACATGCCCAACAATGAATACCTAACCAACTTGTCTCTAAAGGCTACCCTTCACTCTTCCCTGGTTATCTAACCACTGCTCTGATACCAATAATGTGAGACCCCGATATCTCAAGATACTAATAGGTGCGATTAAGAGAACTAAGCATCTCAATATCAGAGTATTTAATCGTGTTGACATTTTGAGCTTACAGTTCAAATGTACCCATAAAATTTGAAACGGATAATAGTTACATTTCTCAAAACAATAGGAGTGACACTATAGTTCTACTCTACTAGTTGTAGAGACTACGCATAAGAACTCTGTCCTGCTATTGTAGTAGCACTCCTTACAGCTCAAAGTATCAGCCCCGACCCTAGTTCTCCTTAGCAAAAGCACCTACAAAGACAACCCCCAACACATGAGCACATAGCTATCCATATACAACACAATATGAATACGTAAGGCGTAAATGCATAATCATAAATACAAAACACTTCCTGTATTTTCATCGCATTTACAATGCCCAGTGGTTGTCCCTGTACCACAATTCATAATCAAACACTATATGAATGTATGGCTTCACTAATAAATGTCATGACATATCATCTCTTTTTCTTGAGTCAGTCACCATCAGTTATTTTAATGCTTCTTCGCTTTACAATCTCAAAACAAGCGGTATCTCATCCTCGCTTCTTCATACTAGCGGTATCTCATCATCGCTTAGTATGGTATACCCCGCCTCCATGTGCAAGCGAGCCTCCCCCCTCCCGTTCCACATTTTTAGCGGTCAAGCGTAAGCATTAAACCTTCACTGTGATCACCCCTGACTCGTGGAATACTCCTCTTTATTCCACATCACAATATGCAACAACAATGCATAATATGCAACAACAATGCATAATAACATGTATCAACTCTTAATGCATTACATTGCATTCATCATATGTCAAACAGACAAACATAAGTACATGTTACCGTTGGGATGCCCGTACGTCGCTTACGTACCTTTCCAAAATGTAGTGTGTGTGGTGGGACTCTATCCCCTGCGTTGTGTAGCCGTCTGTGAAGGCTCTACACCAGTGTACAACACAATATTAGATGCCAATATATGATCCAAAATCAAAAATCCAACAAAATATCAATATTTCAAAATTTTGCTCTGTCCCCTGGCGATCGATCGCGCCATTCATGGTGATCGATCACGTGACTTTGATTTTGGCTACTGGACCTCGGCGATCGATCGCGCCATTTGTGGCGATCGATCGCCACATGGTCTGTGCGCGACATTTTTCCAGAATGCTCAACACTGATTTTTACACCTTTCGTTCTAACATGTAAGACATACAACATGCCTAAACAAACATGCTAGTAGCTACAATACACTACCCTGAGTGTAATCATACAAGATATATATCCCAACCACAAACGCACATGCATTAAAAGCACCCTATAACATCAGTACTCAACCAACTTTTTCGAAAAACAGAGCATTGTCTTCCTGCCCAGATTTTTGAGTACCCACTTTCAAGCAATGAAATCTACCACATAAGTCATGAATATTGCTCGAATAAAAATGCCAAAGGCTTCACAAAACTACCATGCATATTTTCACATCAAAGGTTTATCCTAAAACCCATCTAACATGCATAATATCGCCTCTTCAAAATCACTCCCAGTCCACACTTTCCAGAAAAACAGGGCATACTCTTACCCAGATTTCCGAACACCTACTTTACATGCTTATTTCCTCAACATAAAACATGTAAAATATATAAAGAAAAATACTGAGAGTTACATAACAACACCATGTAAGCATTTAAATCGAAGGTTTTAAGAAACCTAAGCTAACATGCCATTTTTCACACTAACAAAAGTATGAACTCAACAGCTAAATTTCAAACCCAAAAATGGTTTCTCACCCCTTTTGACTCCGATTTTTGGAAGCTTTCCAGGCAATAAAAATGGAAGGTCTCCTCTCTAACTCCCTTAGCAGCTGTTGGACGAATTGTGGGAGATAATTGGAGTGATTTCAGACATGGGAGGGTTGGGTGAGAGATGGGACAAGAGGTATGGGCAAGCAGCTGCAGCTGGCAGCAGGGCATGGGTCAAGGGGGGTGGTTGGGTGGTGGGTTATGTGATGTGTTATGTTTTGGTCCCGGTATTTAGCACGATGTATTAAAATATCCTCACATGATATTTTATAGTATTTTCTCAATAAAATACTTCAATTCCCATTTCAATATGCTTTTACCAAAACAATAATACAC
Organism: Haberlea rhodopensis; assembly: GCA_907163345.1. Classification (NCBI taxonomy): domain Eukaryota; kingdom Viridiplantae; phylum Streptophyta; class Magnoliopsida; order Lamiales; family Gesneriaceae; genus Haberlea; species Haberlea rhodopensis. The sequence goes on along the minus strand of CAJQUN010000020.1, from coordinate 5,146,192 downwards.
ACCCCAAAATAATTATGCCACAACCCCAACATCCCAACATATGTCGCATGCACCCCGAAATGTAACTCCTCAACCATATTAATTCAACCTCATGAATTATCACTAAATCATCATAATATAAATAAATGATTAAATCACATAATCATTTCGGGGATATTACAATAACAATATGGACATACATGTGCATCATTTCGTTTTATATTAATCATGTGAATTGATGTACATATTATGATGAATCATGTGAGTATATTCATGTGCTTATGTGGATCTGAATCATATGCTTATGTGATGTTAAATACTACGTTATTTGAATATGCTCATTGAGTTTGCAACTCACCCAAATGCAAATGTTGTTTTTCAGTTGCTGTAAATAAAAGTTGACTCTACAAGGTGTTTCTACGTATTTTGGAAGTCATGGATCCAAGGTTGGCTGACTGACTCCAGTCCTTCTCCCTCAGCTCATCATTTGCATATACTGTATAGGTTTTTGGTTGGGTTGTGAGGGGTACAACCATGGTTATTTTTATGGCATATATATTTCTATATGTCTTGTGAATTATATTATGATAAATGTCTTGATTGGATGTTATGAGATTGCAGATTTCGCTGCCATTAAATATTATGCTATATGCCTCATGTGTATGTGTTATATGTGTAAGGGGTGTCACACGTACATAGATATGTGGACGGCCAGACGATATCGTATCGTGAATGCCCCCCAGGCCTCAAGCTCATATGTTGTTAGTGACGATTACATAGAGTGGTACGGTCAAATTACCCGTCATATTATATCTCCACCCGCCAATAATATTGAGATAGGATACCGTGCAGGAGATGCTGTTGCATGGTTGCAAGTGGTATGCATAAATGTCATTCATTCTTACTGTTAGTTCCGGATTTTAAAGATGACAAAACAAATCAGACCGATCAAGCCATGAAACCATGTCAAAGCAGATCAGACCGATATGGTCTATCGCAAAATCAGAACGGATCAATGCAAACCAGTCTAACTAGATCGAAGCATGAGATCAGCTCAATGAATATTAGATCAGAGCAGACAAAGTTGGATAAGCTTCGTTCTTCAGTCCGAATCATTACCGGCTATTTATTGAAGCATTTAATGATGCAATTAATGCTGAAAAAGACCAAGGACTGAAGATTACCTTAAAAGGTAAGTAGACAAAGGAGAGTCTACCTGACAGACGCCAAAAGCACAGACCAGAACAAAAAGTGCCTAAAATAAGAAGACTGAAGCTTGTTCAGAGAATGAACAGAGTCAAGAGTTGCACAGAAAAGAAAATAATGTCGTTGGTATAAACGACTATATAAGGATGCAACTCGAGTGCTCGAAGACAGACGACTGATCAATCAAGAAACAAACAAACAGCACAAGCTTCCAAGTCAAGATATTCTTGAGCAGAACAGTTATTAAAAGATACTCATCTTACCAGTCTGCTCAAAGTTTTCATAAGCACAACATATTGTAATAATTGATCTTCATAGGATCATTGTGTGCATAGACAAAATCATTCTTTTGTATTTGTACTAAGATAGAAGAGTGAGATTCAATTGTAACTGTCAGACAGTTTGTGTCTGAACAGATCGAGAGACTAGGAGTTTCAGTCTGGTAGTGGGATAAATTCAGCTGAATCGGGGTTGTACACGTGGTTGTATTACTCAAAGTCTTCTAGTGAATCATTCCTTGATTGGAAGAAGGGGAGACGTAGAAGGATTCTCCTTCGAACTTCCAGAAACATATTCTGTCTATTTTCATTCCGTATTGAGTTACACTTATTAAGCCATCAAGCCGTTCTTACTAGTCAAGAACAGTCTGTTCCACACTTTCATATTCAGTGGTCTGTTCTGCTCAGAAGTTGATTAAGAAATAGATTTCACTTACTAACTCGAGAGAAATCAATAAGGATTAATTTTTAAAGCAGTGTTCATTCACCCCCCCTAAACACTCCAGCCCGATCCTAACAAGTAGTATCAGAGCAGGTCGTCTTAATCATCAAAGATACTTGGACTTATGGCATCATTCAACAAAATCCCATGTTCTCAAACGAAGACTATGATGATTGGAAAATCAGAATGCAAGCTCACCTGGCAGCACATGATGATGATATGTGGTACGTCATAACAGACGGACCAATGAAGATATTAAAAGTGAATCATGCACTAGGAGGATTAAGTGGCGAACCTTAGATGATCGAGAAAGAGAGGGCCACCTAGACAAATGAAGAAAGGAAGAAAGCCAATCTAGACAACGTAGCCAAAGACATCCTGTTCAAGACGTTGGACAAGAACATGTTCAGTAAGATCAAAATGTGCTCAACTGCCAAAGAAATTTGGGAAAAGATAGCACAATTATGTGAATGGAACGACCAGACTAAGGAAAACAAGCTGACTGTAGCTCTACAAAGATTTGAGAGCATAAAAATGAAGCTTGGAGAAACTCTAAACGAGTTTGATGAAAGAGTCACCGGCATTATCAATGAACTGAATGGTCTGGGGAAGGACTATTCTAACAGAGAGATTGCTCTGAAGGTAATGAGAGTATTGCCAAAGGAATGGGATGTCATTGCAATGAGGGAGTCTAAAGACCTAAACAAAGTTGAACTTCATGATCTGTTCGCAGATCTTAAGGCGTATGAGTTTGAACTGATCACCAGAGGTGAAGCAGTGCCATTCACCTCTCAACCAAACAAAGCACTGGCAGCCATTCCAGACCAAATCACCCCTTCAATAGATCGATCTATCGAACAGATAAGTAATGATGCTATGTCATTATTTATCAAGAAATTTGGTAAATTCATGTCTAAGAACAAACGAAATTTCAAACCTTCTCATCACTATAAATCGAGAAAAGATGATGCTGTTAACGATCAGGCTTGCTACAATTGTGGTAAGACCAGACATTTTATTGCAGACTGCACCAGACCAAAGAAAGATGAAAGAAAAGAAAGGCATCGTGATGACAGGAAAAAGAAGCATTACAAAGATCATAAAAATCATCATGGGAAGTCCCAAAAGGTTCTGGTAGCAGAGGAAGGTAACAACAAGTGGGCTCAGACTGACTCAGAATCAGAGAGCTCAGAGTGTTCATCCAGTGAAAGCGAGGAGGAAATCAAATGCTTAATGGCAGACGAGGAAATGAGTCAAATGGACGAGGTATTCGATCTTGACTCAAATGAATTCACACGAGAAGAGCTCATGTCTGCACTGCAAGACATAGCTAATGATTATAAAATATTAGCTGAATCGTTTGAGAAAACTAAAGCTGAAGCCAAAGATCAAACAGATGAGCATATCAAACCAAGCTGTTATGAGCTAGGTGAATGCAATAATCTAAAGATCGAGTTGGATAAGCTGAAAATCTCTTACGAACAGCCCCATGAAGAAAATGAGAGAATTAGCACACAAATTCTAAACTTTCTCACATTTTCAAAACATGGACAAAATCAAGAGTATCATTGGAAGAGTTGCAAGAGGTACAAAGAAGTGTCGGTGACATCACTGGCATAGGTTTTGGCACCAATGAATGCACCAAAGATGAATCTGAGTTGTTGCTGGAAAAGAACAAAATCAAACTAATGACATTTGTTAGATCCAGCACAATATATGAATCCGAAGTACCTACGATTCAAATGGGAGTCTTCTTCAGGGATCAAGGTTTGAGAAAAGGGATTGGGTACGTTAACCAAGCCAAGGAAAAGGCACCAACAAGTTTTGTGTCTATAAGACCAAACCCAAAGGTGCAAGATCTAAGGCAAGGAAGACCATCCAACTACCATAACTCACAACCAGTTCAACGAAGATATATGTTACCTTATAAGAATCAAAGGCTTCCATATCGCACACATCATCATACACAACATCGAAACAGATCAACACACATCACACCAGACACACACAAGCCATTAAAGCTGATTCAGGTGTGGGTTCCCAAAGAGCTAATCCGTTCTGGACCCAAGTAGGATTGGGTACCAATAGTAATTGTGTTTGATGACAGGTACTGAAGAAACAAGTATCGGATTGGTACTTAGACAGTGGGTGTTCTCGACACATGACGGGAAACATCGAGCTGTTGTCTGAAATCACAGAATGTGCTGGTCCAAAGATTACCTTCGGGGATAACTCAAAGGGTAAGACCGTGGACAAGGGTAAGATTGTCCATGGTGATATCATTATCAATGATGTGCTATTAGTTGAAAATCTGTGCTATAATCTGATTAGCATAAGTTAATTATGTGATAATGGTTATGCTGTAGAATTTCACAAACACATCTGCACAGTCAAATCATCAGACGGTATGACCATGCTTGTAGGAATCAGAAATGAAAATACTTATAAGATTAACTGGAATTTCGCCCAACCTGATAATCCTACTTGCTTCATCACGAATAATGATAATAAGCACTGGCTATGGCATAAACGCTTGCTTCATCTCAACTTTAAGACGATCTCTAGCCTATGTAAACATGATTCTGTTGTCGGTCTGCCCAAGATCGACTTTGCTAAAGATAAGATCTGTGAAGCTTGCCAAATGGGCAAACAGGTCAGATCATCCTTCAAGAACAAGAATGTCAAATCCTCCTCACGTTGCTTAGAACTATTACATATGGACTTGTTTGGTCCTATACCAATAACAAGTTTAGGGGAAATGCGGTATACTCTTGTTGTTTTTGATGATTACTCACGCTTTACATGACTATATTTTTTAGCAGTAAAGATCAGACCGGTCAGAAGTTGATCAAGCTGCTGAAACGCGCACAGAATGAGAGATCATCTGGTATAGATAGAATTCGAAGTGACAAAGGCACTGAATTCTCAAATCAGAATCTTGAATCATTTCTAGAAGACCAAGAAATTAAGCACAAATTCTCAGCCGCTCGAACTCATCAACAAAATGGAGTTGCAGAACGAAGGAACAGAACACTTAAGGAGGCAGCAAGGACAATGCTTGCAGATTCTGTAATTTCTCAAAAGTTCTGGGCAGAGGCTGTAAATACTGCATGCTATACTCAAAATCGATCCATGATTAACAAGAAGTTAAATCTAACACCATATGAAGTATGGACAGGTAACAGACCGTCTATCTCTTACTTTCATATATTTGGCTGCAAATGTTTTGTTCACAATAATAGTAAGAATCATCTTACAGCTTTCGAAGCTAAGTCAGATAATGGAATATTCCTATGATATTCATCTATTAGTAAAGCTTTTCGTGTCTTCAATAATAGTACCTTGACTGTAGAAGAATAGTTCATGTAGTGTTTGATGAATCCTTGTGTATTAAGGACAACAAGGAATTAATTCAAAATCAGATGGAAAATATCAATCTCGAAGCTAACAGTGATGATGAGATTGTAGCTAAAAGATCAAGAGACAATCCACCGGAACCTGAAGTACCAGATAGATCGGATCAAGGCACTGAAGTTTTTCTAGATCAAGCCGATCCGGAGGTCTTGAACTCTAATGTTAAGGCAGATGCTGACAATGTCACAACTGCTAATCGATCTGGACCAGATATTCCAGAACCAAGCTATCGATGGACATAGAGGGATCCACCTGATCTAGTGATTGAAGTCCCTCTGCACCCATAAGAACCAGATGACAGATGATGGATGAGTTCACTCATGCCGCTTTTATATCTAATCTGGAACCCAAACAGATAAATGAAGCTTTGACTGATTATAACTGGATAGAGGCCATGCAAGAAGAGCTTAACCAATTTGAACAAAATCAAGTCTGGAGATTAACCCCCAGGCCAAGTGGTCTGTCTGTTATTGGAACCAGATGGGTCTTCAGAAGCTAGACGCAGATAGTGTGGTGGTTAGAAACAAGGCCAGACTGGTGGCACAAGGCTTCATACAAGAAGAAGGAATCGACTTCGATGAATCTTTTGCACCAGTCGCCAGACTTGAAGCCATCCGAATATTTCTCGCATTCGTTGCTTTTAAAGACTTCAAAGTATATCAAATGGACGTAAAGAGTGCATTTCTAAATGGTAAACTTCAGGATGAAGTCTACATTGAGCAACCTCCTGGATTTCAAAGCCACTCGTTTCCAGATCATGTATACCTACTGAATAAAGCAGTATATGTACTGAAACAAGCTCCAAGAGCATGGTATGATACGCTGTCTCAATTTCTTCTGGACCACGATTTTCAGATCGGTTCAGTGGATAAAACTTTATTTAAATTTATTAAGGGGGGACATACTTTGTTAGTTCAAATCTATGTCGACGATATTATTTTTGGGTCAACACCCCAAACTCTGCGAGAAATTCTCTAAGTTAATGCAGGGACAATTTGAGATGAGTATGATGGGAGAACTGTCATTCTTCCTGGGTCTCCAAGTCAAACAGCTCAGCAATGGTATTTTCATCAATCAAACCAATTATACCAAAGAGCTACTCAAAATATTCGGAATGGAGACTTGTTCAACTGCATCAACTCCAATGAGTTCTTCAATCAAGCCAGATAAAGACGAAGGGGGAACGACAGTTGAGGTAACAATGTATCAAGGTCTGATCGGATCGCTATTATATCTTACAGCGAGCCGGCCTGATATTATGTTTTCAGTTTGCATGTGCGCTAGATTTCAGTCTGATCCCACGCGCATTCTTAAATACCTAAACGGATCTCAGAACGTTGGTCTCTAGTATCCCAAAGATTCAAATTTTAGTTTAATTGGATATTCAGATGCTGACTATGCAGGGTGTAAGATCGATCGCAAGAGCACCAATGGAACTTGTCAATTTCTAGGTGAAATATTGATCTCGTGGTTTAGCAAGAAACAAAAATCCATTGCCACATCTACAGTTGAGGCATAATATCTTGCCGCTGGAAGCTGTTGCGCTCAAATGCTCTGGATTCAACATCAGCTCCGAGATTATGGCATTCAAGCTGCTGAGTCTCCGATCTTTTGTGACAACACAAGTGCAATTGCTATAACGTATAATCCAGTTTTGCACTCTCGAACAAAGCATATTGATATCAGACATCATTTTATTCGAGATCATGTTGGCAAAAAGGAGATTCGGATTGAGCATATATCAACAGACCAGCAAGCAGCAGACATCTTCACTAAACCACTCCCTGAGGCTAAGTTTAATTATTTTCGTCCAATACTTGGCTTAATAGACTTATCTTAATGTATTAGGCGTTTTATTAATTTTGTTTTAAAGACTTAGTGTTAGCACAGATCGATAATGCAATAGCCAGAAAGACACAGATCGGTCCGGACTTTTAGATCGATCTCTGTCAATCTGATATTATCCTATGATCTGTTTGTTCAAAAACACGACCAGTCTTTAACATAGTAATACTTTTTAACAACCCGGACTGATCGAAATTTAACCGCGTTACTATTCTCTCATCTTGTCAGTTAAATTTGAATTATTTAAATATCAGTCATCGAGATACAGACACGTGTCTTATATCTCCTATTTAGCAGGCTGTACATCTCACTTACATTTCACTTTTTTACAAATTATTGATGTCTGTTTATATCTTCCAAATCCTTCGATCTTCTCTACATTCTCAATACTTACTCAAATGGCAAATATCACTCAAAACTCTCTATCTGTTGAGTTTGATGTGATTTACAGGGCTGAAGATCCAAAAATGGTATCTATGTTCAAATCCTTGGAATCCTCAGGGCTAAGGAGTTTTCTGGAATGTGGAACGGTGGTTTACGAGTCGTAGATTAGAGAGCTGTTCGCCAATGCTGTTTCTCACAAGACGTTCATTTCCACCTCCGTCAAGGGCAAATCTATCGACATTTCTCAAACAACGCTGTCAAAGACCTTTGGCCTTCCTACCACCAGACTGTCTGATTTTGGCCACATCCCTCAAGCCACCCTTGAAAGTTTTTAGGGCAGAGTATCCATCTTTTGCCAGAATCTGCAGCCATCTTTCAAGAAGAAAGAAATGATGTTCCATTTTCAAGTCTTATGTGATATCGTTGGCAAGCCACTGCTGGGCAAAGTTGGAAGCTATGATGCACTAACCTCAGAGAAATTTAGGGTCATGGCTGCTATTCATTTCGGACAGAAGATGAACTGGTCTACTATCTTGTTTGGAGTCCTGCTGGAAACAGTCATTGCAGCAAAACAGGCCGTCTGCTTTGCTGTTCCTCTCAGCAAGCTCTTGGAGACAATGGACATCGAGCTGGGGAAGCCTTCAGCACTCAATCCCTTCAAGATTCTTAACCCTAAAGGTCTGGCCTTGCTCAAGTCCAAAGGTGTTCCACCCACTCCCTCTGATCTGGTGGCTGTGAATATCGAAATGGGCAGGAACAGACTGCTGAAAGAAAGACAAGAGTCAAGCGCAAACTGAGAGTCCAGACTGATTCAGACGAAACTCAGTCTGCTTCTGCTACTTCATCCCCAGCCAAACCTCTTCCAAAGAAGCCAAGAACCCAGATCACCAAGCCACTGTCGACCTTAAATCCCAAACCCATATCCATCTTACCCTATAAAAAGCCACCCCTGCAACCCAAACTCCACCGCAACCTTCTAAAACTCAACTTTCCAAAGCTCCAACCACTGTACCCAGGGTCACCATCCGCGTCCCCTCCACTATCACTGTGGTCAAGGGAATTGTTATAAAAGAATTGGGGGACCACACCCAATCAGGGATTAAGCCATCGGCTACCGCTGGAATAAGGAAAGCTATCCTAGCTGAACCCGTCTCTTCCAAACCAAAATCAGCCGCTCAAACTGCAATTGACATTGCCATGGAAGATGTCAAAGACAAAGTGAAGGAGCTTACTATTGTATTCGATGAATGGGTCGAATACAGAACGATCAACCACTTTGGTCTGTTCTTCGGCAAGCTCAAGAGGCTCCTCAAAATGGAACAAGAAGTCCTAAAAGGAACAGAAACAGATAGCGTGCTGATTGCGGTACTTCGCAAGGAGCTGTTCCGGGCTAATCACAGGATAAGGCTGGCATATTTGCTTATTACAGCCAGAAAGGCGAATTTTGATGCCACCAGCCTGACTGCCAAAGATGACAGTGCTGTCATTGCTCAGCTGGAGATGGACATTCACACTCTCCACCTGGCTGTTCGCTTTCAACGACAGCAGCTCAACATATCCACTCCTGTTCCCAGCCCAGATCACCCTACCGCAAGCAAGACTGCAGCATAACCACTCTCTGAGCCACTTCTTTCTGAAACAGCGGAGCAGCCACTGACCAATGCTCCATCTGCCAGAGAGACTGAAGCAATGGAGGTCTTGCTGGATTCTCCAACGACTTCCATTCCTATGGCATCCTCGGTCTCCCACATTCAGACCAGTCCACAAGACGCACCTCCAACAGTTTTATCGCCAGATTTCGTCGATCCGGATTTAGTGGTGTCAACAATTGTTGCAGCTATACATGATGAGGAGCCTACTAGACCTATCACTCCTCCAGATCAGTCTGCTGCAAATTTGGCGTTTATGCAAGAATTTTCTACGGATTTATTTAAAATGATCCAATCTGATATACGCCAATCTGCTGTTTCTACACTTGTACCAGTTGAGGCGAAAGTTGATCTGACTGCGTCACCTTCTGATCACTCTCCGGACCATCTCAGTGATGAAGCATCATCTCTCGCCAAGTCTCTTCAACAACTCTCTTACAACTGTCTCTTTCTCTCTCAAAGAGTAAGAGAAGTTCATCAAAGTCAAAGGTCTACGCATTTGGACTTTGAATCCTTCAGAGACAAGATGACGGCTAGCATTAGCGGTATTCAGCGTGGACTGAACGACCTGTTCTATCAGCAAGCTTCATACATAAACAGCATGAGAAAAGAACAGATCGAGCTGGCTACTGAAGTTAGGACTTCCGTCACTAAATCCCTCCTTGCTCAAGACACGCGTCTGGATGCTATTTGCACTCAGCTCACGCAGATCGTAGATTACCTTCAGGAGATTGCTGCTGACAAAAAGGGGGAAAAGAAAAAGGATTTCAAGCCAGCTCAGCAGTCCTCAACAAAGAAGTAGATGTCTGTATGAGTCTGGCATGTAAATGTATTCATCAGACTTATCAACAAAATCAGAGTCTTTCAATCACTTATCTAAGTCTTATTAATTTATTTTGAATAGTTCATTTATTTTGAACAAAATGACTTAATCGATCTGAACTACAACTTACAGTGTTCATTTATTTTGAACGAGAAGATTTAGTTGATCTGCAAGAATAACTCTTCAAAGTTTTTAAAAGACCGTATAAGAGGACATAGAATCTAGGTTTTTCATCATCAAAAAGGGGGAATTTATTAGTTCCTGATTTTAAAGATGACAAAATAGATCAGACCGATCAAGCCATGAAACCATGTCAAAGCAGTTCAGACTGATATGGTCTATCGCAAAATCAGAACGGATCGATGCAAACCAGTCTAACTAGATCGAAGCATGAGATCAACTCAATGAAGATCATATCAGAGCATTAAAAGTTGGATAAGCTTCGTTCTTCAGTCCGAATCATTAACGGCTATTTATTGAAGCATTTAATGATGCATTTAATACTGAAAAATACCAAAGATTGAAGATTACCTTAAAAGGTAAGTAGACAAAGGAGGGTCTACCTGACAGACGCCGAAAGCACAGACCAGAACAGAAAGTGCCTAAAATAAGAAGACTGAAGCTTGTTCAGAGAATGAACAGAGTCAAGAGTTGCACAGAAAAGGAAATAGTGCCGTTGGTATAAACGACTATATAAGGATGCAACTAGAGTGCTCGAAGACAGACGACTGATCAATCAAGAAACAAACAAACAGCACAAGCTTCCAAGTCAAGATATTCTTGAGCAGAACAGTTATTAAAAGATACTCATCTTACCAGTCTGCTCAAAGATTTCATAAGCACAGCATATTGTAATATTTGATCTTCATAGGATCATTGTGTGCATAGACAAAATCATTCTGTCTTTTGTATTTGTACTAAGATAGAAGAGTGAGATTCAATTGTAACTGCCAGACAGTTTGTGTCTGAACAGATCAAGAGACTAGGAGTTTCAGTCTGGTAGTGGGATAAATCCAGCTGAATCGGGGTTGTACAAGTGGTTGTATTACTCAAAGTCTTCTAGTGAATCCTTCCTTGATTGGAAGAAGGGGAGACGTAGAATGATTCTCCTTCGAACTTTCAGAAACATATTCTGCCTATTTTCATTCCGTATTGAGACGCTTATTAAGCCACCAAGCCGTTCTTACTATTCAAGAACAGACCGTTCCGCACTTTCATATTCAGTGGTCTGTTCTGCTCATAAGTTGATTAAGAAATAGATTTCACTTACTAACCCGAGAGAAATAATCCAGCCCGATCCTAACACTTACTTATCCTTTTCTTTGTCTTCTGAATTATGGTAGATATAAACCATTTTTTTTTTTGGAGGATGAACATATGGAGCAACTCAGACTTAGTTGCTCAAGTTTGAGTGAGGATGAAGAGACCTCACCGGGGGTCAGGCGTGTATTAGATCACAACATAGATATTGCAGGCGAAGAGCATGAACTTAATATGGCTCAACAAAATATATATGGTGTGCCTGCATGACAGCCAACTATCGGTAGGGGGCGACCCGGAGGAGAAGATGATCAATTAGCTCTGATACTCCAGTAGATGTTCACGATGACGTCCCTTCTTTTACAATTGGTACATATGATACATGTGGTGCATCCACATCGCATCGTCCATCATTCCACTATGATGAAGCATCTTCTGACTACTACGTGCCCCAAACTTCCCACCAGGAAGAGCCATCCCCATATACTCCTATATACCGGTTCCAACCCAACCATATGGTGGATTATCATATATTGATCTACTGCTTGGAGTATCTGGTTCTTCACAATTACGTCCACATTTTGATGTCTCACATGTTGCATTCTCTGACTTGACTCCACACTATCATGATATTGGTGAGTCCAGCGCCAGGATTACACCTGATGAAACACAAACAAATAATGTTGGGGAAGCTGGGCCATCTAGAATACCACAAAGACAGATACATAGAGTTGTGGGATCGGGAAATATTTAGAGTTTCAATAAATAATATTATTTTTGTATGACTGAATTATAAATAAATATTTAGGTTTATCTATTGTTTCAAATAATCTAATCATTTAAAAACTATTATCAACTATTTCTCTATGGTTTATAAATTTTGTCCACATATTTAAACTATTTCAAATTTTTAAAATTGTCGTAAATTCTAAAAAATATTTATAAAAAAAACTCATTTTTTTATAAATCAAATAAAATAAATATTTAAATAAATATTTTTTTATAAATATAATAAAGAAACACCGTTTCTTATTGGCTTTTTTAAAAAAAAAAGTTTTGTAAAAAACGTGAACACAAGTCACGTTTCTTCATTTAATAAAAAAAAATATTGAAGAATCATGAATTTGTACAACGTTTTTAAAAAAAAAACGCTAATCTGAACCCGTTTCACCTTATTTTCGTAACACCTATCTTAATTACCTTATTTTTCAAAAAAATAATTCTTTTTTATTTCATTGAATTAATTTAGCCTGAAGAACATCTCCAAAAACGGGGAGGTTTTAATAAATTATTCAAAAAAATAAAATTGTTTAAACAAAATAACCGATTTTGGGTTACTTTATTAAAGTAACCCAAGTCGCCATCTGCGATGTAGTCTTTAATTTTTTTTAAAAAAAATATGATTGAAGGCGCCATCTTAGATGACGTCTTCAGATATTTTTTTAAAAATTATTATTGGAGGCGCCATCTCAGATGACGCCTTCAATAAAAAAATATTGATTTTGCTGAAGGCGCTATCTGAGATGTCGTCTTCTTTAGTATAAAAGTCCAGCCAAACCCCTTCGTTTTGTACACCGAAACGAAATTAATTTATAGTTTTCTCCTCTGGTTTTATCGTTGAAATTGTCGAATCTCCAATCTTAATTTCCCACCATTCAATTATTTTTCAGGTAAAAATCTTGTTATTTTATTGATTTTATCATCTTCCAGATTATATAAATTTGTTAAACTTAATTCAGAATGAGATGGACTGGTCAGATGCCCGTGCAAGACGACAAATGGCTTTAACTTCTCGAAATAAAAAAAATTTATGTGTAATTGATTGTATGTTTATGTATAAATGATTGTACGTTATTTTGAAAATTATTGTACGTTTAATTACAAATTTATTGTACGTTGATTGTTCGTTTATAACACGAGTTTTGTATATATTTAATTGCTCACAAAACAAACATTTTTCAAACTTTTTATAAAGAAGAATGCAACAAATGTTATCAACGACCACGAGGCTTCATCTATAAATGTCCTCCTGTACCACAACGAGGAGGAATAATCTATATTCGAACTCTTTCTCTCCTACCCAATGTTTTTAAAACCGGCCCGGACCGCCCGGTCCAACCGGTGACCAGGGCTTGGTCCGAGCCGGTTAACCCAATAAAACCGCCAGTGTAAAAAATCGGTGCGAACCGGTCAAAAACCGGTCGACCGGTGAACCGGTCGAAACTCTTTTTTTTTTTTTTAGTTTTCCAATTTTTATTTTGTTATCATCCCTTTTAAGTTTTATCATTTCTTCCTAAATACCTAAATAAAATGTTACAGCCATAATTAGAGGTTCCATGTAGTTTATTTATATATATTAGATTTAATTTTGTATTGCATCAACTCCATAAAACTATGAGTTTTAATATTTACCTATTATAAGTTTTTGATATTTGTATCAGTCTTATATATAAATGCAAAAAGTAATATATTGTATTAAAAAATAAAAATCTCTTGATTTTGATAATCAATACTAAAGTATTTGTAATAATATAGTAGTCCATTATTGAATAATATAATACAGATTTGGTGTATACATGACTAATTAATGTATTTGTAATTAATTCTTTTTTATATAAAGTTTATATTTACAAAAAAATAGTTAAAAACTTAAATAGATGAAATTATTGAAAGAGTGTGTAAAATATTGGTCTCCATGCTATATTACTACAATGATATTTCTTTTATTATTATGAACTTTGAAACTTTTCCAAATACATGTTATAAATATTTTACAAAAATTAAATATAGATATTACATCATGCTGACGTCACACCGGTTGAACCAGTGGTTTAGCCGGTTGAACCGATTGAACCTGTAACCAGTAAGGGCACCGATTTTATGTCCGGTCCAGTTTTGAAAACACTGCTCCTACCCATTTGTTTCTTATGCCTGAGATTCCAACTTGTCCAATTTAGACTGAACAATTTTACTTTTTTTTTTTTTTGGTTGTTCTTACAGATGTGTCAAAGGATTTGGACGCTTTTGTGTATGTTTATTCCTTATAACATGTTTGATTCATTTGTCCAACCCAATTCATTGTGATTAAATGTTTAGTTGTTGTTGTTTTGATTCATCTTGTCCAACAGACCTTTTAGCTCGTTCTGGTTTCTCATTTAATTAGAATCTTTGACAAAATCGTGCTGCTATGTTATTTCTTCAAACATTTTCCAGATTAGCATTTGGAAAAAGTGTACTGAAAAACTACCAAAAGCACATCCCAGCATACGATTTCCATCTGAAGCTGCAACATTTGTGCTTGTTTATGTGCTACTAGATGTCTATGGAAGCACTCCACAAGAAGCAAAAAGCCAAGAAGACTCCGTCAGGATGTCTTTGTCAATTTTGTATGTACTTTACACCCAGATAAACTAGTATTTTTATATTTGTTGGCAAATATGGCTTTGCTCTTCTATATATATCACAATCTAAATCCCCAAATAAAGCATTTGCAGTAGGCAGAATAAATTATAGAATGAATTAGGAATCCCATGCATTATTAAAGTGGAGGAAAGCACGAGCCAGCCTCTTCCCAATGTCGATTGCTCCAGCCAAGCTGAGATGCACCACGTCCAGTGGTTTCACCTCCGCTCCTTTCCCATCTACGCTTACCACGTTTCTAAGTTTAATTCCCATTTGAGCTTCTCGTATCTTATCCTTGTATTTTCCAATCCCGCTTCCAATTACCACCTATAAACAAGAAAGTTAATGTTAATTCGATTCTGAGCTCTAAATAACACCTAATTTTGATATAAATGAAATATAAAAACGTATTCGTACCACAAACACAGGAAGTTCAGCCATCCCGATATCAGACCGAAAATCTGTAATAAACTTTTCCAATCTCCCACCATACAATTCAGCATTTTCAAGAGTCAGCGAGTCATTCTCACCCTGGTACCAAAACATTGCCCGAATGCTTCCTCCTCCTTCCAGCGAAGCATTAACCCTCATCACCAGCTGATTATAGTGCGGGCTGCCTTTGCTCCAGTCGCTCATAAACGTCTCTCCATGTGCACAAGGGACCAAGCCAATAGTCCCGATGCACGGATTCCATTCCATCAGTGCATTAGCGAACGGCATTCCAGGACCAAATCCCACTGGTCTGTCGACATCTATGCCCAAGTGAAGTGGGTCTTTTGCCGTAACCCATCTTTGCTTTGCGTCGAGCATGAGGATCTGTGGATTGTGGTGGAATTCTGGGGGGTTGGTGTGGTTATAATCTCTTGCTCGACCCGACATGTTGCTTTGTCCGGCGAGGATGAATATGCTTTTGTCTTGTGATGGGTTTTCGTATTCAGAAAGAAGATTTCTGGGTCGGGCCACGCCGGAATGAGATAAAAGCAGAAAGGAAATTGCAAGGAAACATAGATTCTCACCCATTTGGTATCAGGATGGAGATGACAAATGAAGGGATTTTTTATGATCTGCAAATGGTTGCGGTATAGATTGAGGGAGGAAATGGACTTAGAGAGGGGGTTACATTTCTCTTCCCAGCAGTGTCACCTTCTTCATCTATAAGTTAATATTCAAAAATCTTGTTAATTTTGTATTTCTTTTACTCTTTTTTTTTTTGAAACGATTTGCTTAAAATTTATGTGATTAATATTGCGAGAACAGAGATTTCATGGGATATAATTCTTTACTAAAAGTGTGACAAATAGTTAATAGAATAAGAAATGTAATGCATAATTTAGTCAAAGGGAGATAATGTGGTTTTATTATGTTATTAATTAAAACCATTCCTTACGTTTCAGATTAAAAACATTTGCAAAAAGTGGAACTTGATTACATGGAAATATTTCGATAATTTTCATGAATAAACGTTGTAAGAGGTTCGAATTTCCAACCATATGAAGATGTGTTAGAAAACTTCAATTTGCAATACTAAACTCCATGAAATGTAAAAGTAAGAAGAGGGGATTTGAGAACTTTCTGTATATTGATTGACTGTATTAAAAATCCTTATTCTGCCAATGAATCCCTATGCTATATATATACACGTAAGAAGCTATCTAAGAGTATACAGAAAATGGGAATAAAAACGTGATCAGCACACTCATGCATGTGCTTATTAGTAACAAATTTTCCCTCCTATTTTCTGTTACAACCAACAAGAATATTCCTTGGCAATGACAATGTGATGATGTATTTTCAATCTGGTGCAGTCCATGCTTCTTCAACCCGTGGCTTTCCATGTGTGTTTGTTGGCATGGTGTCTTCCTTCTTCTCATCTTTCTGATACTCCCCTTCAAGATGGGTATAAATGTTTAAAATACCCATCTTGGATAGCAAGAATGTGAATCTCTCTTTGGACAATGCTTTTGTGAATATATCTGCTAATTGATGCTTTGAAGGGATATAGAGAGTTTTAATCATTCCAGACAACACCTTCTCTCTAACAAAATGGCAATCCAACTCTATGTGTTTGGTTCTTTCGTGAAACATCGGATTTTTCGTTAGATGTATGGCTGACTGATTATCACAAAATAATGTAACAGGATGTTCAATTGTTATATCAAAGTCTGTCAACATTTTTTGTAGCCAAACCAATTCTGAAGTAGTATGTGCCAATGCCCTATATTCTGCCTCAGCGGATGATCTTGAGATGGTATTTTGTTTCTTTGATTTCCAACTGATTAGGGACTCACCGAGGAATATACAGAAACCCGTGACTGATCTTCTAGTGTCTGGACAACTCGCCCAATCTGAATCACTGAAACTTTTGAGTTCTAGTGACGAGTTGGACGGATAAAAGAGACCCCGTCCGATAGAACCTTTCAGATATTTGAGGATTCTATAAGCAGCTGTCAAGTGCTCCTTACTTGGCGTGCTCATGAACTGACTCAAAACGTTGACAGCGTAGGTGATATCAGGCCTTGTTATTGACAGATAGATCAGTCTCCCTATCAGTCGCCTATAGCAGGCAGCATCACTCAAATGCTCTTTGGATAAACTTGACAACTTATGATTTTGCTCGATAGGTGTCATGGATGGCTTGCAACCAAGTAAACCAGCATCTTCAAGTATTTCCAGAGTGTATTTTCTTTGACATAAGTGAATTCCCTTGGATGATCTCGCAATTTCTAATCCAAGAAAATATTTTAACTCCCCTAGATCTCGCACCTTAAACTGACTATGCAAATACTGTTTTATTGAATCCACAAGTTGCATATTATCACAAGCAATCAGTATGTCATCAACATAAACTAAGAGAATAATGTAACCTGATTTGTCATTCTTGGTAAACAATGAATAATCTGATTTTGATTGCTGGAAGCCGTTGGATAACAATGATGCAGTAAATGCTGAATTCCATTGGCGTGATGCCTGTTTCAGTCCGTAAAGAGATTTGTGTAACTTGCATAAAAGTTTCAAGCCATTTTGATGCTCCCCCTTTGGCTGGAATCCAGGTGGAAGAGTCATGTAGATATCTTCATCCAAGACTCCATTAAGAAAAGCATTATGTATGTCTAGTTGATGAAGATGCCAACCCTTAATGGAAGCTATGGCTAACAGCATTCTTACTGTCGTAATTTTAGCCACAGGGCTAAATGTTTCTTGATAGTCAAAACCTTCTCTTTGTGTGTAACCTTTAGCAACAAGGCGAGCCTTGTGCTTGTCGATGCTACCATCAGAGCGCAGCTTGGTCTTGAATACATATTTGCAACCAATGGCCTTGTGACCAGGGGGAAGAGTGGTAAGAGACCATGTGTTATTGGCGTCCAAGGCAGTAAGTTCAGATGCTATAGCTTCTCTCCAGTGCGGCGACTGATAAGCTTCATCATAACTCGAAGGCTCTGTATGGGTTGATAGGGCTAAGACATAGGCTGTGTGAGTGGGAGATAAACGGGAATATGATAGATAGTGCTGTATGGGATGGGATGTGAGTGACTTATAATGAGGAGCAGAAAGAGTAATATTGCAATGGTAATCATGAAGATATGAGGGAGCTTGACTTTGACGGGTAGTGCGTCGCAAGGTATGTGTAGGGGAATGTGGGGAAATATCAGGGGGTGAATCTAGGTGAGGTGATGGAGAAGGATCATTGGTGGAAGGAATGGGTATAGGAGGACTAGGAAGCAATGATATGGTGTCGAAGGGATATGTTGGTATATCAGAATCTGGTAAAGTTGGGGGAAGAGAGATTAATGGCAGGGGATCAATGTCGGTTTGATGAGGATCTTGAGCAAAAGGGAAAAGATCTTCAAAAAATACGATATCCCTAGAGGTGTGAATTTCGTGTGTGGTCAGGTTATAAACTTTATATCCTTTGAATCCTGCTGGATAACCAATGAAAGCACACTTATGGGCTCTAGGATCAAACTTGGTGCGTTGATGTTTGAGGGTGGATATATAGCAAAGTGAGCCAAATACTCGAAGGTGAGAGTATTGTAGTATTGAACCATGTAAAACTTCATAAGGTGTTTTGTTATTGAGAAGAGGAGTAGGTGTCCTATTAATCAAATAGGTTGCGGTGAGGACAGCATCCCCCCAAAACTTGAGAGGCATTGAGGCATGAAACAAGAGAGCTCGTGCGACATTGAGGAGATGTTGATGTTTGCGTTCTACAATTCCATTTTGTTGTGAAGTGTAGATGCAAGATTTTTGATGCAAATGCCATGAGCATGACAAAAATCAGGCATGTTGAATTCGAGACCATTATCTGTTCGAATATGTTTTACTGGAGAATTGAATTGGGTTCCAATCATGATGATGAAGTTCTGTAAAATAGCCCGTGCCTCAGATTTGAATTTGATTAAATATACCCAAGTGACTCTACTAAAATCGTCAACGATAGTTAGGAAGTATTGATGTCCATTAATGGATGTTTGAGAATATGGACCCCAAATATCACAATGAATGAGATCGAAAACGGAGGAGGAAACACTTGTGCTTGGATAAAATGGATTTCGCTTTTGTTTAGCTTGCTGACATACATCACAATGAAATTTAAAAACAGTACAAGAAATGTCTGAACTAGAAGATTGAATTAATCTTATTCTTGAATTTGATAAGTGTCCTAAACGTAAGTGCCAAAGATTGAAATCTTGCTTCACAGCATGATTGGCTTGAGGGATAGACAGAGACAGCATGTTGATGTTTTGATCCTTTTGATTGAATTCAAAATGATATAGGCCATTGAGAGACTTAGCTAGTCCAGTCATCGTCCCTGAAGAAAGAGCCTGTATATATGCAAGATTGTGGAGAAAAATAAGACAAACAGAGGGATCCTTGGTTAGTTGGCTAACTGAGATGAGGTTAAAGGAAAAGGACGGGACACAAAGTACATTCGTGAGCACAAGATGTTTGGATAATTTCACAGTACCCTTATGAGTGGCCAAAACTCGAGAACCATTTGGTAGATGAACATACGTATTGTAAACGTGAGTGTGAGAAGAATATAATGTGGGAGAACAAAGCATATGATCAGTTGCTCCAGTGTCTATGATCCATGAATGGATATGTGTTGAATTACATTGTGAAAGAGCGGAAGAGACTAAAGGGGATATACCTGCCATGTTGGAATGATGAGAATTGGTTGGGGTATGGTATGGATTGGGTGGAGAATTCGAGTCATGATGATGCTGCTCAGAAGGAACATTGATGAGAGCCATGATTTTCTGAAGTTGATCCTGGGAGAGAGTGACCTGGGGACCAACTGGTACATTTTGATTGTCCTGCAAAACAACATTATGTGCAGAAGAAGAGTGCTTCGGTTTAGTATATACAGAAGGACCTCCTTTTGACTTGGTGAATTTGAAATTTGGAGGAAATCCTATCAGCCTGTAGCAATTCTCACGAGTGTGTGAAGGCTTCCCACAGTTATCACAATGAACTTCCCTTTTCTTAGGAGGAATATGTTGGAAAGCAGCGAAGGATGATGACTCTAGAGCAGGTGTAAAAGTGGCCTTCACCTGACGTTGTCTTTCCTCTTGTAAGACCATAGCGAAAGTTTGGTCTAAAGAGGGTGTGGGGCTTAACAGTAATATTTGACCCTTAATACCTTCATATGAGTCATTCAAGCCCATCAGAAACTTGAATACATAATCTGAAGTCTGAACTTCACCCAAGGATTTGAGAGCATCACAAGTACATCTGCCACAAGAGCAGCATGGTAAAGGCCTGTAGTTCCGAAGTTCTTCCCACAAGGCAGTCAATCGCGTGAAATATTCATTGATTGATAGAGAACCTTGTGTGAGACAATGAAGTTGCTGTTGAAGTTGGAAGATTCGAATATTGTCTGGTTGGGAAAAACGGGTTCTAAGTTTATCCCAAACTTCCTTGGCAGAGTTAATATAGAGGACATTGGATGCAATATCCTTGGAAATCGAGTTTAAAAGCCACGAGAGAAGAAGATTGTTACAGCGGAGCCAAGGAACAAATAAAGAGTCAGTACTTTCTGGGGTAGTGATGCTGCCATCAAGGAATCCTAATTTGTTTTTGATAGAGACGGCAAGAGTAAAAGCACGTTGCCATGTGATATAATTTGGCCCAGACAGAGGTGGTGTAATGATGATCGTATTCGTTGTATCAGTGGGGTGAAGATAAAAAGGTTGACGGGGATCTTCAGTCGGCGTACTGTAAGTCCGAGCGTGAATTGATGAAGAAGAGTCTTCTTGTGTTACAGAAGCCATTGAGGGTGAATTGAAACGATGTGATTATTGGTGAAGGAAAGAAAGAAATATGAAGATTAGCTTGCCATTGTTGGCTCTGATACCATGTTAGAAAACTTCAATTTGCAATACTAAACTCCATGAAATGTAAAAGTAAGAAGAGGGGATTTGAGAACTTTCTGTATATTGATTGACTGTATTAAAAATCCTTATTCTGCCAATGAATCCCTATGCTATATATACACGTAAGAAGCTATCTAAGAGTATACAGAAAATGGGAATAAAAACGTGATCAGCACACTCATGCATGTGCTTATTAGTAACAAATTTTCCCTCCTATTTTCTGTTACAACCAACAAGAATATTCCTTGGCAATGACAATGTGATGATGTATTTTCAATCTGGTGCAGTCCATGCTTCTTCAACCCGTGGCTTTCCATGTGTGTTTGTTGGCATGGTGTCTTCCTTCTTCTCATCTTTCTGATAAGATGGATTCTTAATCTCTTCTTCAAAGAAAAAATGCCCCAGACAACAATTATATTGGAACACATAAATAAATGTGTGCAAAAGGTTAAAGTAAACCACATAGCAGACGAATTTACTTGAAAAGCTAATACAATAAATATTGCTTATTGATTAAACTCTACAAGATCACCTTTAGTGGCTGACCTTGATCTCCAACAATGTCTGCGACAGATATCACGAGACTTTACAGACAACAGAAGTAATGTTAAACGCACAAGTTTATTCCAAGCACCTTTCCCAAACTCCAAACCTTAATTTCTCGGACACATTGGTTAAGTGATTTATTCACCATCTCATGACATACACTTGTCCAAATAGGGAAAAAAAATTGAATGTGACATGCAGTTGAGTACTTATTTTAAATCAATCAATCAAGCATATATCCCACTAAATGCGGTCGACTATATGAATCCGCTCGATCCATACATAAGAAATTTGCCAATATTTTATATTGGTTGGCTACCTGACGCAACCATCTTCCTTTGACATGCCTTGTGACCGATCATGACGGAGTTTGAACAATCATACGAGGAATTTAAAATAACGGCGTTCTAAAAATACCCCTTATTCCACATAACTACATTTGTTCACGAGAATGGATAAAACTAAAGTTTTGATCCTAAGCACTCAGAAGATTGTACCTTGTATTCTCACTCCGCTAGCAAGCTTCAGTATCCTGCATGCTTCAACACACAGTAGCACTCATAATAGGAACCAATTACAGTAGTGAGTAATAAGTCAAACAGCATTTACCGCAGTATGTCTGGTTCTTTCACCTCCTTCATTGGGGTAGCAAACAGAGTACGAACATTGGCGAAGATCACATTAACTCCTATGAGTGGCACAATTGCTCTTTTTGACAAATTTGTTGCTGTCAACGTTGGGTATCTATCCTTCATTTTTTGTGCAGCAACCGCGAGTACTGTAGTTTTCAAAACGTAACTAAAACTCAGGGTTTTATTCTACCTCAACCAAAAGCATCAAAAAGCTATTAGCTATGAACTAATTGGATAACGCCAAATCAACTTTATTGTCTTCCAAATGTCATGTCTTCCAACGATTTTGCAAATGTCAATAAGCAAGAGTCCATTTAATTATAGTCATGCCAATCACCTTACCTCGAATTTTATAGTGACATTTGAAGATCCCGTATTCCAATCAATGGTGATCATACTTGTTAGATTTGTATCAACTTAATTCAATCCAAGTCACAAGCAAGGGTTTTAGTTCAATGCATCAGGCTGTTGAAGGTGGTTAACAGTAGTTACAAATGCAGTTGAGGATGACCTTCTTACTGGATGAAAGGCTAGGAGGTTACTTGCTGAATAGGTGACAAGTTGAACATTTATATAAAGGCAATGCAGGGCACGGCAGTTTGGTGGGAGAGGCACAAAAGAGGACCAAAATGTGAGGCACCAAGAGGTTGTGGCAGTGTGACTCCAGAGAGTTTTTTGTGAGGCTAAATATGAGTGAATTCATGTGAGTTCATATTGTAAATCATAGAAGTATGATGAGAATGAATTCATGTATTGTATGCCTTGTACATACTCGAATAAGTCAACGAAAACTCCTCCCGTAGGTCGTTATTTGCCGAAACCACGTAAAATCGTGTCTTGTGTTTTTGAATTTTTTTCTTGTTATTTCATTGATGGTCTTGCTGTTATTGATATCTTGTGCATGTCAATCATTTTGTGTCGAAAATTATGTCTGTGTGCATGGATTTCTCATCAATTGCTCTTGCAGTCATTTGTTCGAGTTCAAGTTCATAGTGTTCTGGAAATGTTTCTGTGAATAATTGCATATAGTGGTCTTGCAAATAATTGGCTATGAAAAGTGTATTATTGATCGAGAATTGGATTGGTTAAATCCACAACAATACTGATTAAAAAAAAAAAGCTGCAGATTGAAAACTTGCTAAACAAAATATATTACCTAATTTCATTGAAACATCCTCAACATAATGTTGGCTAGGTGGCTTTTTTCCAGAATTAAATTGGTGGAAGGTGGCTTGAAAGGTGACCAATATTGACTGTGTCAAGAAATGGGGGAACACAGACGCAAAATGATAATTTTCACCGAGAGTTTGATACATATATAAACACTTCTTCCCTTAGTTCACAAATCCTCACTCACTTGTATTTATCTCATATAATAAGCTTTTAAGTATATGTATATGTGTGTTATGAGGTATTTCTTGACTAATTTTCGTCTCAAATATCAATATATCGTTTGTTCTGTTTATACGTTTCATTATTTTGGCACAACACGTAAATGTCATTAATGTGAGATTATCTCACTGACAAAGCCTTACAGACTAATTTTTGAGTGTTAAGATTCACGACATAAACATTGTTTGAGAGGTCTGGACACCATATCTTAGCATCCATCCACACATAACTTGTGCGTTGTTCTTGTCTTGCAGCGACTTCGTTTTTCTTTCCTTTGGGCCGTTTTGTCTTATTTGTTTGGGGCTTGCATTTTTTTGGGGGCCTTACGCCAATAAGATTGGGCCGTATCTTTCTTCTTCTCTTATTACACCAACCCTAAGGACGTTTGGTTCAATGGTTCCTATAATCAGACTTGTTGCTTTGCCATCTCCGTTAAATCCTTACGTCACGACTCTTTGTCGCGCTTTTTGTCTAATCCACAGTTTCTTGTTGTCTTTTCTGAATGGGATCAACTCATCTCAAGTAGTTTAAAGAACAGATGACATGTGTTCGTGCATGATACTGCTGCTGATGGAGAATAATTGTTTTTACGAATCTTGAGGTAACCTATCGATTTATTTACCCTGTTAAATCTCTGCTAATTATCACGATTTTAGTTCTCTCTTTGGTTTATTTAGTTTTTCTGGTGCAAATTCGGTTCTGTTCTATCCGGTAACTCAGGTTTGATAAAAAAAAAACACTTGCTTGTGAAAGTTGCTTACTTGGACATCTGGGGTAAACTTTTCTAACATGATTTGTTTTTCACCTATTGGACATGGACTTAAATTACTTCAGCTTTGCCGATACATGACCTAACATTAATGAAAGTATTAGTAGGCGATAGTGAGCAGCTGCTTGGATTGATTTGGGTTCTATGAGATATTGGATTTGAAAATTCAAAATGTTTTCCTTTAATTGTGATCTGAGGTGAACACCAACAGTTGGCAATCAAGGGCACTTGGTGAGGTGCCAAAGCCAAATGAAAGTCATCATTTCTTGGTCTCAACTATCAAGAGGTCATATTTTTCATACTTTTAGGTGTTTGTTCTCATTGATTTTTGTTCTTTTTTTTTTTAGGTACGGTTGCGTGGTGCCGAGAGTAACTAGTATATATATATTCCATTTGTCCAACTCTGTTTGAAGAATATGTTTTCCAATACACAAAGAATGTGTCTGTATAACAGGTGGAAGTGGAGAATTGAAGATCTTGCATATGACTGCACTTTTTTGTTGTTGAACGGCATGTATTCATTATCAAGGACTATCTAGGTTACCAAAATAAAAGAGGGGCAGACTCCAGATGTGATGAGTCCTTTCGACTTGATGAATGTAGAACCTTTATATTCAAACTCTACCCAGCAGCAGAGAAAATTCTGAAACCGAGAAGAAGTTGGATTCGATTAACAAAACGCCTGCCCAAGTATATCTGCTCGTAGGTTGACTATAATTTTCTTATATTAGTGGTTTGACTTGATGTGGTTAAATCAATCCAATATGACGGGCGGTGGTGGCTGATGCCGCAATTTTCGTGAAACTTTGCGGGCGTTAAGTGAATCAAATCCAACTTTCTTCTCGGTTTCAGAATTTTTTTACCTATCGGGTAGAGTTTGAATATAAAGGTTCTATGTTCACCTAGTCGAAAGGGCTCATCTCATCTCGAGCATGCTCTCCTCTTTCATCATGGTAACCTGGATAATCCGTGATACTGAATATATGCTCTTCAACAAGAAATAAAGCACAGCCAGATGCAATATCTTCAATTCTCCACTTGTTATACGGAGACACGACTTTGTGGTTGACATAATTTAGCCGTCGACCATCAGCATTCTTGCATTCCTAAAGAATCAAATCATTATTTCTCTAGTATTTATTTGGTTACTTCTGAAAATGTTCTTTTGGTGTCCTCTTGGAGCCACCATTACCACAAGAACATAATTGGTCTCTCAATCCTATAAGATCACTCGTGAATGTTCATGCATACAAAGACGTTGTATATAAACAAATAGAGCGACCAACCAAGAAAATAATATTAGGAATAGGAATATTTTCACAGGAAGAGAGACATGCTTGATAAGAACGGGATCGTCTTCCTTACTATGAAAACCAGCATGGGGGAAGTTATATATTATTCTGTGAAATTTCTGGCATTGGAGATCAGGAAGAATCTTCATTCTTCTGGTCGCATCCATTCCATGCAACAGGGACGCTCCCAATATTTCAAGATCTCTCAAATTCGCTTTTGTATTTCTTGCTCAATTCATCTGGTTCGATGTATTTCAACAACAAATAAATATAACCAAGAAACAATAAAACAAATATGTAGGGAAAAATAGAAATACCATAGGAATCAAGAGGAGTGACGACTATGTTAGTTGCAGAGCCAAAAGCCATGCCAAACATGTTGAAAAAGAGAAGTCCCCCTCTCCAACCAACAGTATGGAATGACCCGAAGAACAATAACGCATATTTCTTTCTTCTCTTCCCTTTATTACACATCCGATCGCTGCCATTAATGGAGTTTTTTTAGGTGAATTTTCTTAAACTTAACACTAACGGTTGTGTGTTTTCTTTTATGGAAAATATTTGGAAATAGTGAGACTTTTCTCATTCCCCTCTATGTTGGGTATTATAGTAGCTTGTAGCCGCTGGTGTGAATGACGGGCTGAGTTAAATTGATCATCTTTGGTACATTTGCATGACTCCACCTCGTATATTTAATTACACAATCCCACTACTAAATATTAATCCGTTCAAAAAAAAAAAATTAATGAATTACACAACCTATATAACATTGATGACTTAAGTATGGTATGATATTATATATTTTTATATTTGTTAGCATATATGGTTTGCTTTTTCTAAGTAATAAATACTTAATTTTCACCACAATCTTTTTCAATGCAAATTTATTTTTGAGCAATCTCACTAACTTATTTTTTTAATGATATTTTAAAATGTAACACAATTTGTGTGTATTGGAAACTATATTCTTCAAAAGTTTGGACAAATATATATATTTTATTTTAAATTTTAAAGGGATCAAAGAGTTTCAATCCTACCCCAAGGGAACTCGAACCCAGGACATGGAGCCTAGGTAATGGGGTGTCTTACCAACTGGTCTACCACACTTCGTCACAAAATATAATCAGCAAAGGGAATTTGATGTAAAGTTAATTTTTAAAAGGTTAATCCCATGCACAAATGATAGGGTTCTGAAGAAAAGAGTTAACATGATATCAATCTCAAGATAAATCCTCACAATATTTCAACGAAAATTTCCCTTGCTTTTTCTTATTTCATCATATAGTATAGAAAGATTGCAAAGTTAATTTTGATAAGGTGGTGACTGTATATGTTGGTGATTGCAATCATACTTGCAGCCATACTTGCTCATATTCAGTCATATCTATGTCCATACTTGCTCCTATTCATTTCCTTTCTTTTATTTATGAGAAATAATTCACCAAAGTTTAGGCTGCAAAATGTTTTATTTTAAATTGACGGGGTCAATTCTTCTGTTTGCCAGCTTCGAACCACTAACATGAGCTGAATTCTCCGATGTAGGGTCCTGACAATCCATGCATCAATTTTAAAAAAATTATCTCCGAGGTAACACAGCCATTTGTATCACGTACCAAAATCCGAGCACATGATATTGACGTTGAATTTAAATATAAATCAAAGACAATAAGCCCCGCAGTACATAAATTAAAATATAACCACTCTTTTATTCCATAAACATAATTGTCATCACAACTGAAAATCAAATCATACCTTAAATCTTAACAAAGTTTAGCATAAGGTTTATTAAATAAAATCTTGAAATTTTTACAGTATATCACAACCCCAAAAGTTATGTTGTTCCTCGTTTTCTATTTCTTCTTCGTTCTTATCTGGGGAGAGGATGTAAGGTGTGAGTATTTAGGAACATACGTAGCAAACGGGGGGCCAATCGAACATGTCAAAAACATATACTTACATATATGCAAATTTCGTAACATATATCAAAACATAAACTGATATAAACAAATATATTTAACTTAACAGAATTTCGCTCCTTTGAGCCAAACAGAATACATCATATCATAACATGTATCACATACTAATCAGATTGAATTGATTCACAAAATACAAGGATTATAGAGGTGGTTTCTACGGATTCATGAGGTGGCTCCCGTACGTGTAGCACTTTGCCCCGTCGGTCCAAGAGGTGGCTCACACGCATGTAGCAAGTTGCTCCGCATTGCACTTATCTCCCGATATTTTGTATTTTCATGACATCATAATTTTTAAAATAATCCACATATTTGATTGACTTTTTCAAGCATAGATACGTTTTCAAAATGAAGAAATAATATAACAAAAGCCCATGTACAGTGTTTGGTTGATCTCTTAAAATTGATTGAACTGATCTGGTTGCAAGATACTATCAAGATTCTTTTGTGTTTACAATGTACTTGAACGAAATGGTTTATAGAACAAAATAATTGATGAGACCAATTTGATCATAAAATGGACTGGAACATGTTTTTATTAAAGGGTTATCAATTACATGAAATCACTTCGATATTTGTAGAAGAGTTTTGCTGCTACTTTTCTTTCACGTCTGTCGGAGAGTTTTTCTTTCACGTCTGTCATGCAAAACGTGCAGCACATCAGCTTTGAAATTGCAGCACACAAACTTTGAAATTATTAATCTGATTAGTGTATATTAAATTTTGTTGTCGGATTGTATGTGTAGTTGCATATGTAGTAAATTATTTTGTCGGATAATTGTATGAAGTAGGATTGGCATTGGAATGTCTAATAATTTTTGGGACTGATAATTTTTTTAGAAAAAATTATTAATTTATCAAGTATTAATTTATAAAGATTGTACCCTAAATTAAACCTAATTCCAAAAAATAATGACCGGTTTTCATATTTTATTTTACAAAAATGTAATTGATCAAGCGACGCCGTACATATTTCAAAAAACCGACAAAGGCAAGGAATTAGCTTTTAAGCCATTCACTTTTCTTGGTCAAAATCGAATCGAAGGTGCTAAAAACCCTAACTTCTGTGAGCAAGGTGCAATTTCAGCTGTCATTTCTCCTGTGTATTGATATCTACTAATCACAGCTTGATTAATTTTCAGAATTGCGTTCAATTGGATATCCAGCGATCTAGGGCTTCGATATGACGACCGCCGCTAGACCTACATGGGCACCCGCAAAAGGAGGAAACGAACAAGGGGGCACTAGAATATTTGGCCCAACTCAAAAGTATTCTTCGAGGGATATAGCTTCCCACACTACCTTAAAGCCTAGGTTTGTTCTTTGCTCCCCTCGCTTCCCTGGGTCTTATGAATCGCAGTGTTCCTTATTGTTGAATTTTCTTTAATGGTCTTATGTCATGCAGAATAACATACTTAATTTGGTTTTGTTTGTGTTTTTTTTTATCAATTGTGCGACTAATTGAACTGTATCTTGAGCATTGGTCCTTTATTATTATGTTATACAAGTCTTAGCTTTGGTCGCTTTTCTTCAATATTTGGATGAAGAGACGAGGGATGACACTTAAATCATTTAAAAGGATTATTTGTTTGTTGTAAAAGTTGAAATTGTGACATATTTTTTTCTTGTATGCTTTGCTGCATCGGTTTAATATTACAGTTTCTTTATTACCTAGTGTTATACAGATTTATTGGATCCATGTTAATTGTTATCTTTTTCCCTTCTTGCTTCAGTGTATTATATGAATGCTTCTTAATTTATTCGAAAACTTATTTCACCCCCCAACCCCAATGTTAAAATCATGTCTGTGAGCATACGGTAAATTTGATTTATGCCACTCGCTGACGTTAATGGGAGGGTGTAACTCTCTATCTTTCATTTCCTATTGTTTTTGTCTCATTAATTACATCGTGTCATATTTGCACCTGAGCAGTTTGAAACCTTAATGTTTTTTCTCATTTTCTGAAAACAGAAAGGAAGGGCAAGACACCCAAGATGAGCTGCAAAGAAGGGATCTCCGAGATGAATTGGAGGAGCGGGAGAGGAGGCATTTCTCGTCTAAGGGTTAGATTAACCTAACTTTTATGTGTGGACATCTATGTTTTGAAAATTATCTCCCTACCATCTTATTGCGGTCATTTATGTCAGTACACTTCATATATTATTTTGCAGAGGATCGAGAACGTCGAAAGGGAGGTCAGCTACTTCTCGAAGGTAAGTGATACTCTATAACTTGATTTGGATGGTCAAACAAATTACTTGAAAGAATTTTTTTTGTTCAGTGCTTTAATTAAGTGATGAGGCACCACTATTTGCAGGGTCCAAGAGAGAAGTTGAAGATCGTATTGTTCCACGAAACGTGGATGCTGATGATGCTGATGTGGAAGTTCAATCTGATGATGAAAGGTTTGTGCCTCTGACCATTCTTGTTTACTTCTACTAATTCCAATGGTTCTTCTTACATGCATCAGTAATGTATTGAATAAATAGACTGGCTAACATTTGGTTGAACTCGAGATATTTGCAGTCACCTATTAACAAGGACTGTTTTTTTTTTTTCCTTTTCCCACTATTTGTTTATTTATGTTCTCCTTTTTGCTCTTTTGTTCCTTTTATGTATTTTAACTATTTTTTGGCTTATATTTCCGTTTTAGAATATCTCAAATTAGACTGCAATTATCATTTTTTTGTTACCACTGATATTAACTATTTTCTGTTGCTAGTGAGGATGACGATGATGATGATGGGGATGATGAAGAAGCACTTTTGGCTGAGCTTGAACGTTTGAGGAAAGAAAAGGCAGAGCAAAAAGAACGAGAAGTGAGTTCTGTGTCGGTCCTTTTGCATGGTTTTTTACTTTGTAATAAGCTCTGTTTCAAATCTTTGTCGATGGTGTTTGTCACAGATATTGAACTTATGTTAACTATTGAACTAAAACATTTTTTTCCGCACAAGGTGATGCTTAACTGCCATATTATAGAGATTGTAACATTTACTGGCCTTTTCACACAGCACCGCAAAAATCTAAAGCCCTACATCCCCTCACTTTTTGCATGACATCTGTGTTTGTATTTAGATACATGGGTTAAGTACTTACTCGCCTTGGCATTTTTTTTCGACTTCCATATTGGAATCTGGCACTGTTGCTTACTGTCTCAACTCCTCTTAGTGCATGAATAATGGATAAAGTATTAAATTTTGCAGGAAAGATTACAACAAGAAGAGGAGCTGAAAGCTAAAGAAGAGCAATTGTTACGTGGAAATCCTTTGCTAAATAATGTAACTTCCTTTACTGTGAAGAGAAGGTATTTAAATTGACTATTCAAATTTGTATACTTCCTTTCCTGTCAAAATAACATTGTGGTTGATAATATCACTAATGTCGTCCCAACTTTCTATTTTGTTCAGGTGGGATGATGATGTGGTTTTCAAGAACCAAGCTCGTGGTGAGTCAAAAACACAGAAGCGCTTCATCAATGACACTATCCGGAATGACTTCCACAGAAAATTTCTACAAAGATACATGAAATAACATTGCATGATAATTTTGGTTCAAGTACCCAGTGATATGAGCCATATGTAGAAAACATAACATGCTCTTGATTGAGGTAAACAAGAAAGTTGTGTTGGTTGCATTGGTTTTCATGCTTGACATTTTATTGGAAAAAGGTTTCCGATTGTAATCTTCATCTGCGCGTGTTATTTTGCTGGTTGTTATGTCTAATGCTATGTTGAAATTACTCTATTGATCCTTAAATCGTAAGTTATTGTAAATCGTTCAAGTCTCTCTGTTTTGTGATATTACTATGCTTTCCATTGGTGTTAGGTACTGAAACAGAGTATTGACTTTATAGATGTGGGTGTATTTATTTTTTATAGATGTGGATGTATTTATTGAGGATTAGAATACATAAAATTTGACCAAAGGTCTTGTCAAAATAGTGCAAATTACAGAGTTCTCGAAAAATCATCTGGTAAACAGAAAAACTATGAACATCCAATCAGAGCACTTTGAAAGTATTCAAGAATCGAGCTTCTTAATTAATTTACAATATCGAAGTAGGAGAAGAGAAGTCTTTTTAATAATTGCCGTTCGAACTAATCTTGTTCTTTTGAATATTTTGCCGATTTTTATATTAGTTTTTTGGAAGTATTGGTTTCATTCCCACTCATCATTCGCAGTCGTTTTAATTTTTAATATCCTTTTGAGCCAAAACAATATATATTTACTTTAAGGACAAAAACTAATCCAAAATACTTTTATCATTTAACTGTCACTTAGACCTACACGTACATTCAAAACATGTATTCAAATTGAGATCTATGGTATAATTTGAAATTAATATTGTTTTATACATGATTCTTTTTAATGAAATTTTAATAAAAAGATTCATTTTTTTCTATTTTTAGACCTGAACTCTTTCTAATTTTCAAATTGTTCATAACCAAAGATTCTGAGTGATTCATAATCTGAAAGCACTTACTTGTATTCTAGAATTCATGTCATACCCATCTTAACTATGTCCAAATCCCAAACATAAATATCACCTGAGTGTTATTAATAACAATGGTTGGACATAAAATCTCGTTTTATTTTCCTACATCAGCAACATAAATGACAACCTAAAGCTGAAGGGCTATAAACGACACAGCTTTAACAATATAAATCAGACGATGCAATTTAGTATGGATCTAAAAGGAATATATCACGGGACAACTTTTCTGCCCCTAGCAACACAATGAACAGCCGGACAGGCAGAAGAAAATGAACCAAAACACCAAGAAACGGTTGGTTGTTCTCTTAAACGGGAAAAAAAACATTAAAAAAAATTATGTGTTTAGTTTCAAAAAATGTAATTGTATTCACCAAGACAACACATTTTCGAAACTCACTCTTTCTTTGATCTGCACTTCAAATATGGTACATATCTACTTTTCTTCGCAGGCAAATGTAAGGACAGAGCCTGTAAACTAGTGCCGTCCCATATAAAATCCAAACTTCTTGTGATCCACCGTCCAAATTCACCGTGTCAAATGAGGGTGAACTCTGCAATCTTCGGCAGACACCCTTGCTTTCACACTAGTACAACTGATCGCCGGAATACTGCACCTTCAGCAGTAGCCTAAAGCTGTAGTACATGAAAGGCAACCATTGCATGAATTTCGGTATGTGCTGCAATTGCCACAACACATTATAGTTAAGACTAAGCCATGCATATTTTCTCTTTTGACAAAACTGTTGGAAAAAGATTCGTAATGAATTACAATTAAGTATCGGAGACCAAATGAGAGAAATCCATGTATCGGAGTTTCTGGAGGAGGCCGCAATCGATCGTCATGGGTTGGCACACCGATCGCGACATATGGAAATCCTTACAACAGTGAGGCTTGTGCACTTATTATATTGTAGTTTTAAGGATAATATATTAAAAAATTATAAAGTGACCAAACTAATAGAGGGAGGAAGAAAAAAGAAGATTACGTTATTAGATGTTTGACGATAATATTATTGTAAAATCTTAATATAAACAAGAAATCTTTTAGTTAAATCGAAATAAATCATAAAAATATAAATAAAGAATTTATTTTTTATTTATTTTCATCAAAATTGAGGGAAATAGTGTTTTACAAGGTTCGGACTCGAGTCGTCCCGTTGACGTGACAAGGTGACTATCGCTAACCCATAGGTGTCAATAAACATTTTATTTAAAGGCACAACAAGTGGAAATATACATTTATATTGTGTAAAAATTCAGAATTAATTATTTTTATCATTTAATAAGTTGTTGCATTATGGTATTAATAACGACATAAAAGATTTTCATAAACTATATTTTGCCATCTTTTGTTATGAGCACACAACTGAATCCTTTCTGCCGTTCGTACACATTGGAATTTCATTTTTATTCGAAGGTTAAAACTACATATCTTACTTCCCTAATAGAATGCTAAAAGAAAAAACAACTGTACAATGCCAAATGCCAATACAACTCAATGAACAGGACAGCCTTTAACCACGACCCCAGGTGCAGTGGGACAAGTAGCCAAAGGACAATGATCATCCCCGCTCAAACCCCACCAATCTGGACCACCAACTCCATATGATTGCAGCGCAAAGTAAAGCAGCACACCCATGAATGCAATCCCAGCATTAAGCGCTGCAGCCAATATGTAAGCATGCCTAGCCCACCATTTCTTGTGCACTCTGAATACATATATGTTGAAGTAGATTCCAGCGATACCCCACATAATGTAGTTCACTGATCTTGCAGGTGGCATAGACATAGTAGCTCCCAAGATGAGTGGCACGTTGATTAGCCTGATCCACTTCTTTTCAGGATATTTGCGTGTCAACAGGTAAACTGGCACCGGTGCTAATGCACCAGCAACGAACCACCAGTTCATCGCTCCATAAACTCCTTGGCCCGTGAACATCCTGAGTGGTCCAATGACTCCCCATATGATTGAAGCGTTGTAGAATACGTCGTCACCAGGGCAAGTCCAGGGGCTTCCTTCTGGTAGTAAAGAAGAATCGCAGATGTGCTCGATCGATGTTAGTAGCCACCAAGATGTAGAAAAGTACACGGCGGATGCAACCACTGTTCCTACCAACTGCCATTTGGAACAAGACAGGTTAGAATTTTTGTGATAGGGCAATCACTTTTCTTCGCATTGGTTCATGATTTTTTTGTTTTTGTTTTTTTGTTATGGAATTTGTGTTACCTGAACGATGAACATGGATTTGGGAGGAATTTTCATGTAATGGCCTAACTTGAAATCACTTAAGAATCCAAGTGCTTGTGCCATGCTTATGTAGCCGTAAGTCTTGAATGCTACATTTGCCAGAGGTCTCCCAGGGTAGATATAACCGATAACCATCTCAGTTATAATGTTTAGCCCGATTTGCTGCACAACATTTGCATAATCGAATGAGATACTTGCTATAAAAGTTTGAGGGGAAGGGGTAAGAGAATTCATTCAAGAATTATAAAATAAGTTCACTAAACATGTTGATGTACCTGATTTGTTGTGGCTTGTATTATTCCGACTGGTAAAGTGAAGAAGAAAGCCATTACACAGGCCATTATAAGACCCCACCATGGGAGTTGGAGCTGCTTGTCAAAACCTTCACAAGCATACAGGGCAAGACAAAATACTGCAGCCAAAATGGCATAGAACCACCAGTTCGGTACTTGTTCGTAGTTCTTCTTCATTATCCTCGTGTGCACATCCATTTTCCCTTGCAGGTTGTCCTTTGCCTTGGACCACAGCGACCAAATTGTTCTGATCACACATCATAAAAAAATAGTTGCTAACAAAATGTAAATGCATGTGACAGAATGGGAATTGGACTTCAAAATAGAAATTAACTCTTATCTCACTTTCCATGGAAGAGTCCAACATGTGAGATGGTAGCTGCCAAACTTGCAAAGCCAAGGCCATAAGTGAAGGCAAAGAAAACACTAAGATATAGTTTGCTGTAACCTTCGTAGCCAGCTATATCAAGATTGAAAGTCTTGGGATTGAGTACACGAGAGATGTTATAAGGCTGACCGGTGTGATCAAACGTGTGGGAAGAAAAGATTGGGAATTTCTGGGCATCATAAACATTAAGCCAGTAGGTTAATGGAGTCATGACATACATAACCAAGAAAAAACCAATAAGGGTGTTGACAATGGCGAATCCGGGAGACGAAATGGGGTTGCCTGTGAAGCTCACAACTGAAGACCAGTCCAAGGCGAATGAACCGATTCCCAGGCCATGCATACCAGAACCGATTTGTTGGGGGAGTATGGAATCCTTCCAAATCAAACAGGCAACAGAGATGGCAGATATTGAAGGGAAGAAATATGCTGGGATTAAGTAGTATGCAAAGCTTGCTACAAACACCACTATGAAGAATTGTAGCCTTGAAAGCCCTCCTTTTGGTCTTTTTTCTGTTTCATGCAATGCTCTACAAAAAGTGGGAAAAAACAGATCATATTCCTTTCTGTTATAGTCTGTTCTGTTGAATAAAAAGAATGAGATACATGTGCACGTGTGTATATATCACCTGAATAAGGAGACAGCAATCATGTTTTCGGGCCACCACATAAAGGGGGAGTCCACCAAGATATTCCTAAACAACCCAGCCCAGCCATATCCAAGCAACTGATATAAATCCAAAATAAGGAAACCAATAAACAGCTATAAACATCTGTCCAACATAGAAGACCCTTTACACTACAAGCCTAGATAACATGCAACAATGTATTTACCTGTGTAGTTTGTGCCAACAGCCATGCGGCAAAAGGGTGGAGCTGGCGGTGGTAAAAGGCCTTAACAATGGTGATGATACCAACAGCATAAACACCAGATGAACCGCAGCTCGCGAATATAGTGATCAAGACATGCTCTTTAAGACTGAAAGGCCCTGGATTCAAAGAAAATGACCAGTTTGTCAGTGGCACGTGAAAAGTCTTGGTAGGCAACACTTTTGCCATGAACTTTCCGAGTGGGAGAGTGACAATCTGGGCCGTTACAGCAGAAATGGAGATGTTGTTCGTCCTGTAGCCGAAGAACTGGTTCACAAATGCCAACATTGCACATGATATTAGGCCAAGAAACCATGTCCTGAATGTCAGGACCGGCACTGTGGGATCATCAGTTGCCGGTACCGTGAGCCTCACTTGCTCAATTGGGCAGTAATCTTCGTCTTCATCTGCATGATTTGATACAACTTTTCTTTATTAGTTCCTTAAAGAGCCAACACTAGCATGCTACCGTATATTTCAATTAAAACTTTGGTCCGTGGGTATGTTTATTTATCCGTTTGCATCATCAAAAATGCTAATATATAGGTAGAATAAGATATAATGCACAATGAAATGACATTTGTACCAGTTATTTCAAGATTTGCGTGATGCTTCTTGGGTGACTCGTCGCCTTGAGGGACTGCGCCACCATCGACGACGGCCATTTCTTGCTTGATTTTCAATCAAACTAGAAAAACGAACAAACAATGTGAATCCCTCAAAATGCCAATGATCCCTCCCCGTTGTTATATAGCGTTTGGTATAAAATAAGCGGTTCTTATTGTGTTGATTCTCCACCGCTTCCATGGTCCTACAAAATTATTGGCTATTAATTGTTTTCTAAAAATGGTAAAGCACTATATTCAAGTTATGATGAATGTTTGACCCCTAAAAGAATGGAATTTGAATGTATCAAAGAAATTTAAGATTCTTTTACTATGCAGATGAATTGTCACAAATTCTACACTATTTTATGATCAGTCAAAGTACTCAAGGTGAAGGATCTTGTGGCAGCTCACTCTCTGAGCCATTCAATTAAAACTTTCGTTTATATTTAGACCAAAGTTGAGTGCTTTCTTTGTTGTTTAAAACTCATGATTTGAAGTGTCGAGCCATATCTTAGGAAACAAATTGTCATTCAAATCGTAAAAGGTGAAGGGCACCTGGAAGCATAAAAGGTGAAGGGCATGGCAGCGCTGTCGACTGGTGGACGTTGGGGATTGTTTTATACGAATTATTGTTTGGTAAAACCCCTTTTAAGATATCAGATAACCGATCCACCCTTTCCAACGTAGTAGGTCAGCCCCTGCGATTTCAAGAATCCCCAGTCGTCAGTTTTGCGGCCAGAGATCTTATAAGAGGATTACTAGTGAAAGAGCCACATCATAGATTGGGTACAAACGTGTGAATGGGGCTCTATTCGCCGTACAAGTACCCCAGACCGTTTGAGATCGAGAAAATTGCTGGCCCTCCAGCACAACTGGTGTAAAAGTTGCCCCTCCAGCCATCTCCTCTCAGCAGAACACAAATAACAATTTGGAATTTGATTTCTTTTTATTGTTTTTGCACATTTGAGCTGCTATTTGTTTCGGTGAACTAGAATTATGAGTTTTTTTCCAAGCATTTGTGAGAACTTCAAGAAAATGTTGGTGCTTGCATTTGGACAGTTCCATAGTTAGTGTTCTACAAATGTTGTAACATTGTTAACATCAACCCATAAATATCTCCGTCGAGGGTATATTAATTTCATGTATGATTCAAGAAACAAAAACAGTTTAAGTTGTGGCAGTGTCCTGCGTGCGAATTATTTATTACTGGTAAAAGCTAAAAATTAAAAATGAAAGCGAATTGCGGTGAGCGTGGATCGAACACGCGACCTTCAGATCTTCAGTCTGACGCTCTCCCAACTGAGCTATCCCCGCGTTCATGTCAGGTAATTGATATATCTAATGATAAAATGTAATAAATGGAATCTTGAATGATGCAACTTTTTTCCCGTATTTTGGAAAAAATGGGATCTTTTCATAGTCCTTTTTCATTAATAGATTAATGGGCAAGTAGGACATTAAATCTTTAAAGAATGGAACTGTCCATTCTCCCAAATTAGTCAAAACATACAATCCGACCGAAAAGCAAGGGGCAAAAGTGACCATTTGATGCACCCAAATATCATGCATTTTCAAGCTGAAGAAATCACTAAATTCTTGTTAAAAATACATGTGTTCTAACTCAAAACTAATTGACAATTAGTGCAACGTAGATTGATAATATCAGTGACGGTGAGCATGCGAGCGAAATAACAAATCACATAAAAAATCTGATCCTGAGACTCAAAATCCATTTGGCAATAAGTAAAACAACGCATATATCTTATAAATAGCTGAAATAGCTTCTAATAACCCCAGTGCGGCTCAAATGGCTCATATTGGCTATTGGGTTTGCCTTCAAATTAAGCTAATATTTTCAATAAGAAATTGGTGGGTGCGAGTTTAACTAAAAAATCTCCCAATAAATATTAATTTAAATGTAAGCTCGCACTTAGGGATGGCAACGGGGCGGGTTTGGGACGGGTTTGGCCAATCCCAGGACCCGCCCCGCTGCACATAAAACCCATACCCGCCCCGCCCCGCTTAGACCTGCCGGGTTCGCGGGTTTACCCGCCCCGCCCCGCAAACAATTTTTTTTTTTTTTTTAAAAAAATAAAATTGGTAGAAATTAATTTGGAAACACAAAAATTGAGTTTTGAGATTGAATTTAATGTTTTCCTCTAGTAAATATTTATAATAAGCATCGTAAAACTATCTTTAACTATCAAATATTTAATATTTAGTTTTTATTCCATTCAAAATGTTCAACTTCTTTACCATAAACACATGAATTTTGATATGAAATTAAACAATAACACATTAATGTACAATCAAAGAAGTGAAATGTATATTCAATATTAATTTTTTTTTAAAAAAAATTAAAAATGCATAGCGGGGCGGGTGCGGGGCGGGTTCCGCCAATCCCAGGACCCGCCCCGCCCCGGCGGGTCAGGTTCAATACGGGTCCGGGTTTGGACCCGCCCCATTGCCATCCCTAACTCGCACTCGCACTCACACGCGCAAACATAACATAAAAAGTAAAATATATATGTGGAGACGTAAAAGTTCCGCAAAATATTTTCTGTAGGAACAAAATATATGCTGCATCGACTACACAGTGCATTTAATTAATGAAATTTGATTGGCGAATAATAAATAGTTAATAAACAACAATTCGCCTTTTATGTCTTTTCATGCCCCTGAATTACCTTTTGAAATTTTCAAGAATAATTTTACATCAACTTTTAAATTTCTTGTGTCTGTGCGTGTGTATGTCATTAATGTAATATAATATGATTGTTGTATTACCAGTAAAATTAATCTACTATATGATATCTTGATATGACATTCCACTCAATTTTAACAAAATCCACCGATTATCTCTATCGATGCACGTTTTTTCACTTAAAACTTCAGTGGTCAAGTTATTTGGTTTTCACTTTTCAGTATGATACCCTCTCGTTTGTCCAAGAAAACCATTAAAATTGTAAGGTGTCATGTCAAATCCATGGTGTCCCATACCATCAATTGGTTAGTTGCCATCCAATAAACTCAATTTATAATTAAAGTTTCAACCAATAGCTGGCAAGCTTTTTGACCCTTATACGGTTGACATTAATCGAATAAACTTTTATATGAATAATTTTTATTTTTTTAACGTTTCGTTGAAATTAAGCAAACTTATTATATTATATATAATAATAAGCATACATATTGTGTGCGCAAAGTTGACGAATTTAGAATGATATTGGCGACATGTGTAATCTTGGACTTTTCTTTACAAAGCAAAATTTGGGCTAAATTAATAAAATAATATAAAAATTAAAATAAATTTCAGAAATAACGTTGACTACAAAATTTTATGCATCTAAAGTGATTCGCGAATTGAGATCGCGTTTCCTATCAATTCGCCAATCTTAAACTTACATTTTTTTTATTTTTTAATCAAGAAACGTGAAGTATATTAACGTTTTCTTATCATCAATTTTTTTAAAACAACGTCAACATCAAGTTTTTTTTGTGGTCAACTTTTTGACTGCAGTGGGAGCAACGTTTGTTAATATACATGGATAGGCCCTGTAAAAAGTAAAAAAAAAATATAATTTTATTAGGTTTTAACGAATTTAAATTATTAATAATTCGTATATTATCTATAACATTTGACCAAATATTTTAACAATCAAATATCATTGATATAAATTAGTAGATGAATAGAATATATGCAATAGAAAATTAATAAGAGACATCACAAAATTAAATGCAGCCATATTTTTTCCTTTTGTTTACTGAAGTGAATTCTCATTATTTTTACGAAGGTGTCGAAGAATATTGTTAAGCAAAAAAAGAAAAGAAAAGGATAACTCGTAACTTTTTGAAAGAAGGCACCGAAGAATAATATGTGGATCTAGTATTTGGAGTTTTTGAGAGTTAATTTCAAAATAATTTTTTTTTTTGAATGACGGATGATGTCCCTTAATAAGAAGCCACCATCTGATGAGCCGACCTGTTTGGCCGACATGTTTCACCCCACATGTTGGCCCTTCGCCAAACTGTCCGCGACCTCTTTTGGGACCCGAGTTCATTGGCCGAGCTCTTCTCATTCCCTGCTTGATACGTGGGCACAACAAGGAAACTGAGTCCCTAAACTAGTTAAATCCTAGATCCGTGGAGCAATATCTGGGATTTGTTGTATTTACAAGATCTTAGCATATATGGATAAGATTTAGATAAACATGGAAGGAGTCCTAGCTTCATGGTAACTCTTGGATCTTTGCCTATAAATATCAGGTTTGGGGTATCAACTCATTCATTCACAATGCTCTTACTTTATAAGTACATATTTTCTTGTATCCTCTCGCCTGACTTGAGCGTAGGAGGGGACAATATAGTTTTGTCCAAGTTTCATTTTGCAACCATTTGTTGAAAAATTATAGTTTACATCCTCAACTTTTTGCAAAGTGAATTTGTACAAAACTATATGATATTTTGCATAATTTTTCCTAAATATTATTGATGTATATATAGAAAAAAAATTTGTTGTATTCAGACGTAGCGTATCCTGAAAATTTTAAA
This sequence comes from Haberlea rhodopensis, assembly GCA_907163345.1. Taxonomy (NCBI): domain Eukaryota; kingdom Viridiplantae; phylum Streptophyta; class Magnoliopsida; order Lamiales; family Gesneriaceae; genus Haberlea; species Haberlea rhodopensis. The sequence goes on along the minus strand of CAJQUN010000020.1, from coordinate 5,105,075 downwards.
AATTTCGTGCAACTGTATCCGTATAACTATGTATCCGTGTCTGTTTTAAAAGCCATTAGGTTTGCATTGATTGCACTTCGAATAGCTATTATTTAGACAATGCTTCTACAAGCAATCCTACGATAGTAGGGTATTACGAAAGAAACATTGAATATCGCCTACCACTAACACTCGTGGATCAAGTTTCTTGAGTGGGACCGCACAATTTTTTGAAAATAAATTTGACAAAGAAAAAACGCGAATCACTTTAGCGATTCTTTCAAAATATATTTTTTTTTTAAAAAAATGAAAATTTAGTGAAGAATCGCCATCAAAGATAGCGTTTCACATTAGTATAGTAAAATTTTTAGTTTAACATTATTTTGTGAATTTTTTATAATTATTATTATATTTAATTAAATTTGCCCAAAATTTGGTTCTATAAGATCTCATTTTAAAGGAAAAAATATGTTTCAAACCTTTTTTTTTTTTTTTTTGCATTCGTTTATTGACATTTAAATAAGTTATCTTTTTATGTGGAATGATTAAAAACATGTCTATAAATTAATCAGATTCGAGGTAAAATTAGTGGGTTACTAATCCAAACATACATTCAATTTTTGACGGTTATGATCGCTTACTATATCACATAAATATTAAAATTCACATTTTTTATATTTTAATTCATGTAAAAACAAAAATATCACATTTTTTTATATTTTAAATCATGTAAAAACAAAAATATTCTTACTTGATTCAATAAGCGTATAAATAAATGCATGTCATTGGAATCATCATAATATCAAACATACTAACATCAAATGCATATACTTCAATTAACATAAAGTTAGCAATATAACACCAAATATATTCTTACCAAATTTAAGAAGTGCATAAATAAATGAATGTCAATAAAATTATTATAGTATCACATACAAGCATGCATATTACTTCATTTATCATAAAATTTAATCAACACATCCAAATTTTATTTTAGTTAAAAACTTTTTAAATTATACAATTAACCCCTAAAAGTATCATTTCATTGTCGGACACGTCATCAGAAGTGTCTGACACGTGTGCCCGAATTAATTTTTATTTAAAATTAAGGACACGCCATATGACATGTTCGATACGTGTCCAAAGAGTGTCTGATGGATGTCGGTGTCCTAAGAGTATCTGACACTGCACTAAGTGGTTTTCAAGAATATATGTGCAGATCACTTTTACTCCAAACTTGTCTAAGTTGTTCCAAAAATGACTATATAATAGATTGATAACTTTTATCATATAACTATCATATTAAATATCTTATCATAGAGATATTTTATGTAGCGATACATTAAAAATTCATTCAACCTATCTCTTTTTGAAGGTGAATCCATCAGATTTGATCAACCATTAACGAGTAATCCTAATTTATTTGATTGACTACCCACTTCTTTCTCACATTGAAAATTTCACTAGTGAGCGGGAATAAAGTTTCTCGGAGTCCATGAGAAAGACCTTGTTTTCGTTCTCGAACCATCAATCGATCAAAACCTTCATTTGACGACCCAATTGATAGATTATCCATGAAGTGTTCGAATTTAAATTTGGTATGCATTTTTCATACTATGTTATAAATACATACAAAGTTCCTGGGCCCTAACTAACTTGGGCAAAGCCGAGAATTTGACTTTTTACCTAAACATATTTTCTATTGTGTATTAAAAAAAAATTATATTTTCACCAATAATATATATTATTTAAACTTTTGTCCACCTTATGAACTTCTGGTTACCCTGTGCAAACTTCGACTCTCTTTTAAGTAACTACAATTCACTTACAGTAATATATAATATAAAAAAAAAATAAGTTGGAGATGTTATATTCATATTTAATGACTAGTCAAAAAAATCAATAAAAATTAAAACATAATTATAAATTATAAAATCTACAGAATATAAAATATATATATATATATATATATATATATATATATAAAAGTTTATAAATGTATAGAATCTTACAATAAAATACCACATACTTTAATAAAAAAGATTACAAGATTTTATGAAAAAAAGGACTTCTATAAGAAGTTAATAGAAACATATCAACTCCACCAAATCTATCATTATTTTTTAAAAAAGGTCATTATATCTTTACCTTTTTTGAGTTAATTTTCATCGATCATCAATAACATAAAAAAAATAAAAAAAATAAAACCTCTCGAATTCCCAATTGGTAATTTAGTAAAATTTATAGAACACGAATACTGCCAGTTCTTTAACATAGTCAAGCACATCCCAAAAAAATGGTGAGTATATAATTACAGTAGAATCGTTCAGGGGTCGGTGAGTATTAGTTTAAAAATATTTACACTTGGAGACAATCAGCCAAAATATTCTTTATCCCTTCATGATTATAAAATTTCGCTTTTGTTTTTTATTTTAATTTGAGGAGAAGTGGACATTTATAAAAGACCCAAGAAAGGTAATGTCTTTTTCTTTAGCAGGAGGTTTGTTGAGAGGGAAATAAAGAGGAAAAAGGCCTGCATTTTCACAAGAATCACAAGCTCTTGTAAAGAAGTCCACCCATCTCGAGGAAACCCTGGTAAAATTCTGAAATCTGGTCTGAACCAATCGGCTAAAGTGTACGTGATGAAAGAAAGCACAATGGTGTTCATGGCGGAAGATATGATCAGACAGTTTCAAATCCTTGTGGAAAAAAGTCAGTTTGTGCTATTTGTTTTACTGAATACTACTCTCTTTCTTGATCTTTTGATCTGCCGCTGCTGATGTTTTAATGTTTTTGTTGCAGTTGATGAGCCACTAAAGAAGACTTTCCAGGTGACTTTTGCTACTCATCTGTTTTGTGTTGATAAATCCGGGAAAGTTTGATTTTTTATGAACCCAATTTTGATTTGAATATATGTTTGTGGTTCTAAACAGTGTTAATTTGTGTTTCGAATGTGTATCGGTTGCTATTCGTATAATTTTCTGTTTGTGGCTGGGGATAATGTAATGGTCAAAATCAAGTCATATTGCTGATTGAAGTTCAGTTTTGGGTGGCTAGGTGAAATGTTAAATTCCATTATCGTTCAACTTCGTAACTCGGGTATCAAGGATTTTGCACAATGGAGATTGAATGTGATCTGGTTTTAGGATATTTAGAGCTGGATATCTTTTGCTCTTTGTTGTTTTCTTTTTTCTTTTTCAAGTTTCTTTTTGGGTTTTTACTCTTATTCAAGTAATATCGATCTTGTTTTATGTCAAGATTCATCTTAGATCTATGAGAAGAAAAATGGTTGTTTTTTTGAATTCATTAGACTTGTTTATGCATAATCTTCACATGTATTTGCTCGGGTTTCGCTTTGATCAGTTCAGTTACCCTAACCCCAAGTTATCTATTGAAACTTGAAGTTTTTCGTTTTTTATCGACGTAGGAGTTTCAGTAGATCAACTTGGTGGAAGCATGCTTTATATTTTCGATGCACATATTCAATGTGAATTTGGTGTAATTAGATAGTTGAGACTTTTTCATTTGCAGAATATTCATTTAGGGCATCAAAGGGAGACTTTGATGAGGTTTCTCAAAGCAAGGGATGGAAATGTATTGATTGCACATAAAATGGTTGGTTGCAAATCGACTTGATCCATTTAAAGTGGTATCATTCTTTGTGGTTCTTTACAGTGGTCATGTTTTTTCAGCTCACTGACTGTCTGAACTGGAGGATACAAAATGAAATTGACTACACATTGACGGTGTGTTGTTGGGTTTTATCTTTCTTTGAAACCTCGCCTTATGATTTTCTTTTCCCCCTGTTAATAGGGCTAGTTGCTTTTGCAGAAACCTATTGTTCCAAATGACATGTATAGAGCAATTAGGGATTCTCAGCTTGTGGGAATGCCTGGATACACGAAAGAGGTTCTGGTTATATGTCTTATCAAAACATTGTCATTTGTTCTCCATGGATTATTTGTTAAATTTTCAGCACCAATACAGCCATAAAACGATGACATTGATGTATTGTTCTTTGATAGGGCCTTCCTGTCATTGCCGTTGGTGTCGGTCTCAGCACATATGACAAAGCATCTGTAAGATTTCATTTTTTTATGGTTTTAGCACATTTTTTAGTTCACAAGCTATGTATGTCTCGAAACTTAGGATACTTATAGCTCTTGGAAATATGTAAAATTTTGTTATTTGTTGTTGAAATTATTGTCAAGATTTTATGCTTACCAATTTTTTGTTCTCTGTTTTAGATTCACTATTATGTTCAATCACATATACAAATGAATGAATACAGAGATCGTGTCATACTGGTGAGCTTCAGAATCTACTGTACTTCAACGTTAAAGTATTGTTGTCATTTCTTTATCTCTTTGACTTACTCGAGCTCATGATGTATAGCCTTCTGCGAAAAAAAAATTTGGACGGTATATTGGCACGTGCATAAAGATTTTGGACATGACCGGTTTAAAGCTTTCCTCGTTGAATCAAATTAAGGTATCCTTTACGACAAATGTTTATCATGTGTCCGCAAATTGTTTTTCTCCTCATCTGCTCATTGTATTTCACACTCTGTGGATCTCTCTCTCATTTCTTGGACTAATGTACTTTCTTTGGTTGCAGTTATTGTCTGTAATATCAACTATTGATGACATGAACTATCCCGAGAAGACAGACACTTACTACATAGTCAATGCCCCATACATATTTACAGCTTGTTGGAAGGTTTGGGCTGAAGCATTCCTTCAGTTTACACCCAATAATATGTAGCATTTATCTGATACTTTTCCGCTGCTACAGGTTGTTAAACCTCTTCTGCATGAGAGAACCAGGAAGAAGGTGCAGGTTCTTTCAGGCTCCGGAAGAGATGATCTGTTAAAGGTAGGCCACTGTTCTGGTCAGTGATTATAGGCAAGTGCAATCAGTGGTGGAAGGAGAGGGAGTCAGTAGGGTTGGTCACTTGGTCACCAGACGCTTCCACATTTTCCTTTTGCATATATTTCCTAGTATATATAATATAAAAGTGGTACTTCACCTCCACTAAGTTGTAAAAAATTAGATGATACAAGATTTATCCAGAAAACTCCCGTCATTTGACTTTTACGGTCGCGGCTTGTGCTTGTGCAGATTATGGATTATGAGTCTCTCCCACACTTTTGTAAAAGGGAGGTCTCAGGGTCATCTGGGCATGCCAGAAATGGAATGGTAAACGATTGTTTTTCGTTGGACCATCCGTTTCATCAGCAGCTATATAACTATGTTAAGGAGCAAGCTAAACTGGTGGAGTTGGTTGCACCAGTCAGACACGGTTCATTCCATGTGGACTTTCCCGAGCCTGGTCCAGAAGATATCAAGATTGCTCAAACTATAAAAAGTGAGTTTCAAAGATTTGGGAAGCAAAATGGGATTTCACACCCATTGCAAGAGCTCAAGATTTCTGGGGATTGAAGCCAGATGAAACTTGCATGTATCTGATGCCATTGTATTCTCAGTGAATTTAACTACTTTTAAACTTGCATGTATGTGTTGCTACTTGGTACAAAGCATCATATATGATCAAAGCAAAATGCTCAGCAACACGAAAATTATCTTAATACTCTACAAAATAGCAATTCTATACATAATGTACACAAAATATGATGGTTTTAAATTACAAGACATTCAATCATACTCAACTCAACCAAATTGTTTTAACTCAAGGATGATCATCTACAATTTCATCCATGAGGGAATTTCAATTTGAACAGACATTAACTACGATAAGAAATAATAATACAGCCAGAAGCATAACATTTCAGCTCAACTGTTTGTAGCAGCTATAGGCAAATGCAACTGATACAGCAGCACCAATTACAGCAAGTGCAGCATATGCATCTTCACGCTCCCAGGTTTCAAACCATGTCGGCATAGAGCACACTTTATGAGGACCAGCTGCATTTCCACTATTATTTTGAGAAATTTGTTTCTTATAGCGCCTTTTCTTTTCGGTGGTAACATTTCCAGCGACCTTGGTAGTAGACTCAGGATCCACCTTTTCTTGTGATATAAGGTTCTGACAGCAAGGGAAGCCATCATTCTCTTGACAACATACTGTGCCATCTGCTTGAGATGTGCACATGCTTACGCTTGCATTGTTCATTCCTGTAATCTGAAACCTTAGTTCCTGTGATTTTTTCTGGTCGTCTTCTGATAATCCCATTTGTCCCCTGCTAAAATAATCAAATATTTATGGGCCAAGCTCATAAAGAATTTCTAATAAATGTGCTATATATTACCTCCATAGGCAATCGACAATTTCTCCTTTTCCAATATGCTGTTCAAGCAAAACAGGTACATCTTCAGGCATGACATATCCATACCTGCAGCCCAGTTGCATCATTATCATTGTTAACGAGTATATTGTCATTTTTGACAAAGGAAGAAACTGCTCAAGAACTTGTAAAGGAAAACTACTCATCCAAGTACCAGTGGCCAGTGACTTCCTTTTTCATGTTTGGTCCAAAGATGATCACATTTCCTGCATACTTGTGCCCTCCAATGTGTGAACATGGGCCAACCGACACTTTGCCTTGTAGGCCACGCGATTCTATCTCATCTTTAAATTTATTAATCACAGCAGGTCCACAAACACCACATCGTCGATCCCTTGAGCCATGACAGCATACAAATATATAACAGCCACTCAAAGCATCTGGGCTTCCAGGCAACCATTCACACTCCTTCACGAGCACCTCCTCAACGAATGTATCAACATCAAAATGTGTTAATCTCCTGTAATTTTGCTCAAAATGACAATCTTTCATGGCAAATACAAAGACATGCAATGAATTTTCAAAGCAGTAGAAGATGAAATTTAACTTTAACCTGTATCTGATCATGTCTGGAAAGATTAGCACATCACCATTTGATGTCTCAGTACCATCGCGTCCTTCACATATAGTTAGTCGGGTCTGAAAAGATTTATTACAAAGCAATTGTCATAGGATAATTATTAAGCGGAAGCTAAGTCATGACTTTTCACATAGTTAATCTCTAAAATATCCCATCGCCATGCTTGACTCGAAATGTAAGGTATTTTCAGAGAGAAATTCCAAGACCCTCACAAGGCATGGAAGAGACCATCTTCTTGATAGAAAATCAACCTCCATTAGTTTCTTTTCCATTGAAGCACACAAAAGTACATGAGCATAATATTTTTCATAAAGAACCAGATTTTACAGTCAGAAAAAAGGTGCAAGTTTTGAGCTCATGTCCAAAAATATCCATTGTCGTGTGTACATAGTGAGTGAAAGCTTTCAACGGTAGGATCCCACGTATGGATCAACATAAAGAAAATGGGTTCACCATGGATTGATTAACACCAGTTGACATGTTTAGTTTACTTCATTTTTTTGGTATTGTTGCGAGTAGGGCCAGACATTCATGTAAGAATTTCACCTGAAACTGGAACATGATTTGTCTTAATATTGCACGTAACTTGAGAGAATGGGGTCAAAAGAACCCAGCCTAATAATTTGAATAGCTTTACAAAGCTATTTCAGTAATTCTATCTATCAAAATTACACGGAAACGAAACAAATCCCATCACCCGATAACCTTGACGCATAACCCGCACACTCATCAAACAACTTCCACGAGATCACGACAAATAAACATACAATGGAAAAACTAAATTTGCATCAAAACCCACTTCAATTTTTCCTCAAACTCGTTAAAAATCCGCAAACTTGCTATAATCCATCAACATTCCACCAAAAAAGGGAAAAAAAGATGCTGCACCCCCCTCCCCCCCACAAAATAAGAAGAATCCTTCTACCTGTCGTTTCATCTCTGTCTTCCTCGCAGCCAGAGCTGCAGCAAGAAGCCTGGGAAGCCGATCGAATTCAGCGGCCTCAATACGAGGCGGCCACACCTGAGGGTTCTTGTAGCACAAGAAGACGTGGCGCTCGTACAGCTCCACAGTACCCACAAGCGGACCATGCCTGAAATCGGGGCGGGAGAAGCCATATTCAGCTTCGTTGATAAATCCAGCGTCGTATCCCCCGCCGAGGAAGCCATCGTTCTGAAAGCTTCCGGAGGCGCTGCCAATTTGGGAGACGTCGACAAGGTAACCATCGGGGTCGGAGACAGCTGCGGGCGAGTAAGACGAGGTGGGGTCGTGGTGCGCACCGAGTAACAGAAGTGGATCGTCGCGATTGCTGGCCATTAGCGGGTAGGATGCTGTGCAGTGTAGAGTGTGTTGGAGGCTTTTGGCAGGTCAAAAGGTTGTCAACTCTCATTCAACACACAAACAAATTACTAGTGTTATTTAATATTTAATATATATAGAATGTTGAAGATTTTAAAAAATATGTGAAAATAAATTACTAGTGTTGTTTGATGATGTAAAAATTTGTGTTAGGTACGGGTGTTTAACGGGCCGGGTCTGGATATCGGTTTCGGACCGGTTTGATACCGGACCAGATCGTTTCTACCGTTCCGGATCCGGTATCTTACCGGTTCCGGACCAAACGGATCCGGTTCGGGATTGAACCGGAACCGGATCCATTTTTTAAAAAAATAATAATTTTTTTTCCCGATAAAATCCCTTCGTTTTTTACTTTTTAAAAACAAAAACAAAGAAAAATCCGGTTCCGAGTTGGAACCGATCCAACCCGAAATCGGTTGGACCGGAACCGGATCCAATCCGGTTCCTTAACGGATCGGACCGGTTCCGGGATTACCGGATCTGGAACCGGCCGGTTCCGGATCGGACCGATCCGTTAAGCACTCCTAGCGTTAAGCATTAAATCACCAGAGGAAGTGGCAATGAAAAATTCTTACATGATCGTATACTCCGATCCATACACTAACATATATATACAATTTTTGTCAACTATAATTTGATAAATCATAATTAGATATTTTTACGTGCATTCATGCATGAACTAATACGTGCATTCATGCATGAACCAGACCTTATAGCAGCTCTTCTTGTGTTTTTTATTGTCAAAAATGTTATTTTCTTTTAATGTTCTTTCACTTTAATATCAAATGTTTAGTAGTAATTGTTGTTGTCATTTTAATAATCGATATAGATTATAGAATTAGATTATAGGACGTGAAATAACTTTTTGGAGGCAGAGGCAAGTAGAGAGTAAATAAGAAGATTAATTAAAGAGAAAATTACGAAACTCATCCTATAATTTAGTCTAAATTTTACTTTGTAACAATTGTTTTCAAAATAACATTTTACATGCTCAATTTTCATAAACTGTAACATTTTGTATTTCTTGACGCGATTTGATATTTTTATCGAAGATTTATCTCCACATCCATTATCGACACATATCCTCAAACTTATAGCTCCTTAAGATAGTTATTGCAAATTTTACAAAAATCAAAATAAATTTTTGGGGCGTCAAAATTCTCCTTTCCGAAATCAAACAACTAAATAATTTTGATACCCAAAATATTTCGTTGCAATTTTTTTAAAATTTGCAATAGCTATATAAATGAGCTCTATGTTTGAGGATGTAAGGTGACGATTGAATGCAGTGATGCATTTTCGATAAAAATACCAAACTGAGACATGAGGATGCTAAGTGTTACAATCTATGAAAGTTGAGTATGATTTTTCAAATAATGATTTAAAGTGAAATTTAAACCTATATGATAGATTTTTGTAATTTTCCCGTAATTAAAACAAAAATACAAAAAGTTGTGCAAGTATTTATTGTCAAAAGCGTGGAGTTTCAATAAGCATGTGCTAGAATTCCACAGTCAATACAAAACGCTCACCTAGCAAACCTGACATTAGAAGTAGAGCACCCCTTTACACCATCAATCAACAAAAACACAACAAACTAGAGCTAAATTTTCAAAATAATTAATCCACGGGTCCCAAAATATGCACAAGAGAAGGCCAACAACTAGTTTATCTTACCATGAACATACTGCACAAAAAAAATTTGTTCATCACACTCACCAAACCGGTTTCTCCCCAGGCAAGTAGGAAGGAGAACCACCCTCGACTAGGGTTTTCTTCTTTTGAAACACGCCACTTAGGCTAGGCATTAGTACTTTCTTTGCTACTGATGTTTTTGCTTTTTCTAACTTTCGAGGTCGCATCACTGTCTCTTGAGGCTTCTGCTTTTGGATTTGGTACACATGAGGGGATGATACATAGGGCTTCTCCGTTTCAGCAAGAATTCGAGACGCTGCTTCTGCTGCCTTCTCCTGCTCCCGTTCACGCCATTTTCTGAGTTCACCCACAACTGCCATCTTGGCTGCCTCAGCCATCTGTGCTTTCTTCAACGCCTCCTGAGTTGCAGCTTTCAAGTCCTCAATATCCTTCTGTGTAGCCTCGAGTCTCTTTAGGGCCTCATTTTCACCAGCTTTGACTGCTTCCACCTGAGCCATTGCTGCTGCAACTTTCATATCTGTTAGTTTTTCAGATCCTTCAACCTTACGGCTCAGTGATTCGAACTCATCTTTTGATATCGTAATCTGATTACCGGGCTCTGAAGTTGAGATACGGGCTGCATCAATTTTCTCAGACAAAATCTTGATTTGATTAAGGGCTCTACCTTCAGCTTCCTTTGCATCTTTTGCTTCATGCAAAGCAACTCTCAGTTTCTTTTCTGCTTCTTCGAGTTCACTTCTGGCGGCTTCTGCCACTCCCTTAAGCTCCTCCATTTGCTGCTTCATCTCTTCAACTTCAAGTTTCGCATTCTCTCTCTCCATAGCAAGCTGCCGGATGGTAGCGATAATTTCATCAGAAGCACCCCTCACTTTGGCTTCTTCCAAAAGTGCTTCTTCAAGCTCAAACTTTGCTTTTCGAAGCTTCACATGCAGATTACCTGCAACAGATTCTGTTTCTGCTTCTCGCTCTTTCAATTCAGTGTGCTCCTTTTTAATTTCACGCAGTTCTGACCTAAGAGTCTCCACTAGATTTCTCAGACTATTCTCCTCTTCCAACACTTTATGTAACGATTCTTTAGCACAATCCAACTCTGAAGTAACAGCCTTCACAGAATCAAGATCTGCATCTCTTTTACCGTCCATATCCTTTTTTAAAGCTTCTGTCTCTGACAAGGTTTCTCTCAATCGAGTCTCCAGATTCTTAACAAGTTCAGGATCTATATCTTTTTTCAAAGCAAGCAATTTTTTTACTGTCTCATCATGTTGCGCTTTGTGTAGCTGCTTCTGTTTTTCCTTGTCATCACAAATCTTTGTTTCTTCATCCTTCGTCTGGGCTATTGCAAGCTTTACTTGCTGAATCGAGTCTTGAACACTAGCTATTTCCTTGGATAACTCGCCAACTTTTCCCCCATTTTCTTGGGCAGAACTATTAGCTTCAGCAGCTCGCTCGCCGGCAATGTCTCTGTCTTTCACAGTTGTATCATAATTTTGTCGTGTTTTTATCAACTCCTGCTTTGCTGCATCAAGTTCACTGACCACAGCCATATACTGAACTCTAGAAGTTTCAAGATCCATATTTGAAGATTCGCCAGTTACTTTAGAATTGCCATTGTTGGATTCTGTAAACTGCTTAGCTTGACGCTTAGGGACTTCTGCATCCTTGATTGCTGAATCCTTAGATTCATTAATACTTTTCAGTTTCAGTGTCAGATCTGAAACAGTCAATTTAGCTTTTTCAAGCTCTGCAAGAGCCTGAGCTTTGGTCAGCTCAGCATTTTTAAATTTATCTTTCAACCTAGTAAGCTCTTTCTCGACCAAGTGAAGCTGAGTCTCTTTTGCCAGCACTCTCTGAAAGAACAAAAAACACGCGAACAGCAGACCAAATTAGTAAGCGTGCAGCAGCAATTGGTGGTTCAACATTAGTTTATGACTTTTACATTGAACTAACCCTAGTAAACGAGTATCCAACCATGACACTGACAAAGAAATAAATCACATTGCACATTCATCGTAAGCAAGCAAAGATAATGTCAAATCTACCATTCACAAACAATATCTTCAACAACAATATTACGCCGGGGAGAATACTATTTCACAGCAATTTTCATTTGTTTGGTCAAACAAAACAAACCGCCAAATGCTTGCTAATATTGATTTGTTAGGGATGTAACCGGATCGCAGAGCTATAGAAATTAAGGATAAAGAGAGCAACGAAGGAAATAGTTATTTCTCTAGAGTCTAATACAGAGCCAGCTAATAACAATTAAAAGTAACAGGAGGTTAACTTTCGATAAAATTCAAGACCTTACTTCAAAACTTCAACTTTTATGTATACAAAATATGTACAAGAACAACTAAATCTTTAATCCCAATTGACTGCAGAAGTATGCAAAATAAGTACAAAACAAGAAAATATCACAAAATTCTCCACCGGGGTAGAATAAACGCATATTCAATGTTCTTGAAATCTGAAGTCTAGAAAATCGTGGGGTGGGGTATGATAACTATATGTACTTGCAACGGGGCCATGTGGAAATCAAGAAATTGACATACTTCTGCAGATTGTGGTTTTTCCTTCTTTATGGCAGGCTTTTCCCCTGAAAAAGCGCCTTCACCAAATAAACTGACAGCATCTTTGACAGATTGAAATGGTGCACTGGTGTCAATTTCTCCCACCTCAGCTTTAGCAGATCCTTTGGTTTTCTGATAATCTTTGGCCACCATAATTCTTCACTCGGCTTATTTCCAACTATTATCTGAACAAGAACACCCAATGAAACACAATTTTGACAAAAAGAAGACAATAAGAAAAAAGCACAATCCTTCCAACTGAAGAAACTCTGCAGATAACAACTTAAAATTAATACGGGTATATGGATCATATTTAGTAAACAATGGAGAATGTTTAGTTCAACGTAATATCACATTCAAGTTCATAGGTTGGATTCTCAAGCAGCTACCATCAACCAGTGAAGGACATGACACTAACAATTTTTTACACAAATGGCGAAAGAAATTCAACTCATGAGAAAATATCATTTTTCAAAGCGCAATGCTCAATTCCGTCTTAACTTTGAGGGATTAGCTTATATCAATGGAAGAATTTGATCGCTAAAATGTCATAAATTTGTTGGCGAGACAAACAAATTTGACCTGACAGAAGTAACTCTTTAATCAAACTTGAAAGAATGACATAATGAAAACATCACTTGCTTTATTATGACTGTAAACTATAAATTTAGGGCAAAGTATGGATCTTATACCATAAATTCTCATACTGATTTCATTTGTTCTACCATCAATCCTCACAATCAAAGCAGTATCAGATACATTTTGAAGAAAAGGTCAACGCTTGCCATTTAAAAAGCTTGCTTCAGCATATGAAAGGAAAAATATATTAGCTAAAGTGCTGAAATTACTTCAATGCCATGATACATACTTGTCGCCTCAAACAGACGCAATATATCTGACACATACATAAGTTAGTTCAATCTTTCTAGGAATATAGTTGGTAAATAACGAAGTTATTAGACAGGAACTAGGCCATCATAGGCTGAAGAAAATTCCTATTGTAAAATTCTAAGGTTGGTAGCCGATATATTTAACATGACATTAGCTTGAGTGCAGGAAAACCAGGATAGTTAATGGGACTTTCAAGAAAAAAACAATTCAATCATAAAAATCAGCAATTATATTCCTAAACATAGAAAGAAGCTCATACAAATTATAAAGACTAAAATGAAATTGACTAAGACGACTTCAAAATCCTATCTAAATATATGCTAGTACACCACACATTCATTCAGATGGAGGATCATAACCATATGCTGGACATGTAAGATTTTGCCAAACTTGCCAATTTTGAACACGTAATTTCTAGAATTTTCTCTCTGATATTCAAAGTTCCTCCTGCACATGTTCCAGTGAAATGTTTACTTTATTTTTTGTAACAAAGAGAGGAGAGGATAACATCCTCGGGAGAATAAGCATATGTTCAATTATCAGAGTCATGAATATAACATAATATGAAAATAATAAATAGCATGATAACCATTAGAAATGAATGGACCCACTCATCAAAGTTTACCTGAAAATTTATGCTCCAGCAAAAATGTCAAATATTAATTTTTCTGCCGAAAAACTTTTGTTTCAGCCTGAATCCACATGAATAGCGTTTATTGAACCAAAAGAATAACCAAATTATCCACCGAATGGAAAGGGTAAAAACTTGGATAAAATAAAGAAAAAGGGTAGAAAGTACAAACCAATAATAATTCACTCAAAGACCTTTATCATACAGACAAAAGCGTTAACGCAAACCCTAGAAACCATTAAAGGCTTTTGAATCCCAGAAAAGAATTGTTGGATGGTGAAGAATCTTGATAAACTTCACCAATCTTTTGTCATACTCCAAAAGGCCGAACCCTTTAACAGAATCTGCGAACCGCGCATAAACTAGAACAAACTAAAACCCCGGCTCCCACAAGATCACCTCTCAGGGTTTACAGACATACGAAAAACAAGACACGCGGCGACTACAAAAGAGAACTTTTTTTTCAAAACTCGGTATTAGGTTGAATAAATGAAGAAAATGGAAGAACGTGTCCAACGAAGAACTCCAAATCAGAGAAGAGAGAGGAAGATCGCCAGGTCAGCAAGATGCGCTTCCAAAGCTGACTAGGGAAAAGAGAGATTCTTTATTTCGAACAATGTCATACCTTCAAACATTTCACCTTGGTGTAGATAGCTGAGATGGTACAAATACAATGCATAAATGTGACTTTATATCTAAAATACTTGAATCATTTTACTCGAATGACAGGAAATTGGGGTTTTTTAACCAAATATTCGATTTTCGAAAATCATTTAACAATTTAACCGATTTTTTTTTATTATCAAACTAACCTAAGTCGCCATGTCAGATGGCGACTTCATTTGAAGTCGCCATCTGACATGACGACTTTAATAAAAAAAATTATTTTTTTTGATGTCGCCATCTGAGTTGGCGACACCAATTTAATTTATTAATGTCGTCATCTCAGTTGGCGACATCAATTTAATTTATTGATGTCGTCATCTCAGATGGCGACACCAATGTATTTTAACTAAACCCTAACCCTTTTCCTCGCCGCCGCACTCGCTCATTCTCTCATTTCTTCTCCTGCGAAAAATTTCTTCATCTTTCTCATTTTCTTTCGTCCGCTCGTTCTCAAATTTTCTTCCAACATCTCTGCAAAAATCAAGCTATTTTTTTCCAAAATATTTAAGGTAAACCTTTTTATTTTGTTATTTGTATATCGTAGATAAATTATGATTTAGATATATTTAATAGGAGTATATTATTTGTTGGTGTATATTTTGATGATGTGAATAATTAAAATTCAAGTTGACTTCGGAGGGCGGCGGTGGGCGGCGTCGGCGTCGGCAGGTGGTGGGCGGCGGCGGTGGGCGGCGGACGGGTAGTTTTTGTAATGTTGAGATTAATGTTGTTAATTTTTGTATTATATTTCAGGATGGATCAAATGAGACAACCAGGCCCGGTTGACACACATCTTTTGTCGTTGCAGTCTTCACATCGATCTGAGGATGTATGGGCAGGTGATATGGATAGTATACTTCGTGTGAGAAACCCAGATAGCTATTTTTGGGATATGTGTCCATTAGATATACGTGTTGTTAATTTGTTGCACGTTATTGGATTTTATGGTATCTATAGGTGTGGTAAGATTGAACTTGACATGCACCTGATCACGGCTTTAGTTGAGAGATGGCGCCGTGAAACACACACGTTTCATTTTAGATCAGGAGAAGCGTCCATCACACTGCAAGACATTGCAGTAATATGGGCGTTGCCAGTAGATGGCATCGTAGTGTCTGGAATAGATTATGATAGGACTCTACCTGAATGGCAAGAATATTGCCATATATATTTAGGATTCATACCAGATATCAAGGATTTTAAAGGTGCGAGGTTGAGGTTAGCTGTTTTGAAAAATCATTTGCTGCAAAATCCCTTGGGGGTACATAGTACGCCAGATGATGTTGCTAAGTTTACAAGGGTTTGTGCGTTATTGATGTTAGGGGGGATTATGTGCCCTGATTCCTCAGGCAATTTTGTTAGGTTATTGTATTTACAGAAGTTGGAGGATATCGACTCTGCCAGTACATATAGTTGGGGCAGTGCTGTGTTGGCATACTTATATTGTGAGTTGTGCACGTCATCAGAGAAAGGGAAAAAAGTTATAGGTGGTGCATTCCAACTCTTACAGGTAAATAATATGTTTGTTTGTTTTAATAGTTAAAATATGTTTATGGTCAATCTAACTTGTGTTATTGATGTCACTACAATAAATGAGATTTGGGCATGGTCACGAATCCCAAGTTTGACTCCGCAATTGGGTAGCGATAGATCTGATATTGGGCCAATAATGGTCGGCCCAGACAATGTGTTACCTTCTGCTCCATATGGTGTAAGGTAATACGAATATGCATTGTTTTATAATTGATTTTATGTGTTAATACATTTAATCATTTATTTGAATATATACAGGTGGTCATGTCATTTAATCTTTACAGAAACTGGGAGTCATTCCATACGCATCATAAGGGACATCCTCGATGACCAGCCAGTAACTCAAGTAATCATGCTGTTAAATTAGTTTGTACACAAATACACTCTTTTCATAGTATGTAAAGCAATGTTGTTTTGCAGTTTAATTGGCAGTCGTACCCTGATGAGTACACTGAAGGAATCACTGAGTTGGGGACATATAAGGGACCGTTGATTTTCTTCGACATAGTTGAAATGCAACGGTCTGATCGAGTACTGCGACAATTTGGGATGCTACAAGATATCCCAGAAGATCCACCATCGGGGGATGAGGCATTGCATAATGTTGGTCGAAGGGGAAATGTCAACAAAAACTGGAGCGCTAGGTATATAGTACACATACTTTGCTGGGAGAGGGCAAATGATCTACGTGTAGACAGACCACGATTTTCTGAAGGTGGTTACTACGTTGTTGGCGGATACAGTGAGTGGTATGAACAAGTCACACGTAGATACATTGGGCGTCAAGAATATTTTGTACAGACAGGATATCAACATGGTGATGGCCCGGCATGGCAGCATGTGGTACGTTAATTACGTGAAATTTTATTTTATATTTGTGTTTCGATGTATAAATTTTATATGGACTTTTGTACTTTGCAGATTGAGCAGATGGAACAGTTAACTACAAGCTATGACCGACATCTGGCTGATGGAGTGCCTATTACGACAGAGTCGATGAGGCAACACATGACTATGTTCGACAATGTGGTGCGAGTGGCTCGTGAACGACGAGACAGAAACTTCCCTCCATACAATGAAGTCCAACCTGTTGATACACATCGGTTCCATGCAGGAACTCCATCTACACATATGCAGACAGATATTGCAGGTCCATCTACGTGGACAGATATTGCAGGTCCATCTGCACATATGCAGACAGATATTGCAGGTCCATCTACGTGGACAGAGCCAGATATGTGTACAGACTATTATATTCATGTTCCTGTACAATCATATGATTTATCTCCCTTCACGCCATATCCCCCCATGTCCACTCAACCCCAGTTCAGCAGCATGGGTACAGATGTCAGTCTTGGGTTTGCGACATATGCAGCTATGACTTCACCTTTCGATGTCTCGCCAGTTCTATTCCCTCAATTGACGCCAATTCAGCAGCCTACCAACACACCTGTGGCAAGGGAAATGGGCGAAGAAGTCGTTCAACAACGAAGAGTTAGAAGACAGACAAATCCTCTTCCTTGTGGTACTGGAGGAAATCTAGCTCCTCGTCGTCGTCGGTGAAATCATAAGTTTAATCTCTTCCATTGTGCGATCAAATTTTTTGACCTGATTTTCTGATCCCGCTCTCCAACACAAGTCTTTCAAATGAACGGATTTGAAGCGACTATTAAAGTTTGAACAAACATGTCTCAAACAAAATCGATGTACTCCAAGGGGTGATTTGAAGTCAGGAATACAATCGGCTGCAGCAATGAGGCCTGGATGACGGTCAGAAATCAAACATACACCACCCTCAGATCTTCTCACAATATGCTTGCTAATCATCTCCAAAAATCATCTCCATGACACAAAGTTTTCTTCGTCAACAATTGCAAATGCCAAAGGTAAGATTTGATTATTCGCATCCATTGCCACGGCAATCAACATCTTATGTTGATATTCGTATACAGATGTGTTCCATCCACACTTATTACCCGACGGCAATGTTGAAATCCTTGTACACATGGATGGAAGGCCCAGAACACGTAATTCAAAGTCTTTTCTATTGGTCTGGCATTTTCAAGGTGAACCCACTCAACGACTGTGCCGGGATTCCATTTTTGCAAAGCTTAAGGCAATTTCCTCACGGAGCTCTCCCATGTTCCGTACACATTCTCAACAGCACGTCGTAAACTAAACCATCCTTTTGCATAGGAGATCTCAAATCCATATTTATCTTTCACTGTTTGAATTACATACTTTATTTCGTAAGCTGGATCACGCCGAACAATTCCCACTAACAAGCTAGCAATCATGTTTTTTTCCAAATTTGCATGATCGACCGACAGCTCACTCAAAAGGCAAGCGTGAGAACCTCCATACTTGTTTATTTTGAATAAACCAACTTTTTTCTTCAACGAGGCCCGCATGTACCATCTACAAGGCATATCTTCTGTACTGTGTTTGCACACCACTTTCCACAATGTTTTTGTACTCTTGACAACGCGGTACTCCCGTTTCGCAACACGTACAGAGTAATCCTTTACAGCTGCCTGCAAATGAGCTTTATTTTGAAAACCATATCTAGATGGATATCCCCTTTGGAGTAGTCGTAGTAACTCCCCCATCTACCTGTTGGAATGTCTAATGAGTATCCAAATACTTCGGGATGTGTCATTGAGAAGAATGGAATTGTTGGATAAAGGACATGAGTATTTGTTGTGGTTGTGTCTGGTACATTATCTGGCACTTCTTCAATATCAACCTCATCGTCATCAGACTCATCCTCAGATGGAATTCCCTCCGGTTCAGTCTGAAAATCATCTCCAAAATCCACAAAAATGTCTACTAGTGGCTCGGGAACAATATTGTCAGCAACTATAGGAGCATCATCTTGAATCCTAGAGGTAGTTGGTCTTTCTGTATCTACTACAAATGGACCACTACCACTTGTTGGCATTTCTGTAATAAAATCATAATCTCTCCGTTCTGTTTGTATATACATCTCCAAACAACTATAATTTTGTTCAGAATCCAATACCCATGCTAAATTGTAATCACTGTCAATGGGAAAAATTGTTTGTTTTATCCCAGAAAAATCACTAAATATATATTTACAATATATTTTCAGAATGAACTGGTTACGGTCGATGCCAGTAATATCATATACGTCGTTTACTAACTACAAATAATTAATAGTGCGATATATTGTCATGCCTTTCGACGGACCACGATCATATCTAACAGATTCTGAATCTTGTAATATATCGTCTCCCCAATACAACAAAACTTTAATTGACATACCTTAAAAATAAACACAAATTTTATAAATTAGTACAGTATATATAATATTATTAAATTTAATTATTTGTATAACAACATACCTGCAGAAAAAATATTCACGAATTCTGAAGAGAATTTGAATTTTCACGAATTCTGAAGAGAATTTGTTCGAAAGCCGAAGAGATTTGCTTTATATTTTAAAATGAGTAACATTTTGTTCAGTTTTATAGACAAAGTAATTGATTATTGTCGACATCTAAAATGACGACATTAAATAAAAAAATATTTTTTTTTGTCGCCATCTCAGATGGCGACAATATTTAAAAACAAAAATAATTTATGTCGTTATATACCGACACCGGCGAAAAAAAATTTTTTTAATATAATGTCGCCATGTCAGATGGCGACATCAGAAAATAATATTTTTTTTAATAATTTTTATGGAAGTCGCCATGTCAGTCGCCATCTGACATGGCGACATCGGAAAATAATATTTTTTTAATAATTTTTGTAGAAGTCGCCATGTCAGATGGCGACTTCAAATGAAGTCGCCATCTGACATGACCACTTAGGTTACTTTAATAATAATAAAAAACGATTATTTTGTTAAATGAATTTTTTTTTCGATTAAAAAGTTAAAAACCCCAGGAAATTGGGTATGCTTAATTATAAAATTTATAAAGAAGTGCTATCATCGTCACATTGGGTTGATTGGGACGATCATCACGTTCATTTTTCGGGTTCTTATATTAGTTCGTGTTAGAATAAACATAAGGGAGGTACATCATACTTTTTATTGTTTCACTGTCCACAAATTTTGTGATATCATATTTGTCGTATTGAATCATTTTATTATAAAGGAAAGAATTATGAGCATGAATTTTGAATGTGGACCAAAACAAAATTTCATAAAAATAAAAAATTAAAATCGGGTTCTCCATGTATTTAATGCAGATTTAGATAATTCTATAAAAAAGAATTCAGATAGAGGACAAAATACTCTGTAATTTTGACACATTAATCTGTCGACAAATAAATAGTCAACTACCATGCTTCAATCTGGACATTAATCTTGGTGGATTCACTTGTAAATCTATTCCTAATCTAATCGTTGGTTAGTGTGGACAAGCTCATACGTCAAATGTGGGATGTGAATATTCTCATCAAATTATTGCTAAGAGTAGTGTCAATGAGATAGCAACCAAGAAACCCAAATTTAGTATCATGAGAGTCGTTCTAGCCTCGAGGATGTTGGAAAAGTTTGCGCCATAGATGATTGTTGGCTAAGATGAATTTAGCAGTGTATGAAGCACTGTTCTTGAGAAGTGATACGAGGAAATTACATCTTCAATTTTGTTTAAATTCATTGTCGGGGCACTACTGCATGCCTGATTCCAGTTAATTAACCTGAGTAGGATGGCTTTCTTGGACGGGTTATGTTGGGGTTCAATAATTGCCTCTGCTTTGTGATCGGTCGAACACGTGAAGCTTGTGTCAGTGTATGGTTGAAAAGATTGATGTTGCGCCATTACCCTTAACTATAGTTATTGGTAAAGCGGTAAGCGCTCGATCCTACAATTAGTATCAGAGCCAAGGTCACGTGTTCGATTCCCATGAGTTGCAGATAGTGCAATTATTGGGGGAGAGATTGTTGGGGTTCAATAATTGTCTCTGCTTTATGATCGGTCGAACACGTGGTGCTTGTGCCAGTGTATGGTTGAAAAGATTGATGTTGCGCCATTACCCTTAACTATAGTTATTGGTAAAGCGGTAAGCGCTCGATCCTACATGTTAGTTTGATGTTATTGGAATCAATAGGATCTTAATGGTTAATATATCTCATAAGGCAAGGTGGGCGGCTGAAGCACATGACAGTTATAACTTTTGCTTTATGTCCATTATTGGCAACAAGTCCCAATACTTCTAAATTTATTAACTATAGGGTTAAAATTTTAAAAAAAAAATTATATCCCTTAACCCTAATCTCACCATTCCTCATCGGCTCATCCCCAACTCTCTACTCTTGGCACTCGACACTCGTCCTCTCTCTCGCTGTGTCTTGCTCTCTCTCGATGTCTCTCTCACTTGCTCCTCACCTACTCACTGCCTCGCTCAATTAGTATCCCTATGGTTTGGAAATTTTACTGAGCTTAGGTTCTTGATCTGTCTCAAAATCAACACTTGATTACTGAGATGCCTGCGGATATTTCCCTATGGTTTTTGGAATCATTTTGTTGATGTATATTGATGGTTTGTCTAGCTTTAGAGTTAAAGCCATGTTTTTGTTGTAGTGCTCTCCCTTTTTTTAGTTGAATTGGATGACTCTAACTTCAGTTTGTTTTTCCGAGGAACCATTGATTATTTCCCATTTTGTGGTATTGTAGCCTTAAACAAATGATATAATATTGTATTTTTTTGACAAAATGATATAATATTTTGTTGGAAATTTGAATTGAATTAAATGGTGTGTCCAATTCATGTAGGGGTGTATTTTTCAATGATTGGATGCTTCCAAATTAAATGGTGTGTCCATTTATGTTGGGGTGCAATTTTTCATGATTGGATGCTTCCAAATGGTGTCTCTTGATAACACAACTTGATATACTATATAAGAAATAACCCTTGAATGAATTAGTTATGGAATTTCGAAATTCACATCATATTTGAAGATCAAAATTTGAGTAATTTTGTGAGTCTTCTTCATTGTTATGATTGAGCGTTTTTAGACCTTTGTGGTTTAAAGCATTTGTGCTTTGGAGTGCTCCTATCACAAATCATAGTCGTTGTATCTTGGGAGACAAATTGCCAAAGTAAACCGTTAGCACCATAGGGGCAATATTGTCTTTAGGACACAGATTCCAAATCGCTCCTCGACATTCTAATACAAAGTCATTTGTTATTTTTACTTGCTAGTTTCCTAAGATACACACCCATAAAATTTTGTACTACATATTTTATTTTCTGTGTAGGGTAAATCTAATATTGTGGTTCAAGTGTTTACAGAAATTGCACCAGTAGTTAGGGCTGGGAGCTGGTCGGATATCTTGGGAATCGGGAAATTCGGTTCAGGTACCCGAATTTTGGTTTTTTTTTCATGTCCTTTTTTTGGCTTTGAGGCTGTCTTTTTTTTTTTTGTATCTGATCGGGTTCCAAAAAAGTACCCACCCGAAATAATCCGGTTTTCTTTGTCCCGATTGGGTAGAGTCGGTCGGGTACCCGAATATAGGACCAGAACGCTCATCGTACCAATATCCAATGATATATTTTAATACTGATGTGTTCGAAGGTCATCATGGTAAATGTTATAAATAAATCAGAGAAAAGCGAGAGAATATGGTTTTGATTTCTCGATGTTCTAAAAAACATGGATGATACAATCCATAATGTAGCATCAAATTTCTCTTGGAAAGATGAAATATGTGAAATAATGTGTTGTCAAATTTTCCTTTGGAATGATGGAATATGTGAAATAATATGTTGCATAATAGAATTTCTCAATCATTATAAAAATGGTTGAAGAATTTAAATGCCTTTGGTAATATTTTAGACGTAAAAACAACGTGTTGAAACTTAAAAGTGATAAGGGATTAATAAAACTATTCAATCTATCTATATAAATTCTCTGGACTCTTCCATGAAAAACACTTCCTTCCTAGCGAAGACGGCCTCGGTACCTTTCATTTATTCCCTTGTGGCTATGCTGGTGCTTTTTCTCCTCTCATTCTTGCTGCTCTTTTCACACTTCCTTTGGTTCTTTTCGATTATGTGGTTATTCCCGTGGGGCTATTTTCTCATTCCTTATGGTAATAGATTTCCCCTTTTGTTTGTATGATATTCAGGGTTATGTGGGTGTTTGAAAGGTTATCTGCTCGCTATATTTGTACTGATAGAACCTCTGAATCGGGCTATCACATAGGAGTTCATGTGATTCCTCCTGTCGATACTATGGAGATGGGCTCTAGTTGTATGATAAGTAGGGGTGGTTAACGGATTGGACCGGTCCGGTCCAAAATGGAACGGTCGGTTCCAGATCCGTTAAGCATGGAACCGGTCTGGTCCGTTAAGGAACCGGAGCGAACATGGTTCCAGTTCCAACCGGTTCCGGGTCGATTAGGTCCGAACCGATTTATTTATTTATTTATTTTTAAAAAAATTTAATTTTTTTAATTTTTTTATGTTGTAAATGTTTCCCCAATATTCATCACAAATTTAATATAGTTCTTCTTCATTTCATAATATAGATGCATACAAATAATTGTAAAGATATGTCAATTGAAAATTTAAATAAAAAAATATTACTATTTAGCACTCTTGATAATTGATAAGTATTGTTTTTGTGTTCTGTTCTTCTTGCTCATCATAATGATTTACGAATTCGTCAACCGCCACATCTCTTCTATTCTTACAATCTGCTTCAAACCAATCTTTAAGTAACGTGAGCATGCATAACGAATCAGCAGATAGACTACTTCTGTATTCTCCAATAATTCGGCCACATGTTGATAATATCGATTCAGAAGCGACGATTGAAGCTTGTACCGCATACACCTCTCTAGCCATTTTGGCTAAGATAGGGAATTGTGTTGCATTTGACTTCCATCATTGTAAGACGTCGAAGTTGTCTTCCGTTAGAAATTGATAATTCAGATAAATTTGCAACTCAGTCGATGTGCTAGTAGAAGGTCATTTTCCCTTAAGTTTTTTCCTGCCCAACATCCTAAGCAAATTGAAGCCCCCACCTTTAGA
Organism: Haberlea rhodopensis; assembly: GCA_907163345.1. Taxonomy (NCBI): domain Eukaryota; kingdom Viridiplantae; phylum Streptophyta; class Magnoliopsida; order Lamiales; family Gesneriaceae; genus Haberlea; species Haberlea rhodopensis. Next base: position 5,080,897 of record CAJQUN010000020.1, on the reverse strand, counting down.
TAGAGCTTGGAGTTGTTCTTCAACAGGCCTTTGTTGCGATGATTCACTTGCATGTTGATTATAATACAATTGAAACATATTTTGGAGAGATTGCATTGTAGACGTCTTTTGATCGTCAACAACTTTCCCCAAAAATTTAGTATAATATTCAAAAAATATCTCAAATGAAGATAAACATTGACTAGGATCTAGCAATGTTGCGATGCAGTGCACGTGTGGGATTTGTTCCCAATACTTTATAAATTTAGTTTCATTGCTGTGATGACCAGGGATTATAGGTGTTAATCCCGTAGTGTTAATAATCCCTAAAGTGGTTTTACGTGGCGATTTGGAATTTAATCGAGGTGTTGGGCCTTCTGGGCTCGTTTAATTGGGTAGTTGGGATCGTTGGATCCAGAGGTTGAGATTGTATTCACATTTCGGTGAAAAACCTAAGAGTTGGGTTTTTGATGTGTCTCGGGATCTCGGGTGCTGTGTGAGCACCGGTAGGGGGGTTTTGGAGTTAGAGAGAGAGTTTTTGAAAACAGATGATTTTTAATGAATCATGATGTATTTGTGGGGCTATTAATTTTTCGGGGTATTTTTGCTATAAATACCAATTGAACCCAAAATTTTGCATAAAATTCCATTTCAGCCCCAATTTCTCTTCTCTTTCTCTCCCCGCCGAATCCCGTCTGCTACAGCTGCCCTCGCCGCTTCAGGCGCTTCGCCCGCCGCCGTCCGGCCGCCGTTCGGCGCGTGCGACCTATCACCGGCTTCGTCTCGTCGAGGCGCAGCTTTCCCCTCCGTCAATTTGAAGTTTCTTCGCGTTTCTCGTTCGGATTTTGGCAGAAGGCGTCGATCCCCAATTTCTAGGGTTCATCGGATTTCGTACGATTTCTTCCGATTTTCGATTGGGTAACCTCCCTTACCCCTTTTTCGTCATTTTCGTGTATTTCCCTGCCATTATTGTGTTCGAATTTGATGAATTATAAGGGTTCGAATTTAAGGGGTTGAGTTTGAAATTGGGGGTTTTTGGCAAGGGGTGTTGATTCTTGCTTGGATAGCTTAATTCTCTTTTTAGATGAATTATGGTGTTTATTTGGGTTCGAAATTGTGAGATTCGGGTTCGATTTTTGTAGGGTATTCTTGAACAAATTTCGATATTGTCTCATTTATTTCCCTCCCTGCATGTACCCTGCCCCGGGTCTTTTAAAAGGTTAATTGTCGTGTGTTGACAATATTTTGAGGGTTATAGGTGTGCTTGAGCATGGGTTACATGTTCGTAAATAATTGTGAATTATTTATCGTGTTAGCACATCATTCCTCGGGGCATGGAACTCGGGCAAGGTTTGGCTCGGACTTCGGAGATTTAAGGTACGTGCGACGTACGAGCATTTCTATATATTAGGGCATTTGTGAATGCATAATGAAATTTGATTTCATTGAATAATCGCGCATGAGGATTATATATATATATGTTGATATAGCCAAGGAATGACCCAAATCTTGATATCGCCGCTTGTAGCGTGCGTGACACTAGAGTAGGATGACTCTTACATGATATATGGGGTACTGGGTTTATATGACCATTGTAGGGCATTTGAGATGCCTGAGAATGATCGTGGGATCATGTATTCATTATAAGACATTTGAGATGTCTAGGTATAATGAAGAATTGGTAAAATAAATGCTAGGCATTTGAGCTATCTGTGATTGATAGCGAGGTTGTGAAATCAGTATTAGATATTGAGATATCTATATTTGCATGTTTAATGAATTTTCAATCACTATCTGTTGATATTCGAGGATTAGGCATGCGATGAGCTAATCAATGTGTGATTTACTGATTTATGAGATTTGATGAGTTTGATGATTGTGAGGACAGGGACAGTACACGGAATCCCGGATGAGGTTGCCATCCAGGGAGTATCATTTAAATTCATTTGTATTTACCTTTGTTGTAAATTATGAATTTCATTATTGTGATTATGGGATTTTGTGTATTGGTATGCTCACCCCGTTGGGGGCTGTCTCTGTTGGGTCAGGTGAACAGGTGCATCGATGGCTGTGGAGCTGAGCTCGAGCTGTTGATTGGATGTACTCACATGATCGTGGTACCAGGGCTTGATGGAGCACGGTATCGTATAGAGTACTTATATACACCCGAGGTTTATATACACATTTATGATGCTCGCATGTGAGCACGGACATTCTTGTATATGGGTTGTATATAAAGGCATGAGCCTTCCTCTCTTTCATTATATGTTGCATGCAATTGTGGTAGAATTGCTAATGATATGAGAGTCGTTAGTGTATTATGTGGGTGTTGAGACCCATTTATGTCGTCACATGTGTGGTGTCTTCCCTGGCTGGGAATTTACTTGGTATTACTGCTTTCTGATGAGTATTATGTTTTCCCTGGCCGGGAATTATGTTGTGTTGTGCTTTTATTTCGGGATAGCTCTATTTATGGGGAGACTCTGCCCAAATTTTTATAAAAGTCCACAATGTGAAAAGTGGCAAAAAAAAAATGGATGGTATTGGGCGAACTTTGTGAGTCTATTTCGTTGTTAGGCTGACGACCTTATAACATTGAGTGTTAAAGGATTTTTTTTGTAATTGCCATGCAATGATAAAGTATCATCTGAGCTTCCCGATTGGCTTTTTATTGAAAGCATGTGCCACACATAGTGGTTAATACACTAATTAAGGGTTAAGGGCTTGGGGTCCTTACATTAGTGGTATCAGAGCAGTGGTTGCTCATTGGGGCTGTTAAGGGCCTAGGAAGTTATTGATAGCACATATTTATGCATGATGGCATTAATGTTGTACGACATAACGAATTGTTTATGTGCTTTTATGATATAAAAAGTGGTATTGCTAACCATTGTGGTTGCAGGAATCGTGTGGAACACGATATGATGGCATTAATAGTGATGTCTGGCACTCCGTGTGTTATGTGCCAAGGAATCTGATTTTGTAAGAGAATCAGGTAAAGGGATATTTCCGAGGTAACATGTCTTGGTATACGTATTGACTTGCAAGTGGTTGCATTTATGCATTGGATGATTGCTGCATAGCGTATATGGCTATTGTTGCTAACCATGATGGTTGCAGGTTACAGGAAATATGGAGTACGTAAGCGACGTACGGGTATCCCAACGGTAACATGTATTCATGTTTGTCTGTGTGACACATGATGAATGCAATGTGATGCATTACGGTTATGATACATGTTATTATGCACTGTTGTTGCATATTATGCATTGTTGTTGCATATTGTGATGTGGAATAAAGAGGTGTATTCCACGAGTCAGGGCGATCACAGTTAAGGTTTTAATGCTTACGCTTTATCGCTGCGCATGTGGAGCGGGAGGGGGGAGGCTCGCTGGCACATGGAGGCGAGGTATACCATACTGAGCGAGGAAGAGATACCGCTAGTATGAAGAAGCGAGTATGCGATACCGCTTGTTTTGAGATTATGAAAGCGAGGAAGCATTAAAATAACTGATGATGACTGACTCAAGAAAGGATGATGATGCATTCCTTTGTGATGACACGGATGATAGCGGTGATGTGTCCCGCTGTGTCGATTTATATTCATTCCATTGTGATGACACGGATGATAGCGGTGATGTGTCCCGCTGTGTCGATTTATATTCATTCCATTGTGATGACACGGATGATAGCGGTGATGTGTCCCGCTGTGTCGATTTATATTCATTCCATTGTGATGACACGGATGATAGCGGTGATGTGTCCCGCTGTGTCGATTTATATTCATTCCATTGTGATGACACGGATGGTAGCGGTGATGTGTTCCGCTGTGTCGATTTGTATTTATAGCGACGGTTCATTCCGCTATATTGATTGGCGAGGGTTCATTCCGCCAGGTGTATTTATAGCGACGGTTCATTCCGCTATATTGATTGGCGATGGTTTATACCGCCGGACACGGATGATAGCGGTGATGTGTCCCGCTGTGTCGATGATGATGATTCACCTCTTTGTGATTATTGGTGATGATTCGTGCCGCCGTATATATAGATAGCGATGCCTCTTTCCGCTATTATGTGGACGATGATTCATGCTCAGGTGTATAGCGAGGTTTCATGCCACTTATTATATGACGAGGTGTCATGCCGTCGATTCTATAGCGAGGGATTGTGCCGCTATGTACTCAGCACAGGATTTTGCCGCCTTCGAACGATGGGTGCTGATTACGCACTATTATTGAGCGACGGAGACAGGTATGCCGCTATATTGTTAGCGATGAGGTATGAGATATTGCTATTCTATTAGCTTTATTGTATCTGGCATGCGTTGATATACATGTTTTATTATGCCTATTTTACTAGCATGATGGTGGATGACATGTATCGTCACTAGTTGACAATGCCTTAGATGCCATGAGTTGGCATGTATCGTCACAGGATGACGATGACGATGGTGTAGGAGATGTCTTATTAGACATGCATCATCGTTACGATGATCAATGCGTTGTATATACGTATTCAGTGGTATGCCTTGGGTGCCAGTACCGAGCACAAGGTGGTGTGTGCGGCACCGATTGACGTGACCCTTATACCGAGCGGGTTGCTCGAGGAATGGATGGATGCGCTGTACATGTGATTGTACCGCAGCTTACGTTGGGGTGATCATATTACGAGTGGTGATACCCTTGAGGTATGCTCTTTGGAATGACTTTTGGCCCTGTAATTTGACGACAGGAGTAATCGTGGAGGAAAGTACTCGCTTTCTGTCGATGTGACATGTGGTAGACCTGGTCACACCACCCTTGAGGGTGTAGGATGGGTCCTAAGGGAGTAGGATCATGTTATGTTAAGTACATAGGGACATTGGAGTGTCCAGGGTGTATCGGCATTAGAGGAATGTTGGATAAAGACCCACTACTCTATTGAGTTTTCTTCCCACAGTATGGTATGCCGTGCGGAAACATCCATCTTATTGGTAGGTTTGAGGTGAACCTAGAGAGGCAGCGACCAGTTTGTCTGTCGTGTGTGTGCAGCACCATGAAGGGCTTGCTAGAGCCGTTATACTGCTCGTTGGAACCAAGTTGGCAAATCGTAAGGTGATACGATGTGGATTGTGGTGGACTCTAGTAGTCACCATGTCATTTGTAAGGACCCTAATCCTTAAGTGCGGAAATAAGGCATAATAGAGCTAATATAATGATCAGAGTGAGAAAAGAACATGTTGAGTCTATGAGCTTAAGCATTACATGCCATAATAATAAGGACTTCCAAAAAGAATGGATTAATTACATTCCTCATCAATGAATGCTATAAACTAGTTTTACACTACTCCTAGAGTAGACACTAGACAAAATAATCCTGTCCTTTAATCCTCAAAAGAATGCTTCACAAGCTCACCACCTCAACCCGTTCGAAGCTTGCTATCATGCCAAAAAGGTACTTACAAGGACAACCCCCAAACATGAGCAATAATAATCATTCATATTCAACACAATATGAAGATAAAGCGTAAATGCATAATCATATTAAAACACTTCCTGTTTTCCCCATGCATTTCAAACGCTTCCCGTTTGGTTGTCCCTGTACCATAACTCATGAGTATAATCAACAGATTATTTTTAATGGCCAAAACATGTCATGACATCATATACCATCTCAACAGTACCAAATATTGGTCACCATTCCCTAGTCTGTCCATCACAGTGTATTTTAATGCCCCTCGCTTATTTTCATATGGGCGGCATAGGATAACCTCGCTACAATGGACATGCGGCGCTCCCACCCCTCGCTTCACAGAGAGCGGCAAATACCCTTTCCTCGCCCCATATGACAACCACGCTCAAATGTGACATGCGGCGCTCCCACCCCTCGCTTCACATTTAGCGGAACCAATACAAAAAGCGGCAAGCATTAAAATCATCAAAGGATGACCACGACTCACGGGATGTGCATCCAATAATCATCATATGCATCTATCATCAATATGCATAAATTACCATGTATATGCATCCACAATGCAATACCACATATGGCATAAATCAACATGTATATGCATCCACAATGCAATACCACATATATACCCGCATCCACAATGCATAATCAATGAGTATATAAAATACATGTTACCGTTGGGTGCCCGTACGTCCACTACGTACCTTTCCAAAAAGTGGAATGTGGTTGGACCTCAATTCCTTGACTGCGTTGCCACCTGGGTTGGTTCTACATATTCACAAATACCAATATTAGAACCCAATAATAGTCCAATACCAAAAATCCCACAAAAACACCCAAAAACACCATTTTTGGTGTCTCGCGATCGATCGCCAACAAGCCCCGATCGATCGCGAGACCACACTGCCTCGCCCAACAATTTCCAACAATCCGTGATCGATCGCGGAGCTAGCGCCGATCGATCGCGGCCTCGCCGATCGATCGCGCTCATCTCGCGATCGATCGCTGAAGTGCACTGCCTCAGCGCTGTTGCTCGCGATCGATCGCGAGCGGACGCCGATCGATCGCCGAGCTGCGGGCAAGCGAGATTCGGGCACTATTCACCCATCTCCTTCCCAAACACAAACAAACCCACCAATACTAACATTAATCAAACCCAACAACTCAAAACCACCCATAAACATCATAACAAACTCATATAAACAACATCCAACTAAAATACTACCAAAATCACAACACCCAACACAAACCCATTTTAAAACCCTTCAAAACCCAACTAAACTCAAACAAAACCTTACAAAAATAAACCATGAGGTATCCATACCTCTTGGGGACCTCAAATCACCCAACAATCTTCCACAAATCAAAGTTTGTAAGGACTCCTCTTCACCTCAAAGGTGGAACTCGAAAATAAGGGAAAGGGAAGGGTTTGGGTGTGATATTTGGTAAAGGTAAAAGTGAGTGGATGTAAGGGTGGGTTGGATGATAAAAGTGAGTTTTAATTTAAAATACATGCCAAAGTAATTCCATGGTGTATAAAACACCTCAACGTGATATTTTTCAAAGCATTTACTCAAAATGCACCATAATATCAATTAACACATGATTCCTCATAAATTGCTAACCAAGGCAAATAAATCATGCTTCCCATAATATTTACCCAACATGCACCACATGCACCCTAAAATGCAATCCCGGGTCACCCTATCCACATGCCCATGCATTTCCACATAAGGTAAATAAATCCCAACACATAATCAATTACCACATAATTAATCATGTAAACACAATTAATGCACCAAAAAGCAATTAACCATTTCGGGGATGTCACAATACTCCCCTACTTATAAGATTTCGTCCTCGAAATCACATGCACTTACCCCAACAGAAACTAAACATAAACTCATACCAGAGAATAGTTCCGGGTAGTGCTGCACCATATGCTGCTCCGTCTCCCACGTAGCCTCCTCGACACCCCTGCGATCCCACTGAACCTTGATCATAGGTATCACTTTGTTCCGAAGTCTACGGTCTGCTCGATCCAGAATTCTGACAAGCCGTTCCACATAAGATATATCGGACTCTAACTGAACTTCGGAAGGCTGTAACACATGCGACGGATCCGGCTCATACTTCCGCAACATAGACACATGAAACACATCATGTATACCAGATAAAGAAGGCGGCAAAGCCAGTCGGTAAGCTAAGGTGCCAATGCGCTGCAAAATCTCGTACGGTCCCACATACCTCGGAGACAGTTTCCCGCGCATCCCAAATCGCACAACGCCTCTGAAAGGCGAGATCTTCAAAAAGACCTTATCTCCCAACTGAAATTCCAACGGTCTCCGCCGTTTATTTGCATAAGCTGCCTGTCTGTCCTGGGCTGCTTTCATTTTCTGCCTTATCGTCTTTATCTTTTCTTCCATCTCCCGAATCAACTCCGGTCCTCCGACCGATCTGCGGTCCAAATCATCCCAACACAAGGGTGATCTACACCGTCTGCCATAAAGAGCTTCAAACGGAGCCATCTGAATACTCGCCTGGTAGCTATTGTTATACGAAAACTCTACCAAAGGCACTGAATCCTGCCAAGAGACATCGAACTCCAAAACACAAGCTCTCAACATGTCCTCGAGCGTCTGAATTGTGCGCTCGGTCTGACCATCCGTCTGAGGATGATAAGCAGTGCTCAATCTGACCTCAGTTCCCAAGGCTGACTGAAGGCCTTCCCAGAAATGAGATGTGAATCGCGGATCTCGATCTGACACTATGGAAACGGGGATCCCATGCAATCTCACCACATCTCTAATATACAACTGCGCCATCCTCAAAAATGTGAAAGTCATGCTATAGGGAATAAAGTGGGCTACCTTAGTCAATCTGTCCACAATCACCCAAATAGCATCGAAGCCTGAAGCACTCCTCGGCAAATGAGTCACGAAGTCCATGGAAATGTGCTCCCACTTCCACTTCGGTATCTCCAAGCTTCTCAACTCGCCGCCAGGTCTCTGTCTCTCTGCCTTAACCTGCTGGCAGATCAAACACCTCTTCACAAAAGCGACGACATCAGACTTCATTCTCTTCCACCAAAACTGACCACGCAGATCTCTGTACATCTTCTTCCCGCCTGGGTGGATGCTAAGTCTGCTACTGTGAGCTCGCTCCAAGATCCCTTTACGCAACTCCGGCGTACTCGGAACCACCCAACGGTCACCCAATCTCAAAGACCCGTCATCGGCCACTCTGAACTTCGTTGGCTGACCAAGATGTACTAAAGATAACCACCTCTGAACCTCATCGTCTGACCTCTGAGCTCTCCTGATATCCTCATAGATGTCTGGCTCAGCTAACAAGGTCGATACATACACAGGCGATGCATCAATGTTGAAGTCATAGCCAAGATGGCAATAAGAGGTCATCATAGCTGACAAATGAATGACGTCCTCAGCAGAACTCCTCACTTTCCGGCTCAAAGCGTCTGCTGTCAAATTGGCTTTCCCGGGATGGTACTCTATCTCGCAATCATAGTCCTTGAGTAGGTCCATCCATCTCCTCTGCCTCATGTTCAGCTCTGCCTGAGTGAATAAAAATTTGAGGCTCTTGTGATCCGTGTAGATGGTAAACGAAGTACCATATAAATAATGCCTCCAGATCTTCAGGGCAAAGATGATAGCCGCCAATTCCAAGTCATGAACTGGATATCTGGTCTCATGCGGCTTCAACTGCCTCGATGCATAAGCTACCACATGCTTATCTTGCATCAGAACACACCCAAGGCCCTGCGATGATGCGTCAGTGTACAGAACAAATCTGGAGTTCTCCGTCGGGATCACTAACACTGGCGCCGTCGTCAACCGGTGCTTTAATTCCTGGAAGCTCTCCTCACAAGCTTCTGAGCAAAAGAAAGGCACTCCCTTCTGGGTCAACTGAGTCAGCGGCTTGGCAATCTTCGAAAAGCCCTCAGCAAAGCGCCGATAATACCCGGCCAAACCAAGAAAACTCCGGATCTCAGGCACAGAAGTGGGGGCAGCCCACTCCATCACGGCCTCAATCTTCTTGGGATCCACAGATATCCCGCTGCTCGATATGACGTGCCCCAGAAACACTACACTGCTCAGCCAAAATTCACACTTACTGAGCTTAGCATATAACTGATGCTCCCTGAGAATCTGAAGCACTGTCCTCAAGTGTTTCACATGCTCCTCCTCGCTCCGGGAGTAGATAAGAATATCGTCAATAAACACAATGACGAACTGATCAAGATACTGTTGAAACACTCTGTTCATCAGACTCATGAAGACTGCTGGAGCATTCGTCACGCCGAACGGCATCACTAGGAACTCATAATGTCCATATCAGGGTCCGGAACGCTGTCTTCTGCACATCTTCCTCTCTGACCCGAATCTGATGATACCCGGATCTCAAATCAATCTTGTTATACACCCTGGTACCTTGCAACTGATCAAACAAGTCATCTATCCTTGGGAGAGGATACTTGTTTTTCACTGTAGCCTTATTCAGTTGCCGGTAATCGATACACAACCGCATCGAACCGTCCTTCTTCTTCACAAAGAGAACTGGTGCGCCCCATGGCGACACGCTCGGGCGTATATATCCCTTGTCAAGGAGATCCTGCAACTGTTCTTTCAACTCTCTCAGCTCAGCCGGTGCCATCCTATAAGGTGCACGAGAGATAGCGGATGTCCCTGGCAATAGCTCGATCCCAAACTCAACTTCCCTAGCCGGTGGGAATCCTGGGATCTCTTCTGGAAATACATCAGCAAACTCTGCTACCACTGGCACATCCTCAACTCTTAGTTCCTTATCCTTCCCAGACGTGTCCACGGCATAGATAAGATAGCCCGTGTGACCACGTTCCAACAACTGAGTCATCTTGATCGCTGAAATCAACGGAATCTTCGCACGAGAACCGTTGCCATAGAAAGTCCACTGACTGCTCAACTCAGGTCTGAACTTCACTGTCCTCTGTCGGCAATCTACCACTGCCTGATATCTGTTCAGAACATCTATACCCAAGATGTAGTCGAAGTCTAACATACCCAGCACAATCAAGTCTGACCTCAATTCGTTGCCCTCAAAATAAATGAGGCAGTCTGCCATAAACTGATCAGCAACAACATTCCTTCCAGTGGGTGTCGAGACAAGGAGAGGCGTGGGTAAAGAAGACGTGCGCATATGGTGTCTTTCACAAAACCCACCGATACAAAAGAATGGGAGGCACCTGTATCGATCAAAATAAAAGCAGGGTACGTAAATAAATGGCACGTACCGGCGATCACCTCCTCTGGGGCTGCCTGGGCCTGCTCCCTGGTCAGTGCATATACCTGCCCCTGGGGTGGTCCTACTGTCTGACCTCCCGATGGTCGAGGCCCAAACTGCTGCCTCTGCTGCACTGTCCTATCCTCAAACCTCGGCCTGCTGCCCTGATACTCTGACTGTCCTCCCCGTATGGGGCAATACCGAGCAATGTGGCCCATCTTGCCACAGACATAACATGCAGGACACTTGTTTGAAGAATGTGGCCCTCCACAATTATTGCACCTCGGCTCTCCCGGCCTATCCCCTTGTGAAGATCCTCTATTGGCCGACCAATTGCCCTTCTTGCCATCCTGCTTCTGACCAAAGTGTTTCTTTCCACCATACCGCGAAGATGAAGAGGCACCACGGGGCTTAAATGGCTCACCCCGAGGCCTCAAACTGTCACTAGTCTGCCTCTGTTGCGGTACCGGTGGTGGCATAGCGTAAGCTCCCACTCCTAGCTCAGCAAGCTCCGCTCTTGTGAGAGCATCATCAAAAGAAGTTGGGTTATTAGTGATAACCCGGTCATAGAGCTCCGGTCGCAACCCCTTCATAAAATTCCTCATCTTAGCGTGCCCACTGGTGGCAATGTGGGGAACGTATCTCAACAACGAAGAGTACCGTGTAGCATAGTCTGCCACTGTCATGTTCCCCTGCCTCAGACTTGTAAATTCATCCTCCTTTGTCTGTCTTGCTGCTGCGGAGAAGTACCGGTTCAAAAATCTGGCCCTGAAGAGAGTCCAGTCAATCACAGCACCCAGTGCTCTCATTTCCATTACTGTGCTCCTCCACCACATCAGAGGTTTCTTGGCTAATTGAAACTCCGCTAGCCTCAGCCAAGCCGTCACAGCACAAGGAGCCGATACAAAGATCTGCTCAGGTCTTTCCAACCACTCTTCAGCCTCTTCTCCGGACTCTGTCCCCTCAAACCGGGGCGGATGATAAGATAGAAACTGTGTCAAGCTAATCTCACCCGGTAGCAGCAACTGAACCACTGGTTCCATTCCTACAGCCGGTGGAGGTAGAGGGTTTGTCTGTCCAATACTAGCATTCATGCTCCCCATATCACCGACTTCCTCATTAGCAGCCATGCTGTAACACAAATGTTAACAACAATTCCAAAGCAATACATGATATACCGTTAGATAACAGGAGTGATATAAGCATGTTAGTATAACAGGATATACATCAATATGCACCACATGCATAAACATGCTCTAAATGTAAGCACCTAGCCAAACATGCTAAGGCTACCCTTCACTCGTTCCCGGGTTCTCTAACCACTGCTCTGATACCACTAATGTAAGGACCCTAATCCTTAAGTGCGGAAATAAGGCATAATAGAGCTAATATAATGATCAGAGTGAGAAAAGAACATGTTGAGTCTATGAGCTTAAGCATTACATGCCATAATAATAAGGACTTCCAAAAAGAATGGATTAATTACATTCCTCATCAATGAATGCTATCAACTAGTTTTACACTACTCCTAGAGTAGACACTAGACAAAATAATCCTGTCCTTTAATCCTCAAAAGAATGCTTCACAAGCTCACCACCTCAACCCGTTCGAAGCTTGCTATCATGCCAAAAAGGTACTTACAAGGACAACCCCCAAACATGAGCAATAATAATCATTCATATTCAACACAATATGAAGATAAAGCGTAAATGCATAATCATATTAAAACACTTCCTGTTTTCCCCATGCATTTCAAACGCTTCCTGTTTGGTTGTCCCTGTACCATAACTCATGAGTATAATCAACAGATTATTTTTAATGGCCAAAACATGTCATGACATCATATACCATCTCAACAGTACCAAATATTGGTCACCATTCCCTAGTCTGTCCATCACAGTGTATTTTAATGCCCCTCGCTTATTTTCATATGGGCGGCATAGGATAACCTCGCTACAATGGACATGCGGCGCTCCCACCCCTCGCTTCACAGAGAGCGGCAAATACCCTTTCCTCGCCCCATATGACAACCACGCTCAAATGTGACATGCGGCGCTCCCACCCCTCGCTTCACATTTAGCGGAACCAATACAAAAAGCGGCAAGCATTAATATCATCAAAGGATGACCACGACTCACGGGATGTGCATCCAATAATCATCATATGCATCTATCATCAATATGCATAAATCAACATGTATATGCATCCACAATGCAATACCACATATGGCATAAATCAACATGTATATGCATCCACAATGCAATACCACATATATACCCGCATCCACAATGCATAATCAATGAGTATATAAAATACATGTTACCGTTGGGTGCCCGTACGTCCACTACGTACCTTTCCAAAAAGTGGAATGTGGTTGGACCTCAATTCCTTGGCTGCGTTGCCACCTGGGTTGGTTCTACATATTCACAAATACCAATATTAGAACCCAATAATAGTCCAATACCAAAAATCCCACAAAAACACCCAAAAACACCATTTTTGGTGTCTCGCGATCGATCGCCAACAAGCCCCGATCGATCGCGAGACCACACTGCCTCGCCCAACAATTTCCAACAATCCGCGATCGATCGCGGAGCTAGCGCCGATCGATCGCGGCCTCGCCGATCGATCGCGCTCATCTCGCGATCGATCGCTGAAGTGCACTGCCTCAGCGCTGTTGCTCGCGATCGATCGCGAGCGGACGCCGATCGATCGCCGAGCTGCGGGCAAGCGAGATTCGGGCACTATTCACCCATCTCCTTCCCAAACACAAACAAACCCACCAATACTAACATTAATCAAATCCAACAACTCAAAACCACCCATAAACATCATAACAAACTCATATAAACAACATCCAACTAAAACACTACCAAAATCACAACACCCAACACAAACTCATTTTAAAACCCTTCAAAACCCAACTAAACTCAAACAAAACCTTACAAAAATAAACCATGAGGTATCCATACCTCTTGGGACCTCAAATCACCCAACAATCTTCCACAAATCAAAGTTTGTAAGGACTCCTCTTCACCTCAAAGGTGGAACTCGAAAATAAGGGAAAGGGAAGGGTTTGGGTGTGATATTTGGTAAAGGTAAAAGTGAGTGGATGTAAGGGTGGGTTGGATGATAAAAGTGAGTTTTAATTTAAAATACATGCCAAAGTAATTCCATGGTGTATAAAACACCTCAACGTGATATTTTTCAAAGCATTTACTCAAAATGCACCATAATATCAATTAACACATGATTCCTCATAAATTGCTAACCAAGGCAAATAAATCATGCTTCCCATAATATTTACCCAACATGCACCACATGCACCCTAAAATGCAATCCCGGGTCACCCTATCCACATGCCCATGCATTTCCACATAAGGTAAATAAATCCCAACACATAATCAATTACCACATAATTAATCATGTAAACACAATTAATGCACCAAAAAACAATTAACCATTTCGGGGATGTCACATCATTTGAGGTTGAGGCTGAGGTTGTGCATGCCTCACTGAAACGTGTATACGTTTATGTTTAATCTTGGTGAGACTTGTCTGGGACAGCTCAGGATGTTGGAGTACCAACAAGAGAGTCATCAGGTCGTTATTGACTCAATCTAAGGGAATCCGTGTATTTGGGATGCAATGGGTGTTATTGTATCCAGTTTTTCCGAACAGTGGTTCGAGACTAGTGGATCTCGAGTTCGATGGCACTTCCCTTGTGAGGAAGGGGGGTAGCACTATACCTATTTGGGGAATCTTTGAAAGATTCGGTAAGTTGGTGCATGTGGTGTTGATTTTGAGAATCACGCCGTGTTGTTGATCGTCGATTTTCATTCTCCACTGGATGGGAATGACTCAGGATTGACGGTTGTGTTTGGGGCTTAGGGGTATGTTGTAGATACCCGGGCCAAGTGCATTGAGTATGCATGCGATGTCAATACTTAGGCAGGTATACCGGTGAGTATACAGATGCCAGTTATTGATTTCCTTTCTGTCAAGCATAGAGTTATGCTATTTTAGGATGGTTAAATCTCTGATGAGAGATATGGAACACCTTGAGATTGGGAATCTCCATGGCAGGAATTTCGGATTTGTTGGGTGTCGCTAACGACACAAGCGTTGAGGATGCAATAGGTTTATTGCATGTCCTTTCAAATTTTGAAACTCTATGGAGTCTCGATTGTTTATTACGACCAGGATGTGGTTCTTGGGATATCCGGAGGTGGACATCTTGTGAGATGTCTTTTGTGTGGATCGGTGGCCGTGAGTTGCCCGATCCGAGTTGCAGAGGGTGCAACTGCTCCTTGGATGGAGGTGGTCTGTATAGCGGGAAACCAGGTTTGGTATGTGTACACCGTGGTGTACTAGTGTTTCCCTCGTAACGATGTATGTGAGACATCGTGAGTCTTGGTAAAGATGTCATTGGATGATATCTACGATGGAATCAGGAGCGATTCGAATCCTTACAGTTTCAGTTGACTAACTGCTTTTGGATTATTAGCGTTGAGTTGTACTGACGCTCTTTGACGTTATGATGGATTTGGAAGTCTATTCCACTCCAGAGTTTGACACGAGGTCAACGTTCTCATGGTTGAGGTGTCATTCAGGATGCGTTCTTACTAGTTGTATTAGAACTAAGGATGACTGTCCGATCTACAGTCGTAAGTAATCGGTTGTTTCGCAGTCATGAGGGACTGACTTTTGGGATGACCCGCATTGAGGTACGTTTTGCCTCTTGGGTGATAAGTTGGTTTTGGTATGACGCTCTGTTTCAGAGTTTGATGTGAGGTAAGTATCCTCGCGTTTATTAATACGATTCTGATTTGGTCAAGAATCGAAGTTATGGCTTCATGTTGTTGTGTAGCCTGGGTGTTACGTGATACACCAGTGCTAATTTCGAGGACGAAATTCTTTTAGTGGGGGATATTGTGATGACCAGGGATTATAGGTGTTAATCCCGTAGTGTTAATAATCCCTAAAGTGGTTTTACGTGGCGATTTGGAATTTAATCGAGGTGTTGGGCCTTCTGGGCTCGTTTAATTGGGTAGTTGGGATCGTTGGATCCAGAGGTTGAGATTGTATTCACATTTCGGTGAAAAACCTAAGAGTTGGGTTTTTGATGTGTCTCGGGATCTCGGGTGCTGTGTGAGCACCGGTAGGGGGGTTTTGGAGTTAGAGAGAGAGTTTTTGAAAACAGATGATTTTTAATGAATCATGATGTATTTGTGGGGCTATTAATTTTTCGGGGTATTTTTGCTATAAATACCAATTGAACCCAAAATTTTGCATAAAATTCCATTTCAGCCCCAATTTCTCTTCTCTTTCTCTCCCCGCCGAATCCCGTCTGCTACAGCTGCCCTCGCCGCTTCAGGCGCTTCGCCCGCCGCCGTTCGGCGCGTGCGACCTATCACCTGCTTCGTCTCGTCGAGGCGCAGCTTTCCCCTCCGTCAATTTGAAGTTTCTTCACGTTTCTCGTTCGGATTTTGGCAGAAGGCGTCGATCCCCAATTTCTAGGGTTCATCGGATTTCGTACGATTTCTTCCGATTTTCGATTGGGTAACCTCCCTTACCCCTTTTTCGTCATTTTCGTGTATTTCCCTGCCATTATTGTGTTCGAATTTGATGAATTATAAGGGTTCGAATTTAAGGGGTTGAGTTTGAAATTGGGGGTTTTTGGCAAGGGGTGTTGATTCTTGCTTGGATAGCTTAATTCTCTTTTTAGATGAATTATGGTGTTTATTTGGGTTCGAAATTGTGAGATTCGGGTTCGATTTTTGTAGGGTATTCTTGAACAAATTTCGATATTGTCTCATTTATTTCCCTCCCTGCATGTACCCTGCCCCGGGTCTTTTAAAAGGTTAATTGTCGTGTGTTGACAATATTTTGAGGGTTATAGGTGTGCTTGAGCATGGGTTACATGTTCGTAAATAATTGTGAATTATTTATCGTGTTAGCACATCATTCCTTGGGGCATGGAACTCGGGCAAGGTTTGGCTCGGACTTCGGAGATTTAAGGTACGTGCGACGTACGGGCATTTCTATATATTAGGGCATTTGTGAATGCATAATGAAATTTGATTTCATTGAATAATCGCGCATGAGGATTATATATATATATGTTGATATAGCCAAGGAATGACCCAAATCTTGATATCGCCGCTTGTAGCGTGCGTGACACTAGAGTAGGATGACTCTTACATGATATATGGGGTACTGGGTTTATATGACCATTGTAGGGCATTTGAGATGCCTGAGAATGATCGTGGGATCATGTATTCATTATAAGACATTTGAGATGTCTAGGTATAATGAAGAATTGGTAAAATAAATGCTAGGCATTTGAGCTATCTGTGATTGATAGCGAGGTTGTGAAATCAGTATTAGATATTGAGATATCTATATTTGCATGTTTAATGAATTTTCAATCACTATCTGTTGATATTCGAGGATTAGGCATGCGATGAGCTAATCAATGTGTGATTTACTGATTTATGAGATTTGATGAGTTTGATGATTGTGAGGACAGGGACAGTACACGGAATCCCGGATGAGGTTGCCATCCAGGGAGTATCATTTAAATTCATTTGTATTTACTTTTGTTGTAAATTATGAATTTCATTATTGTGATTATGGGATTTTGTGTATTGGTATGCTCACCCCGTTGGGGGCTGTCTCTGTTGGGGCAGGTGAACAGGTGCATCGATGGCTGTGGAGCTGAGCTCGAGCTGTTGATTGGATGTACTCACATGATCGTGGTACCAGGGCTTGATGGAGCACGGTATCGTATAGAGTACTTATATACACCCGAGGTTTATATACACATTTATGATGCTCGCATGTGAGCACGGACATTCTTGTATATGGGTTGTATATAAAGGCATGAGCCTTCCTCTCTTTCATTATATGTTGCATGCAATTGTGGTAGAATTGCTAATGATATGAGAGTCGTTAGTGTATTATGTGGGTGTTGAGACCCATTTATGTCGTCACATGTGTGGTGTCTTCCCTGGCTGGGAATTTACTTGTATTACTGCTTTCTGATGAGTATTATGTTTTCCCTGGCCGGGAATTATGTTGTGTTGTGCTTTTATTTCGGGATAGCTCTATTTATGGGGAGACTCTGCCCAAATTTTTATAAAAGTCCACAATGTGAAAAGTGGCAAAAAAAAAATGGATGGTATTGGGCGAACTTTGTGAGTCTATTTCGTTGTTAGGCTGACGACCTTATAACATTGAGTGTTAAAGGAATTTTTTTGTAATTGCCATGCAATGATAAAGTATCATCTGAGCTTCCCGATTGGCTTTTTATTGAAAGCATGTGCCACACATAGTGGTTAATACACTAATTAAGGGTTAAGGGCTTGGGGTCCTTACAATTGCACTAACAAAAGCATGCAAGTCATAGTTATCTCTAAATTCTATAAACTTATCAAACATGTTAAATACTAAAGGAAGAAAATAAACGGAAGTTGGATAAGTAACACCGAAGAAGCGTTAAGTCGCTTCTTTGAAAGTACCTAACAATGATACACAATTTTCAACAAATTCTCAATCCTCATTAGTCAAATAAATACTTTCATCGCTATCAGACATTTGATATGAATTATAAAATGGAGTTAAAATATCTTTGCAAGGTAACATAGCATTCAACATATTGTACAACGAATTCCACCTAGTTTCTATTGGTGATGGAAAAAGAAGATGCTTTAAACCATTAGATAAACATAATTGTTTCCAATCGCGCTTAACACGGCTCGTGCGTAACCATTTAGCGCAGTATTTCATTTTCTCAATACATGCTGAGTGATTGTCCTCATAACCAACTTTACCAGCCAAATTAATCACATGACATGCACATCTAACATGGAAAAAAACACCATCAAGCATTGGTTTCAGATAGGTCTTTAAATCACGCATCGCAGCATTGTTATTCGCAGCGTTGTCTAATGTGATTGAAAATACCTTATCCTGAATTCCATAATGTCTACAAGTGTTGAATACATATTTAGCAATTACATAACTAATATGTGCACAATCTAACTAATCTAAAGACAAAATCCTTTTTTGCATACACCAATTATCATCAATCTCAGGGTGTTCACTGGCCGGATTCGGACCGGATCCGACCGGTCCTGGGCTCGTTTTGTGTGGAACCGGATTGGTCCGGTTCCGGTTCCATGGAATTTGCCATGGAACCGATCTGGTTTGGAACCCCGGATCAAAATTATCGGATTGGTCCGGGGTAAACCGGTTCCAACAGAAATCGGTTTGGCGATCGATCGCCATGTTCGGTGATCGATCGCCAATTGTTTCTGTTTTTTTTAACCCACGGGGTCTTGGCGATCGATCGCCAAGCCGAATTGTTTTAATTTTTTTTTTTCAACCCAAATCGTAAAGGAAAAATACATCATTTATTGAATATGGAAAACAACATAAAAGATATATCATTTGAAATTTATAATAAAAATACATTACTCATCATAATTTATAAGTATAGTCTTGGCCAATTCTTCTTCTTCTTCAGAACTTTCATTGTGGAACTCGTCGATTCCTCCTTCTCTCTTATTTCTTCTCTCAGCATCGAACCAATCTCTTAGCAGTGTTGTAAGGACCCCAAGCCCTTAACCCTTGATTAGTGTATTAATCATTATGTGTGGCACATGCTTCCAATAAAAACAATCGGGAAACTCATATGATACTTTACCATTGATGGCAATTACAAAATTTCTTTAATATTCAACATTAAGATCATCTCTACCAACAAATAGACTCATAGATTTAGCCCCTTTCCATCCCCATTACACCACTTTTTACATTGTGGACTTTTATAAAAATTTGGGCAGAGTCTCCCCATAAATTGAGCTATCCCGAAACAAAAGCACATCACATAATATAATTCCCGGCCAGGGAAAACATAATACTCATCAGAATACAGCAATACCAAGTAAATTCCCAGCCAGGGAAGACATCACACATATGACAACAAAAGTGGGTTTCAACACCCACATAATACACCAATGACTCTCATATCATTAGCAATTCTACCCTTAATTGCATGCAACATAGAATGAAAGAGAGAAAGGCTCCTGCCTTTATATACAACCCATATACAAGTATAACCGTGCTCACATGCGAGCATCATGAATGTGTATATAACCCTCAGGTGTATATAAGTACTCTATACGGTATCGTGCTCCATCAAGCCCTGGTACCACGATCCTGGGAGTACATCCAATCAACAGCTCGAGCTCAGCTCCACAGCCATCGATGTACCTGTTCACCTGCCCCAACAGAGACAGTCCCCCAACGGGGTGAGCATACCAATACACAAAATCCCATAATCACATTAATGAAATTCATAATTTACAACAAAAGTAAATACTAATGAATTTTAAATGATACTCCCTGGATGGCAACGTCCTCATCCGGGATTCCGTGTACTGTCCCTGTTCTCACAATCATCAAACTCATCAAATCTCAAAAATCAGTAAATCAACACATTGATTTAACTCATCGCATGCCTAATTCTCGAGTATCAATAGATAGTGATTTCAAATTCATTATACATGCAAATATAGATATCTCAATATCTAATATTGATTTCACAACCTCGCTATCAATCACAGATAGCTCAAATGCCTAGCATTTATTTTACCAATTCTCCATTATCCTTAGACATCTCAAATGTTTTATAATGAATACATGATTCTACGATCATTCTCAGGCATCTCAATACCCTAACCCCATATACCTTGTAAGAGTTATCCTACTCTAGTGTCACGCACGCTTGTGGCGGCGATATCAAGATTTGGTCGTCCCTTGGCTATATCAACATATATATATAACCATACGTACAATTATTCACTGCAATCAAAATACATTATGCATTTCACAAATGCTCTCATATAAAGAAATGCTCGTACGTCGCACGTACCTTAAATCTCCGAAGTCCGAGCCAAACCTTGCTCGAGTTCCATGCCCCGAGGAACGATGTGCTAACACGATAAATAATTCACAATTATTTACGAACATGCAACCCATGCTCAAGCGCACCCATAACCCTCAGAAAAATTGTCAACACACGACAATTAATCATTTAAAGAACCCGGGGCAGGGCACATGCAGGGAGGGAAAACGAAGGAGACAATATCGAAAATTGCTCAAGAACTCCCCATAAATTTTCGAACCTTCACATCAAAAATCGAACCCAATTATGCACCATAATTCATCTAAAACATGAATTAATCTATCAATAACAAGAATCACCACCCCCCTGCCAAAACCCCCAAATTCGAACCCTAACCCCACGCAAGCAGCGTTAAATTCGAACCATAATGCATCACCAAAGAGACTCAAAAGCTGAACCATGTGAAGCATAAGAATTTATCCAAAAATAAGCAAGATTTTCGAAAAACAGAACACCAAAATTCGAACCAATGGCAACAAATTTTTGAACCATTAAAGTATGAAATATTCGACCCAATTAACAGCACAAAACGCCCCAAAAACACCTGAAGAAAAGCCCCAAAATCGTACCAAAAATCGAGCCCCAAATCGGACAGATTTCAATTTTCGAACCCTTGCGCTTTTCTGGCAAATCCGAACGCGATTCTCGACGAAACTTCAAATTACCGGTGTGGAAAGCTGCGCCTGGACGAGACGAAGCCGTTGGTGGGTCGGACGCGTCGAACGGCGGCCGGACGGCGGCGGGCGCGGCGCTTTTACGCGCGGGGGTTGGGGCAGACGGGAAATGGGCGCGGGGAGAGAGAGTGAGGCGGGCAAGGTGGAAGGAAAATGGCTCCAATAATTAAAATCTCGGGTTCAACTGGTATTTATAGCAAAAATACCCCAAAATATTAATAGCCCCACAAATACATCATGATTCATTAAAAATCATCTGTTTTCAAAAATTCTCTCTCTAACTTTAAAACCCCCTACCGGTGCCCACACAAAGCACCCCAGATCCCGAGTCACACTAAAAACCCAACTCTTAGATTTTACACCGTAATGAGAATACAATCTCAACCTCGGGATCCAACGATCCCAACTACCCAAATAAACAAGCCCAGAAGGCCCAACACCGCGATTAAACTCCAAATCGCCACGTAAAACAACTTTAGGGGTTATTAACACTCCGGGATTACCATCTATAATCCCTGGTCATCACAAGTGTAAGCATGCACAATGATTCTGCTTGTAGAGAAACTCTAAAGTCTCCAATGAGCCGAGCACAAGTTGAAAATGTCGACTCTGATGAGACACTGGATGTTTGGACTGCAAATACATCTCTAGCCATTTTGGCTAAGACTGGATATTGTCTTGCGTTTGCTTTCCACCACTCTAGTACGTCAAAATTTTCATCTGTAATGAACATTTGACCCAGGAAGAACTGCAACTCATTTGAAGCGGTAGATGACACTCCGCTTCCTCTCTGCTTCTTTCTTCCAAGGCTCCGCAACAGATTAATCCCTCCGCTTCGTGACTGACTAGCATCTTCTTCTTCTCCTCCTACTACACGCGCCGATGAGCTCTGTCCCTGTTCACTATGGTATAATCCAAACATATTTTGGAGAGAATTCATGATTGACGTCTTTTGATCGTCAACATCCTTATCCAAAAACGTACTGTAATATTCAAAGAAAGTATCGAAAGATCCTACACCCTGACTTGGGTCTAACAATGTAGATATACAGTGCACGTGTGGAATTTGTTCCCAATATTTTTTAAACTTCTCCTCCATACGATAAACGAACGACGTCAACTCAATATCATCTCTAAATTCAATAAATTTACAAAACATGTTAAATACAAGTGGAAGAAAATAATGAGAAGTAGGATTACAAACACCGGAGAAGAAACGATCTGTTGCATCTTTAAAGGTTGATAACAAAGCAGTTAAATTGTTAACAAAAAACCAATCCTTATCAGAAAATAAATAACTTTCATCACTTTCAGGCATTTCAGAAGAGTTATAAAAAGAAGTTAAAGCATCTTGATAAGGTAACATCGATTCTAACATTTTGTGCAAAGAATTCCATCGACTTACAATGGGCGGTGGAAAAAGAGTAAATCGAAGGTTCTGACTTGCCCACGCTATATTTCCAATCACGCTTAATGCGTGACTGTCGTATCCATTGACAACAATTTTTAAGTTTGTCTATGCTACTACATTCTGCATCTTCATAACCATCTTTTACTGCTAAATTAATTATATGGCATGCACATCTAACATGGAAAAAAACACCATTAAGCATTAGTCGTAAATATATTTTAAGTTCACGCATTACCGCATTATTTGAAGCGTTGTCAAGTGTAATCGAACAAATTTTATCTACAATTCCATAAAATCTACAAGCATTAACAATATATTTAGCAATTTGGGAACCAGTATGTGCAGATTTTAATTCATCCAGCGACAAAATTCTTTTCTGCAAACACCAGTTATCATCAATCCAATGACCAGTAATAACAAGAAAAGAAAGTAGTGCGGTATTCGTCCAAATATCAGTAGTTAAACTTAATCTACAGTTAATAGAAGAAAGATGATCAACTAAAGTCTTACGGTAATCAAGAAACACATCCACAATATTTCCTTTCAAAGTATGCCTAGAATATGTCTAAAACATGATTAGATACCAGAAGAAAATTCAATAAAGCCATCTTTTTCAGAAAACAAAAAGGGAAGTTCGCATCTTACAATAAAACGAACGAATAATCTTTTGTTCATTTCCGGTGTTAAGATAAAATTAGTGCCAGACTGAGGATTAATTTGAAGTTGGGTTGGTTCTCTACCTAATGGTTGTAAAGTAACATCATCAAAATTATGTTTTTTAACTAGATGTTTCTTAAAAGTTTCGGTATCGCCAGCGGAACCACTTGTTTTATAATTATATGTGTTTTTACATATTTTACAAATAACAACAGATTCGTTAGTACCTGGTTTTGTCTCGACGTCAAAATAATCCCATACCTTGCTTCGTTTGGGACGGTTACTCGTACGACTCGAAGCGGCAGTAGTCGCGGATGACCCGCCGGGGCCGGATTTTGGGGGGCCGCCGATTCTGCAACGTGTTCCGCTTCTTCAACCTCATAAGCATTATCAAACTCGGCAAAAATATCATAATTTTCTTGGAATAAAGGTGGATTTGAGGAACCACCACGACCAGTAGAAGAAGATGTCATCGTATTAGTGGAAATATGGAAAAACGAGATAATTGAATACAAGATTAGGATTGTAAGAGTAAGAGAGTTGGAGATGAAAAATTGGAGAGGAAAAATGAGGTATATATAGAAGCAAAATTTTATTTTTTTTCAAAAAAAAAAATAAAAATTTATGAGTCCGTTGGCCAATGGCAGTCCGTTGGCCAACGGCTACAATGCCGTTGGCCAACATTAGCTTTAACTTTTTTTTTATTATTTTTCACCGGTTTCGATTCCGGAATCGGAACCGGTGGAACCGGAACCGCCGGATTGGCGGTTCCGGATATCTGAAACCGATCCTATCTGGGTAAAACCCGGATCGGATTCCGGTTTATAACCGGACCAACCGGTTCCGGTTGGTCCGGCCCAATAAGCACCCTGACATCAATCCAATGACAAGTGACAACAAGGTATGAATCCGAATTTACATTTGTCCAAATATCGGTTGTTAAGCTAACCCTACAAGGCAGACTAGAAAGATGTTCAAACAATGTATTTCTATATTCAACAAATACGTCCATACAATTTCTTTTTAGTGTGTGCCTAGAAATATGTTTAAACATGGGTTGTATAGACGAAGCAAATTCAATAAAACCAGCATGTTCAGCTTGTATAAAAGATAGTTCACATCTAATCACATATCTAACAAGTGACTTACGGTTAAGTTCAGCAGTTAAAATAAAATTCGTGTCAGTGAGAACATTAATTTGTGCTTGTATTGCTTCTCGACCTAATGGATTGTGATGTTGTCTCATCAAAATTATGTTTTTTTACTAAGTATTTTTTAAATGTTCTGGTGCCTCCACTGGAACCACCAGCTTTATATGAATATTGTATCTTACATAATTTACATATTGCAACAGATTCATTAGTACCTTCTTTTTGAGCGAGTTCAAAGTGATCACATATCTTACTTCTTTTGGCACAAGTCGGTTGTTTACTCGCTGCTGTAGTGGCTACGGGTGACTCCACTTGTTGTCTATCTTGGGCTTGGGCAGCAGGAGGTTCGGCAGGTTGTTCGGGTTATTGCGGTTCGACATTCATAGATGAACCACCAACATTGAGGTCAACAAAAAAATCATAACTTTCATTTAACTCAGGAATTGGCACATGTAAATTCATTGCCGAAGATGAACTCAGTGATATACGACCCGGGACGAGACCCCGACTGCGGCCCCGGCTAACGACAGCGTCGCTACTAGACGAAGATGCCATTGTTATATAAGTAAATTGCACAATTGAGAGGAAAATATCAGATTGAAGTATACAACTTTGCAAGAATGAATTGTGAGGTTATAAAAAAAAAATCATACATATTTATGATCTAAAAAAAATGAACTTTGGCAAGCCGTTGCCATGCTGACCACACTCTTTTAAAAAAAAAAAAATCAGCCGGTTCCGGTTCTGGAACCGGAACCAAATCGGTAGCACCGTCGGTTCCGGTGCTACCGGTTTGGCTCAGGGGAACCGCCCTGGACCGGTTACTTACCGGTTCCAGGGCGAAACAGATCCTGTTAGTCCGGTTCCGGACCGAACTAACCGGTCTGATTTTGGGCCGGGTCCTGATTGACCCGGCCTGATAAGCACCCCTAATGCTAAGTCACATAATCCTCCTGCCACCCTTCGCGCACTGACGCTCCGGTCTCGCACTGACGCATTGAGTGCTTGTGCGGCGTTTTAAGAAACACTAAGTTTTACTAAGTCGCACTGATGCACTAGTCGTGATCTGGCTCATTGAGTACGCATATAACGCTTTAGGACTAAGTTTTTAAGTCGTGTATTAAGTTTTACTAAGTCGTGAACTTAAATATTAGACATTCATAGTTCTCCGAAAATAATATAAATCATTTTTAATAAATTCATAATATTACAAAACATTTGAAATACATAGCTAATATTTGGTTTTATTTTCGAATTCTTTATCTTATGACAAAATATTAATAATTCATTTTCATTTTTCACTCTCTAAAATATATTTTTCTGAGAACAATAATTTTTCCTATTAGAAGAGCGATCGATAAAATATTTGAATTGCATTATAAATAATTAATGATGTAAGTTTATCAAACATGATGTGTATTATGTATGCTTAACTTTATTTCATCAATATGTGTGTGTGTGTTTGTATTGTATATTTGTAAATAATACAATAACGATGTAAATTTGTTAAATATGATGTATATTATGTATGTTTAATTTGCACAATTACATTTTTATATATAATAATATTTTAATACCAACTTTGTACTGCGTTAATAACAATTTAAATGGATTTAATACCAACTTTGCACATTGTTAATACTGAAAATGTGTTGAATAATACCAATTTCAAACCAAACAATAAAATAGTTTTAATTTGCATAATTACATATTTTTATGTATTATTATATTTTAATACCAATTTTGTATTATCTTAATACCGATTTTAAATGGATTTAATCCAAACTTTATACATAGTTAATACTGGAAAAGTTTTGAATAATACCATTTGAAACAAAAAAAAAATAGTTTTAATTTGCACAATTAAATATTTTTTATGTATTATTATATTTTAATATCAATTTTGTAATATGTTAATACCGATTTTAAATGGATTTAATACCAACTTTGTACATAATTAATATTGGAAAAGTTTTGAATAATACTAATTTCAAACCAAAA
Organism: Haberlea rhodopensis; assembly: GCA_907163345.1. Classification (NCBI taxonomy): domain Eukaryota; kingdom Viridiplantae; phylum Streptophyta; class Magnoliopsida; order Lamiales; family Gesneriaceae; genus Haberlea; species Haberlea rhodopensis. The sequence continues at coordinate 5,054,321 of CAJQUN010000020.1, read as the reverse complement.
AATAAAATAATTTTAATTTGCATAATTAAATGCTTTTATGTATTATTATACTTTAATATCAACTTTGTATTATGTTAATACCGATTTTAAATAGATTTAATATCAACTTTGTACCTAGTTAATACTTGAAAATGTTTGTGATAGACATATAAGAATGCTTATCTCACAAGGTGGAGTATGGGAACGCGGTGCACTTTTCGTTTGTGGTGATAGGGGTGCTTATCGGACCGGGTCGATCCGGACCCGGTCCGAAACCGGACCGGTTAGTCCGGTCCGAAACCAGAACCGGACTAACCGGTTCCGAACCGGTCCGGAACCGGTAAGATACCGGTCCGGATCGGTTCTACCGTTTCGGAACCGGTATCTTACCGGTTCCGGATTAAACGGATCCGGTTCCGGGTTGACCGGAACCGGATCCTTTAATTTTAAAAAAAATAATTTTTTTAAATATAGATAAATATATTTGATGTTAGTTTACAAACACGAAGGCCCATTAGCTCAATTGGTTAGAGTTATAGAGTAGATGGTGATGGTTGCGTGTTCGAATCCTCCACACAACAAGTTATACCTTAATTTTTCGAAAAATTACCGGATCCGATCCGGTTCCTTACCGGATCGGACCGGTTCCGTCCTTAACGGACCTGGAACCGGCCGGTTCCGGTCCGGACCGGACCGGGTCAACCCAATAAGCACCCTTATGTGGTGATTAAATCAGACGGTTCTTGGCGTTACAGCGAGGATGGCGTTGATCTTGTGGTAATGCTGTTTTTATTTATATATTTTTTTAGAATTTTGTAGTGATGAATATATTGCTTTATGAAGTTTATAGTTTGATCATTCTTGGTTTATATTAACTTCATTGTAATTGTTTACATGGTGACCATCATGGCCGTGGACACACTATTTTTAGTAAAGGGCAAAAATTATCAAAATAGAAAATGGAGGGGTGAAACAATTTTAGTGGGTCAAAATATAGTTTAAGGGGAGACAAAATTTAATTTTTGAGGAGTAAAATAAATTTTTGGAGGATAAAATGCAATTTAAAAAAAAAAAAAAAACAATCGTTTTTGCAAGGGGGGTAATTGCCTCCTTGCTTCAACGTACATCTGCCAGTTGTGACAATGGAGTTGCAGTTGCATGAAGTTATTGAGCTTCTAAGTTTCTTAATTTACAATATATATTTGTATTCCAGTGTAAAGGAAGGTGAATACAAGAATATTGATTACATAGGTACTGGATCAAGAGACAAACTTACATGTTTGAGAATGTTGTCTGAGTTCAGATTAATTTGACATGCTAAATTTATGTATAATCAGGTGAAGGGACCAAATGGTGAACAAATCCATGATATCCGAGACAAGACGAGTTTGTGGCTTATAATCAAGGAGTTTACCCGTTTTGTTTCACGAACAAATCTCCTTATCATGAAACCATAGACTTCGACGTGCACGCTGGCCATTTTTTGTACCACGATGAGCATGCTAAAGATGGTTATTGTTTCTCTCTGTTTTTCCCCTTAATCTAGTTGGTTTGTGATGTTAAAACTTTAGGATATAAATAAATTGGTTTTATAATTGCAGAACATTTCAAGCCTCTATTTGAGCATATTGGGAAGTTGGAGGGAACTTTATATAATATTCAGTTTGAACAGCATTGGTTGCAGGCACAGAACCATCGTCAGGCAATTGGTAATTCAACTATTTGGTCTATCGGTGATGGTATCTCACATATACTTCATATTATTGAGGAAAAAAGGGTGTAATATATAAGTATGAAAAATCTTTAGAAACTGAAGATATGGGCTGATGTTTTCATGGGTTCAGTGAGCTAACAATCAATCTACTTCATGTGTTGTGGTGTTCTTTAGTAAACTTGAGTCTCCATTTTAAAGTATCCTGTCTCCTGAAAATTTTTGGACCTGAGCTGGGCTTCTTGTTGCATGATTTGTATGCTGAGAAAGCTTCTTCAATCGTGGTGTTCTGATTGTTTGTGTCCCCAACTTGGTTTATACATGTAAAAGCAAACCTATGTGATGCATGAAATTCGATATTTTCTTCCTTTGAAGCCCTGACTAGATCGAGCTACAACATTGTCATACATGCCTAATATAGCTGAACTAATATACCTTCTTTTTATCTAATAAATGCAGTTAATGAGAAAATGGGGAGAGCAGCAGTTCACAAAGCTTTATTTGAATCAGCTGTTTTGGTTGGAGCTAGCATTTTGCAAGTCTATATTATGCGTCGCCTATTCGAAAAAAATCGGGACATCTAGAGTTTAATGTTGTGGAACCAGGATTCTGGATTTGAACTACATCTCTCAATATTTAAATTTTCGAAGTCTGATTCCGAATCAGCTTTGTTCTATGCTGGGATCTTTTCAATCGAATGTCAATATTGGTAGCCCGGAACTCGCAGGGTGCTATCCTGGTTCTACAGTCTTTCATTTACGCATTTTTAGCCACATTTCGGTCTCCATGACACATAAGTTCCATGCAAATACCCGGCAGTTTCAAATCACACACTATACAATGTTGACTACATGCATAATATGCTCCAACTACTAATAGACATCCAGCAGGTGTAATATAAAATAACACAATCGAAAAATCCAATCAGTGTAGGAGAGTATGTAGTACCATCGTAGTCTGAAAATTTGTGAAAACAAACACAAACTCCTTACAAGAAAAAAGACAGCAAAAGCAACGTCAAACATTGTACAAACATGATTTCGAGTTGCTGATATTTCATTATCCAACACCACAAATATTTTTTACAGTGCAAAATGTAGTGCTGTGGTGACTGATACCACCAGCAGTAACAATTTGGAAGTTTGCAGGACTATTCACTTCATATGTTTATCTTTTACATGTAAACCTGGTGGAGATTTGGCGCTTGGGCTCTACATGCAGCAAAACCATTTTTTCTGCAAGCAAAGGACTTCTAGTGAGTCTTAGGCAGTTAACAGTTAACAGTTAACACCGGATAAAATCCAGATTTGGTAGTTTTCTGTAAATGAAAGCAATGAAGATAAGAATTCAACCTCTAAATCCAAAAACTTGAAATCAAGAAATAAAGATCATTGTTCCTTTCCACTGTAACTGAGAAAATGAATTCAAGGTGGTGAAACTTGTTTATTTATTTATTTTATTTTTTATTTTGTTCTGGCAGTGAAACTTAGTTCACCAAACATAGATTATAACACTAACCGAAAATATAAGTTATTTTGAGCGAGGAGGATAGTCGCCCCACTTAAGTAGAAAAGGTTCAAAATTCTCCCTCGAAGCATGAGAAATCATCCACCTCACTCTGACTCTCTCATGCAATTAGATTTTTGGGCCCTCCCATGCCATTACATTTTGTCAATGCTGAAAAAAAATATCGTCAAACTTACACCCCTGAGGTTTTAAAGATGCCACCCCATGCTTTGTATTTATGTCCATCTTTGAAGGAGAATCTGGCTTCCCACCAGTCTTCTTCTCATCCCTGGCCTTGTTAAATATAACAGTGAATCCCTCAGCTGAAGCTGGGTCATTAACATCCCATTCACCAAACCTTGGCAATGGCCGACCCTTTTCCTAAAAATGGTAAATACAACAGTCGGCAGAAAATAATTAGATGGTACATGAAATACCAAAGGCCTACAGAAGTTACACTTTAAAGATTATAACTCGATGAATCAAAACAAAATCAACTTATTGAAGACAGTTTATAAACATCATCAACTTGGTATCAAATCAAATTGGAAATAATGTGAAATCTTTAAAATTGCATGATAATTTTTTGTGGTATAAGAACTGCATCGCGAGGTGTCATGATGCATCCATTTGCCTTTCAACAATTTTTAGATTTTGCAGTGATTCAATAAATTCGTTTGCAGAGGCCAAAGATTGAATTCGGGAGCAGGAAAGTTTAAGGGAACATAGACAAAAACCTAAAAAAAAGAAAATGATTGCATAGCCGCCTCACATACAACCATACAAGTTATTAAGTGAACAACTAAGTCTTTACCCCATGACCAAATTGCATCCGCACAAGCATGCCTGCTTGTAAATCCAAAAAGGCTCTCTTTTGGCATACAAACAAAAATAAGCACCGCCAAAATAATAAATATCTTCAAAACTTCCCCTTTGGACATAGGTGATGTTATTGAGATTTCAACTTAAGAAACTGACAAATGAATAATATTTGTCCTGAAACACAACTATATCTAAAAATTAGGAAACTTCAATCTTGATCACATCACACAGCATACTGATACTACCATAATCAAATAAAATCAGATGTACTTAAAACTTCAATTCAAAATAAAATCACCCACAAACAGCAATATTTATATGAATAACACCCAAAGTAATTTCCTCTGATAAATTTGCTTTTACTCTTTTACATTTGTGACAGGAAAGTTCATGTCCGTAAAGTTATAATCATCTATTTATTTGATAAATAAATAGCTCCTTTAATTTTCTTCAACATCATCATACTAAAGAACAAAAAAGATTTATAATACATCAGTTCAAATCACTCCATAAAACAGCATGTAGCCAATCACCAGAAAACTAACTGCGTTATCATAGGTTAAAATTAAGATATCTTCTAAAAAGCATAACCCCCAAAATCAAGGGACCGATGATCACACCAACAAAAAACAAGAATTTCGTAAAATACAAAAGGATGTTAGCACAAATATAACATCAAAATCACATAATCCCATTCTCGATTGGAAATTGGAATCAAAGAATCGACTAAAGAACGAATGCATACCGACATGAATCCTCAAGAAGCGATACTTTTTTCAAACAGAAAATGACTCGACTCGATCCGAAGCTGTCAGAGAGAGATGGATACTACACGTACGTGCGCGCGCGCGCATATATATATATATATATATATATATAATTAATTATATATGCGGATTATTGGGCTATACAGCATAGAATGATAGAATTCTTTTGCGTGATTTAATTGTTTACTTAAATATTCTAGATAATAATATAATAAAATAGCCTTCTAAATATATATCTATATTATATTTAACTATATTATAATATGTGACCCTTTAAAATAACCAATTTGGTATGACAAATATGAAATTCTAAAAATACCCTCAACATATTTTATTGATACTTTACTATTCACAAGTGGAATAGATAGTAGGTCAAACGATTTCAAGGGATCGAGTGTGCGATTCTGAATATAAACGAGACATGATTCTTTACACAAAATACTCATCTAATAAAAATTTATGCATATTATGTGCACTATATTATACACACGCATCGACTAGTTATATATAATGTGCAATGATGCTGGATCGACAAAGTTGGTATTGACAGGTGAAATGACAACAATGCCCCTATTTCAACAAAAAAATTAACTAATTTACACAAATTACAAAAAAGACCATAAAATCACAATATGCTAAATGGCCGAAATACAAAAAAATAATTTAGACAAACAAAAATTATGTATTTACACAATAATAGACTGTACAAGCATGCAACACTTGCAAATGAACACTAATATATATAATATACAAGCACGCAAAAATAATTATTTTCATATGTGAAATAAAGTGTTGCTAAATAGTAAGATTAATTTTTAATACGGTTTTCTTATACACCTCTGAATGTAAAAGATTCATTTTCAAATAATGTATTGATAAATTATTGTTGAAAGAATATTATTAAACGTACGTGACTATTAGTTAGTATAAATAAAGAAATGTTTGGTGGTCAAGCATATTATAATCAAACTGTATTTTGATATTGACACGGCAACAGTTGCGATGGTTGCACAATACCAATTTATCATTTAGAAACAGTAAGCTCTCTTTCCCTTTTTTTTTTTTTTTTTTTTGACGTTGGTTCCAATCGTAATTTGGTTTGAGATATGAATTGGAAGTAAAATTATCTCGTAATCAAAAGTAAAATAACGATCAAAGTCGATGATTTATAGTTCAGCCTCAATTTCTAGAAATTAAATCAAAGTTGAAACTGTATTGAAATAGAACCACAACTAAAATAAAGAACCATTTAAAAAGTTAATAGTCTCGTTACATTTAAATTGCACTATTATTTCAACAATCTACTTGGAAAGTAATAAAAACGTTGATTTAAAAGACTATAGCTATGGGACAAGTAGAAAATTGATTTTCGATTATTATATAATCTAGTGGTGTACAGCAAGTCCAATAGAAGGTAGACTTGACAAAAGCCAGCCGGCACCTAAAACTGTGTAGAAACTATAAACAATACACATAATTATAAGTGTAAAAAGCGTTAAACCCCCTAACCTTTACCACATTTAGTACTTTACCCCCTAACCTTTACCACATTAGTACTTTACCCTGAAACAATTGTATGTAATGCACTTAACTCCTTGAAAAAATATTCAGAAACAATTTTTTGAAATATTCTTGCTGCAGATCCACTCATGTGCATCGTATATGCCACAGACGAGGGTCTACATGCCTTTTCATTTGTTTCATGCATAAATTTTACCAGTAAAATTTCTCGACCATGGATATACTCATAAAATTCATTTTCATGTATTTTCTTATGGGTATACTCGTTAAATCCTTACAAAAAATTAATAAAAATACATACATATCCTCGACTGTAGCATATGGGATGCACATGAGGGAATACGCAGCCAGAATATTAGGAAAAATTGTTCCTCAATATTGTTCAAGGGGTTAAATGTACTACATATAATTATTCAGGTGTTAAGCGAAGATTAGGGGTTCAACGCCTTTTACCCTAATTATAATACCAATAGACAGTCAAGTAGTGGGTGTAACACCCCAAAAATATTAATTATAAAATTAGACAAAATAAGTTGAAGCTATCAAAAATAAATCCATAATAATGATAAAATATTGAAACAAAATTCACTAGGCATCAAAAATACCATTTTATCACACTAAATTCAAATATATATTTAAATCAAAGAAATAATAATAACAATAATATAATTCTAAATAATAATAATAATAATATAAAAAAAACTAATCGTTTTGAATTAATTTAAAAACTTAATATGTGGCAACTTACCCCAACACTTGTCCACCCTTCAACACCCTTACACATGCACAAAACCCCTATAAATACCCCCCATTTCATCAGATTGAAGACACAATTCAAGAGCAAGTTTGAGAGAGAGTGTGCAGGAAATAGGTAGAAAATATGGTGGAAATAAGAAAATTATGAGGAAAAATACCAAACCTCCTCCAAAAAATCCGAAAATTTCACACAATCATCCTTATATACACAGAAAACATTTAGTTTGAGAGGTGTAACAAAATCAAAGCCAAATCACCCAGAAAAATCGAAAACCCGTGAAGAACATTTGCAGAAATGCAACCCAGAAATCTATTTTGAGGTAGCGTGTTCATGCCTTCATTCTTCTATTTTAAAACCGGTTTTGATCTTGTGTATAAAATGAAAGTTGTTCAAAATGTGTTAAAGTTTATGGATATGTCGGCCGATCTCCGAAACGGCCGCCGTACGAACGGATTTCCGGCGACCAAAACACCTCGTTAATCATTTCAAAAAATAGAATTCTGGGTAAAATCGGTTTGGAATTTCAAAACGGTTTCTGAACAAAAGTTGTAGATCGAAACGAGGCGAACCTGCTGTAAAATTTTCAGCCGCGCGTGGCGGCCGGAGCACGGCCACACGCCGGCACGATGGCGCGTGTAACACACGCGCCGACGATTTTGATAAAATTCCGGTCGGCGAACGTTGCTGGACTGATTTTAGGCATTTCTGGAAAGTTTCGTGAAGTTTCGACTTAAACTTGATTTTTAATTAATTTTCAAATGTTTTATTCAAAATTACCCGGACAAGTTTTGTACAAAAATGATTTGCAGAAGATTCAACAACATATCTGGGTTTCTAAACACAAAAATTACTTATATTATGTTTATAGGACTTTATTTGACATCTGGGTTCAAAATCGAGCCAATCCAGTAAGACATCAAATAGTGAGGTGAGGTGTACTACCGAATTCTTGTTATATAGCCCTTTTGGCATTTGGCCTGGAATTTACAAAATCTTGTTATTCATTATCTCACCTTTTATATATTGTCATCATATTGTACATTATCTCGTCCCATTGGTCATCTTGATCTGCATGTTTATTTATCTTGAATGTTATCGATTACTAATCGATTCCTTTGATTGAACGAATCATTTGACTGAATGACTGAATGAATGGAGCCCTGGATATTTATCCACTGGACAACGCGGCTTCGGCCCGGAAAGTGAGTCCAATGAACAACGGATGACAGTCCGGGTATATGGTTCATCTGAACAACGCGCACCGTTTTACGGTCTGGAGAATGGTTCACTTGGCTCGTAAATGACTGAATGTACAGATCCTATCTGAATATGTGGGGAAAAGTGCTACACCGAACTGTCTGGTGGGAGCCACCTCTTTAGCCCACGATATTCACTCTGAAATCCTAAATCATCACTGTTCATTATTGACAATTACTTGACTGCAAGATCTTTGTTACATGACATCATATTGAGAAATTGCATTATTTGATAATTACAGATATAAAGCCATTGTTATTCCCTCACTAAGTCCTCAAAGACTTAACCTCTATTTTCCTTGTAATTTATTGTGAGTTCCAGATACAGGAGTACCGGAGCCAGAACCAGAGGAAAATTAGGAAAATGGAAATGTTGGCTTACCGGGACTGTTATAGTATTTTCTCTTTTATTAAGTGTCGGATCATTAAGGAGTTTGTACTGTGATGTATTTTGTTACTAATTAGAATGTATAAACGCTCCCACTACTAAAAATGAATGTTTGACTAAACGCTTCCGCTATTTCCGAAAAGGTTTTGAAACCCTCGTGCGTAATGTTCTTAGAGAATGTGGTACCGGATAAGGGATAAAGTAATTTGTGCCCGAGTCGGGTCCCACAGAGGTGGTATCAGAGCCCAGGCTCACAGTCTATTATGAAATAATTTTGGGTAATAGAATAAACTCCATAAGAATTTTATGCTTTGGGTTGTAAGATATTGATGAAGTTGACTGGTTTATTTCAGGATAAAAGTCTCTAGTGCTCATACAGGAATGCTTAGAAGACCTTAGTAAGAAAAAGCAACCAACTATTTGTAACCATAGAGTTATGGGCTACAGGCCGAGCCCGAAAAGTTTCCCCTATTGAGACTATTATGGTTGACATTCAGATCGAGCAAACCCGGAACAACCAATTAGGATTGATAGTATTCACCAAACTTTGTTTTTCCACAATTGTCACTATTTCAGATAATGGTGATTTACCTTACTCTAGTTAATTAATTTTGTGCATTATTAATATTAACTCCCTATTCAAAAATAAATATGTTTTAAATCACCACTTTCTCATAAATTTGATGATGTCGTCAAGAAATAATTCACGAGCTACGATGTCATCGTCACTTGGTGGTAGCTCTCACACGAGAAATCAAGGAAATGAGGAAAATTCTCCTGAGGAAGTACGTAACCCAAGAAGGAACGACGAGCAAGAAGAACAGCGTCCTCGACAAGAGCTACCCAACAGGAATGCGATGGAAATTTTACAACAGTTCATGCAATTCTGTCAACAAAATCCTCCACGAAACGTCACGAGGAATGAAGAACCACTAGATAGAGTACTTGAACGATTTCTGAGGTTCCACCCACCTAAATTCTACGGAACCCCTAATGCCCATCATGCAGAAGAGTGGTTACTCAAAGTTGAGAGAATTTTTACTGTTCTCAACTATTCTGATGAACAGAAGGTCAGCTTTGATGTCTATCAATTTGAAGATGCAGCTCATCACTGGTGGAGAGTCATAGATCATCAATGGAAAAGAAATCAAACCCCGAGGACCTGGGCGAATTTTGTACGTGCATTCGAGGAGAAATATGTTACGCAGGTAATACTGAACACTCGTGAACGAGAATTTATGGATTTGGTACAAGGAAGAGATACTGTAGCTGAATACGAGGCCGAATTCCACCGACTAATTCACTATGCTCCACATTATATAGATGATGAACCAAGGAAAACTAAGAAATTCATTCAAGGCTTAAATCTTGATATCCGTTGGGCCACATTATCCACCGAATCCACTAATTATCTTTCTGCAGTCAACCAAGCGTTACGAGTTGAATCCGATATCAAATCATTGACCCAAAGAGAGCAGAGGGAAAAGAGGCTCTATAACCCAAATTTGACAGACACAAGCAATAAGAAGAGGAATCTTGGAAAGGAAATAATTGGAGAACCACCTGGGCAGAAACCACAAGGAGACTTGGGTAATGTTAATGCACCAAAATGTGGCTATTGCAAGATGCCCACTCACAAGGAAGAGAACTGCTGGAGAAAGAACGGAAAATGTCTAGTCTGTGGAAGTGAACAACATCGTATCCAAGATTGCCCAAAAAGGACCCAGAAGATACCACCGCCACAAAAACCGAGAATCCCAGCAAGGGCTTATGCCTTAATGGGAAATGAAGAAGTTGACCCGATCGTTGTGGTTGAAGGTACCGTTATTTGACTTTCAAAAGTTGACTAAATCTTGTTTGGCCCTAGAGCTACACATTCTTTTGTTATATTGGCATATCATCTAAAAATCAATTTTACCAATAAGATTGAAGTAACCACCGACATCGTCTATAAGAATTACCTACTAAAAATTCTACGAATAATATCTGGCAAATTTAATCAAGCTACATACATATATGATTACGATATTATACTGAGCATGGACTGGTCGTTCAAACATCAATGCTACACCAAGGAAGTGACTTCACAGTTGCGACTACACCGGCTACCGAAGATGCCAGCAATCATAAATGATAGATGACTGTAATATCTACATTGGAATCAAGGACAGATATAAAAGATGAGAAACTCAAACCGAGGTAAATATAGCTACCAGAGAGGAAGTCTCAGTAAAATCATTACCTGAGGTTGGATTTGAGCCTAACATTTTTCCTCCCTTTAAAGTCATTCACTCTTTCAGCCAGAGAACCTTTTGCGGACATGCACTACTCCACCCAGTTTCTTTGTCATTTCAAATCCGGTCATGGATTAATTAGGATTTGATATCAAAAGTTTGATGTTGATATTGACATTTTCTTTGAATACCTACGCCCTGCTTTCATTCCCGGGTAGTGGAATAAAATGTTTTTTTCTCTCTCTCGACCATGTGCTTCTTCTTCTACTTCTTGATTCTTATCCAAAAACTAAAGGGATCGTTATCCATAACTCAGAGAGTCATAGTAGACCATGCTGCTCACCAGAAATGGAAAACCACGAGTGTAGTTTTCTCGACTCGACGACAACAACAGAAGATCGGCTAGATGAAGAACCACGTTACGCAACTGAAATCATGTCAAAGGAAGCTAGGACATGGAAAGAAGATTTCAACTCAAGGCTTCAGAGTTTTGTGGTGACAAAGATTCCTTGAAGGATGGAAGATTGTAACACCCCAAAAATATTAATTATAAAATTAGACAAAATAAGTTGAAGCTATCAAAAAAAAATCCATAATAATGATAAAATATTGAAACAAAATTCACTAGGCATCAAAAATACCATTTTATCACACTAAATTCAAATATATATTTAAATCAAAGAAATAATAATAACAATAATATAATTCTAAATAATAATAATAATAATAATAATAATAATAAAACTAATCATTTTGAATTAATTTAAAAACTTAATATGTGGCAACTTACCCCAACACTTGTCCACCCTTCAACACCCTAACACATGCACAAAACCCCTATAAATACCCCCCATTTCATCAGATTGAAGACACAATTCAAGAGCAAGTTTGAGAGAGAGTGTAGGAAATAGGTAGAAAATATGGTGGAAATAAGAAAATTATGAGGAAAAATACCAAACCTCCTCCAAAAAATCCGAAACACAATCATCCTTATATACACAGAAAACATTTAGTTTGAGAGGTGTAACAAAATCAAAGCCAAATCACCCAGAAAAATCGAAAACCCGTGAAGAACATTTGCAGAAATGCAACCCAGAAATCTATTTTGAGGTAGCGTGTTCATGCCTTCATTTCTTCTATTTTAAAACCGGTTTTGATCTTGTGTATAAAATGAAAGTTGTTCAAAATGTGTTAAAGTTTATGGGTATGTCGGCCGATCTCCGAAACGGCCGCCGTACGAACGGATTTCCGGCGACCAAAACACCTCGTTAATCATTTCAAAAAATAGAATTCTGGGCAAATCGGTTTGGAATTTCAAAACGGTTTGTGAACAAAAGTTGTAGATCGAAACGAGGCGAACCTGCTGTAAAATTTTCAGCCGCGCGTGGCGGCCGGAGCACGGCCACGCGCCGGCACGGTGGCGCGTGTAACACACGCGCCGACGATATTGACAAAATTCCGGTCGGCGAACGTTGCTGGACTGATTTTAGGCATTTCTGAAAAGTTTCGTGAAGTTTCGACTTAAACTTGATTTTTAATTAATTTTCAAATGTTTTATTCAAAATTACCCGGACAAGTTTTGTACAAAAATGATTTGCAGAAGATTCAACAACATATCTGGGTTTCTAAACATCAAAATTACTTATATTATGTTTATAGGACTTTATTTGACATCTGGGTTCAAAATCGAGCCAATCCAGTAAGACATCAAATAGTGAGGTGAGGTGTACTACCGAATTCTTGTTATATAGCCCTTTTGGCATTTGGCCTGGAATTTACAAAATCTTGTTATTCATTATCTCACCTTTTATATATTGTCATCATATTGTACATTATCTCGTCCCATTGGTCATCTTGATCTGCATTTTATTTATCTTGAATGTTATCGATTACTAATCGATTCCTTTGATTGAACGAATCATTTGACTGGATGACTGAATGAATGGAGCACTGGATATTTATCCACTGGACAACGCGGCTTCGGCCCGGAAAGTGAGTCCAATGAACAACGGATGACAGTCCGGGTATATGGTTCATCTGAACAACGCGCACCGTTTTACGGTCCGGAGAATGGTTCACTTGGCTCGTAAATGACTGAATGTACAGATCCTATCTGAATATGTGGGGAAAAGTGCTACACCGAACTGTCTGGTGGGAGCCACCTCTTTAGCCCACGATATTCACTCTGAAATCCTAAATCATCACTGTTCATTATTGACAATTACTTGACTGCAAGATCTTTGTTACATGACATATCATATTGAGAAATTGCATTATTTGATAATTACAGATATAAAGCCATTGTTATTCCTTCACTAAGTCCTCAAAGACTTAACCTCTATTTTCCTTGTAATTTATTGTGAGTTCCAGATACAGGAGTACCGGAGAACCAGAAGAAAATTAGGAAAATGAAATGTTGGCTTACCGGGACTGTTATAGTATTTTCTCTTTTATTAAGTGTCGGACCATTAAGGAGTTTATACTGTGATGTATTTTGTTACTAATTAGAATGTATAAACGCTCCCGCTACTAAAAATGAATGTTTGACTAAACGCTTCCGCTATTTCCGAAAAGGTTTTGAAACCCTCGTGCGTAATGTTCTTAGAGAATGTGGTACCGGATAAGGGATAAAGTAATTTGTGCCCGAGTCGGGTCCCACATTGGGGGTAGCATAATATTCATTTTGGCGCATTCGTCTGCCACACCACCATATGTTAACTTCGTTTATACATGGCCATGGAATATATAACTTCAAAATAATAATAGGCAGAAACCAGAGAAATATCGCTATAATGCAAAAAACTGATAAAATGAACTTCATTTGTGTAGCACCGCAAAAGTACACAAGAACACCAAATTTATGAGCGAAGAATTATTTACTAATACCGAGGGTTCGTGTTAAACGTTTATATATTTTATCTTCCTTAGGATTGAATTTCAGCAGATTTCTATTCGTAATGTAGTTTCTGTCATGTTTTGAAAACCTTTTAGTTTATTGTATTAAAATTGTCATAATTTACAGATTTGAAACAAAGCGGCTTTCTGAAGTCGCAAAAGAATGAAGAACAAAAGGGGGGGATAACTAAAACTTCGAGTACTAAGAACTCATTATTTATGGTGTGGTGAGATCTTGGAGATTGAAACTTTAAACAGTACCTAATGTCTCGTACTTCTTCCAGACCGGCTCTAATTTGACCACCCAAAATGTTCCGAGGAAACTGGAACACACATTTGAGACGAACCTGAAAAAAACAAAGTATGCACACAGTCACACTGTTGTAGTGGCTGAGAGGTTTTGATTCGCATTCAAAGTAATTTAAGAAGCATTTGATAAGTGCGTGCTATTGTAATATGGATACACCTTGTAGTTATTATTGAGAGACTTGAAAAATCTCACCGTTAATCTCAAATTGAGATCAAGTTGGGTATTCCAATTGAACGAGTAAAACAAGGTGCACAATAAATTATGCTTGCAACAGATATAGCCAAAGCAAGAACATGCACGATGTCCAAGTCAAATCAAGAGGAGAGTAATGAAATTTTAATAAAGGAAAAAAGTTACTTACATGCACATGGCAATGAGGAGCCTGGATGCTATTTTTACAGAAAACCATGTCCACCACTAATTTAACCAAATCCAAATCCTTCGCTAGCTTCATGGATTGCCAGCAACATACGTTCTTGAAGCTGTTCCTTTGAAGAGTACTCCGGAAGGTCCAGCTGGTTGAAGCTGGAAAAATTGTATGCAAAATAAACTTAGTAGGATAAGATTGCAAAACAAACATTTAATAAGCAAGAACAGAATTTGTCACCTCGCTACTCCAGATGCAAAAGATCTTACCAGGTATGAGCTGACGGAAGTCTCTCAGGAGCTCCATATGCTTTGTGAATCTGAAATCTCTGGGGACCGGATATACCTTGCAATGCCTTAAAACCTTCTAAAGGAACCTAAAAAACCAAAATCCAATTTAGTGCTGGAAGAAATCTTTCCATCAACAGAGGATAATGCGCACTAAATTAGCACAGCTTAGGAGATATCCACTGCCCCAGGGAGATTCACTTGTTTTGCACAAAGATGAAAACTATGCCAAGAATCAAACTTATATGAGATACATGTCAAATCCAAAAGGTTCCTCTCTCATTTTGGTGCAGTTATTTTCTAATGCTCTCTTTCACACACACACTGAGGCTTTATTGCTGTTCCAAAGAAGTAACAAATCAAATCACCCCAAGAACCATTTGTCTCAATAGACTAGCAGTATCACAATTTAATTCGTCACGCATGCCTTTTAAACTGAAGCTGAGTATTAGTTTAGCTATTGACCATCAAATAGAAACACACAAAATTTAAAATAATTCAGGATTACACAAATAACCTTGGAAGTTCCAGTCACAAACTGAAGCAATCTTGCCATGTCTTCCTTGTTGAAACCCTTGACAACCTCCCAAAACCACTGAACAACATTTGATGCTGCTATGTAGCCCGTATACTCGGTGTTGGCCTTCAGATCATCCACTACAACAATAATCGAATCACTGGATATTTTCTGAATAATAAAAATTATCACATGAAATTGAGAATGGAGAAAAGTGTGTGGACTCACAATCAATTTCAGGAAGACCGCTAATCAATAATTCAAGCTCTTTATCGTTAAAAATAGATATAAGTTCTCGTGGTACTAATTCATTGAAACCTTCAAGAAAGGAATTGATTTGAGGCCGGATAGCATTCGTCAAAATGTGGTCAGCGACAAGGTCTACATATTCATGCTTTGTTTCTTCCGTCACTCGTATGTTTCTTCCTCCCGGCTTCAGCTCATAATCAGTAACCTTTTCATAATAGCATATATCAGAAAATACGAGATAACTATCCAGGAGTTGTATGACATTTGAGTTGAACTTAGAAATATGATTATTGAAAAATTCCCAATGAAGTAACTGATGCACACAATTCCTATATTTGTACCTCTGTTTTTTCATAAAGGATGTGTTTTTCTTCATCCGCATCTATGCTAAATGTCAGATCTGGTATGTCAGTCACATCATTCTGTCACAAGGGAAAACACATACTTAAAAACCACTTAAGAAACTCTATGGTTAAATCACCAATCGTGGCATTCTTAGTCCCACTCACCTCAAGCATCCATTTCAAATTTTTATAGTAATCAGGATCAACAGCCTCTATGTCATGATAAGTCACCTTCACGCTAAGGATGTGCTTGTAAAAGGAGCGAGTAAAATAAACATCCAGCAATTGCCCATCAAACAGCGCTTTGGCAACCTATAAATAGGATGGTGATAATAGATATATTAGACTATGAAAATACAATTACAAAAGAGCAATAAAAAGTGAAGTTCAAAATAGGGTCCTTTGCATTACCACACGGCCTACAAATCTGAAATAAGAGAGATGTTCAGTTTGATAGACAGAATTGGGATTTGGCTGAAAAGTCGCATTGTTTCCAACAGTAGTGAAAAGCAGAGCTCCTTTGTCAAATACAACCCTTGACAGTAACTGATACCATTCTCTAGTTAAGCCGCCAGCATCAATGCCCTCTTCACCTTGAAAATGCACATTCAACCGTCCTTTAAGATCTTGACTTGGTCTCATGCGTAGCTGGTTATAAGAATCCTCCAAAATGTGTGTGCGCCTAACACTAATTCGCAGTGGACCTGAGAGGTGTTGATCATGCTGCTGCCTAATCCTGGACCTAAAGTAAGCCCTTTTGTTGTCAAAATCAATCAGCCGAGGAGCTTTCAGTATCATGCAGAGTGATTTTTCCAACAAAGCAGGATTCTGCCTTATAAAAGCATTAAGAAGGCGACGGTGCTTCTCAGCAAACCTTGCAAATGTGACAGATCCATCTAGTCTTGTGCAAGTATCCGCACATTTGGCAGATGATGGAAATGAGCTCCCAGCAGACTCTTTCACTTCTCTTGCTGTCACATTGAAATTATCTTGATGAAAAATTGGAAATTTCGACTGTAGTTTCTCGCATAGAACAAAAAAACCCTCAATAAAAGGTAAGAGTCTCTGACTTCCAGGGGGAAGAGGGGTAGATGCAGATGAAACCTGCATCTGCTCGCCAATGTTAATAGTGGAAACTGGAGAATGGGAATTCTGACTTAGATCCGACTCCACAGAACTGATGCATTCGCTCAGTTCTTTCCACAGTGATTCCAGTGCGACATTTAACTTCCACATGGTGGTATGCTCTTCCTGTACCTCGTCATCCACTCTGTCCTCATTCAAGTCACTACCGACTGAAGTGACTGCACTGAGTATTTGAAGCACACGAAGAACTGCAGCCCCAGCCATGGATCCAGCGCTCAGTCCAAGCATATGTGTATCCCTAAGTGTTATAAGTTCATTAACTGCTGATCTGCTCAACCTATGGGCAGACTCCGAAAGCTCCGAAACAAAAAATTTGCGATGAGCAACAGCAACAAAGGCCAACTTCCTTAGCACCTCGCCAGCCATTGTGTAAACTTTGTCTGAAAGCCTAATGATAAATGTTACAGATTAACATGGTGGCATTACTTTTTCAGTCATTCTAAGTGAAAAAAAATTAGGTAAAATGTCACGAAGTGGTGGATAATGAACTGCAAGGTAAAACCCTACGCTTTTAATAAAAGCACAAGTCACATGGAAATTTCCCAGAAAAACAGTTAAACATCCAGAATTTAAAATAGTACCCTTCATGCCCTAGAAGGCAGCAGAGATTATGCAAATCCTGCTGCGGAATCCGTATGATGATATCATGGGTTGTAACCCTTTTCTGACCATCTGTTTCGGAGTTCAAAGCACTGGAACTCTGGTCAAGAGGATTATGTTTTACTTCATTTACATGAGGATCCTTCTGAATGTTGCTCGCAGTTTCATTACCAGAAAGGGTTCCAGCATGAGATCCAGTTTCTGCCATACTAGACTCAAATTCTACCTTGGCGGCCGCAGCAAATACAACCACCTGAAGTAGGCCCACGACCTACACCATGACAAGCATTAAATACTAGGATAACACAAACATCTTCGGGAGCAGTCACACATGATGGTATGAGAGTAGTTACCTGTTCTAGGTGAGCAATACTCCGCAAGCAAAGTGGCTGACTTAAAAGTCTAAGGAGTAATATCAATGGGACATCCATGTTTTGTGAGCTTTCAGAAACGCTAAAATGGTGCTCTTCTCCAGGGATTTTATCCTTACCCTTATCACTCTTTCCTCCTGAATGACTTATGTTGGCAGATTCAGAAATATTTGAGGCCTCAAAGTGGAAAAGAAGACTGGAAACACCAGAATGATTTGTAGCCAAATAAGTCAAAATCTCGAGTACCCGTCGCATCACCATTGGAGGAACACCTTGAAAAAAATGGTAATGGTCAGATCAAAATCTAAATCACAAATATTGCACATCACCAGCAAAAAGAAATTTACTCAGACCATCACGCAGTTGAGATCGAACATTAATATCAGACTGACATCCATAAAGCCTGTGTGCGTTCTCTGCAGTTACTCCACCAGATATACCTACAGTCTCAGGATTGATCATATCAAGCAGAAGATGAACCAGAACAGCTCTTGTCTCACTGTGTGTGCATAAGTTCAACAAAAGTCTCTGCAACAGACCTTTCCCAAGAGGCTAAAAGTTACAAATAGCAATATTTCAGTACTAATTCACAGATGATCAAAAGAACAAATGAGAATACAGAAAAAGCAGCAGATGTTTGTCTTTTGCAATCTGTAAAGTAAGCTATTCTTGAGGTCAGATATTCTCAACTACCTGTGCCAGTCGTAATAGACGAATTAATGCTTTCAAGCCCTTAGCATCCAAAAGTGGTTCTCCATCAAGTTCTTTCAACTTTAAGTTCTCTACTAGACAAGACCTCTGGCCAATAGTGACTCCAACACCCCTGTCCATCACTGTCCGCCTATCAAAGCCCAATCCCAATCTATTTCCTCGACTATTGAGCCTCTGGCTATTTCCAAACAAACTGCGAGCATGATAACGATTTAAAGCTCGGTCTCTGAGCATTTGTGCTTCAGCAAGTAATGGAGATGGCAATGCTGATAAAACAGCCTCCGAAGAAGTCAAAAGAACCTAATAGATGGAAGCAAAGTTAGTAAATTAGGCCAAAACCAATAGGTTTGAAGTTCAAAACAACAAACCTCTTCACGCAGATCAGCAGAAAAGGTGGCAATAATCGATGCATTGTCCATATCAACTGGCTGACCATCTGATTGCTGTGCAATCCTTTGAACTCTTTGTTGGGTAAGCACTTCAGCTTGAATATCAGGTGGAAGAGCCGCCAAAAACTCAGGATCAATATCTCCAACCGTAGAAGGTGCAAAAGGAGTAGACGGAGCCGGAGCCGGAGCAGGCTGAGCTTGTTGTGAAGCAAGAACCTCTGCACGAAGATCCTCTGGAAGCGCATCTAAAAATGTTGGATCTATACCATTTGAATTTGAAACCTCATTGTTCAAGCTACTTTCATCTGTTTGACCTGAATCCCGAACAATTAACCCACTTTGCTGTAATGATGGCTCCTCTAGATTGATCTCGGACCGAGGTATTTGTTGGGCAAACTGACCGTTTTCCACTTCAGCAATACCCATTTCAACATCGTTATTTTCTGGAACTTGCGAAGCATGATGATTGCCAGTATCTGGCAAACCTGATCCAGAAATCAACAGAGTACGAGAACTGGACTGATTATCTGGAACTGAGGATCTATCGGAACCCTCATCTTGAGATGGAATGGCACAAGAATCTACATGATCCCTTGAAGTCGTATCAACGAGCACACCATTTTGAGCAACCAAACCCGATGATGTCTCCAATGCTTCACTGTCAACAACATTTCCTTCCCCCATTTCCATGTTATCACTAACAACCAAACTTGGAATACTTTCCCTTGCTTGTAGGCACCCAGCAGCTTGTTCGGTGAAAACCTCCGTGTTGTCCTTCTCAGAAATTCGAGGTTCAACTAGTTGATCAACTTGACTATCATTATTGTGATGCCGATCATCATTCTGTAAAGCATTGACAACACTATCTCCCCCCTGTCTTTCTGGAATTGCTGGATTCTGTGAAATTTTTTCAGAATTTTCAGCAGGAAAATTATTGTTTAACAGAGAAATGAACCGCTCTTCAACTGCCTGAGCAACTGCAGCAGCTTGTCCGCTAGCCTGAGGTTGTCCATCATCAGTCCACCGGCCATCACTTGGACCCCTTCGACCTGACACACGCAAGGACTCCAAGCCAGCAGAAAAATCAGCTAGTGGGGGTGGTGCAGACCCACTAAGTCGGTCACCAAATATATTGGAGGAAGTATTTTCATAAGGAAGAATGGGAGCATCAAACATATAGAAATGGGCCACATCAAGGTTTTCATTACCTTCTGAATCCTGGGAGGTATTTCCACTAGATGCCCATATTGACACTAAATCCCCAGATTGTGATGGCCTCAAAAGCAGAGGATGTTGAAGACCATTCCCTTCTGTAACTGACCGTTCATAGGAAGTTCTATTAGCCTGACGTCGCCGCTCAAAACCAAAAGATTGACGCATTCCAAATAAGTCATCAACATTCACACCTTCAAAGGTTTCAGCTGAAACATCAATTAGGCCCCCTCCAGTTCCAGGTTGTCCAAGTACCTGCAAATGATCTAAGCCATCAAGGGCTTCCCTCCACCTTACCTCAATGACACGATTTTCATGGAAATCATCATCTTCGTCATCAACCATATCATCATTATATTCATCACCGATGCCAGTATCATCATGATCCTCCACATCTGTATCAGCTAGGGACATCAGACCAGTGCCGTCTTCGGCTATATCTTCATCCTCATCCTCATCTTCTCCGTCATCATCGTCTTCATCATCATCACCATCATCACCCATGCCATCCTCTTCATCATTCATATCGTGATCTACTCTATTCTCCACATGAAAAGTCATTTCAATTTGTGTTGTAGCGGGTGAGGGACCACTTTCTTCCATTTCTTCACGCATGTAATCCAACCCAAGTTCCATAGGTGGATTAGCATTTGGAATCTCCTCGATTCTCATCTCTTGCTCCATGGACACGTTTAAGTTTGCATTTTGATTAACATCATTGGGAGGGATATCTTGGGAATATGCTTCTAAGCTAGTATCAATAGTGTCCCCATGTTGATCACTTCCGTTCTCAGTAGTTTGCAATTCTTGAGAAGCTGGAATTCCATCAAGCTGAGCATCAGACCTTCCACTCGGACCAATTATTATTTTTTTATTCAGTGCATCAGATTT
The DNA here is from genome assembly GCA_907163345.1 of Haberlea rhodopensis. Taxonomy (NCBI): domain Eukaryota; kingdom Viridiplantae; phylum Streptophyta; class Magnoliopsida; order Lamiales; family Gesneriaceae; genus Haberlea; species Haberlea rhodopensis. The sequence goes on along the minus strand of CAJQUN010000020.1, from coordinate 5,033,091 downwards.
AAGAACTTGTTCGCTTGCATTAGCAGCCCTTGTCAAGCTTTCCAAAGACTTGAGTATGAGATTCACAACTTTCGGTGCATCAGGATGGTCCAAATCAATTACTTGAAGAATGTCCGATAAGCAATGCACAATACCTCCATCTATCATACATTTTGCAATGTCCGGTGAACACCCAGAACCAGGTAAGTTTCCTGAAGAAGAATTCTTTGATAAAATGGAATATACCAAATCAACGAAAGCAAGGATTTTCTTGTCAGGTAATAAACTTCTACAAGAAGGATTGCTCTCAACTTGTGTAAATAAAGATAGAGCTTTGAATAGTTCGTTGATCACTCTTCTCCTTCCTTCACTAGAGCGGCCAGCCAAAACAACCAAGAACCACGAAGCTTTTTCAGAAAGCTTGTCTCTCCATTCTTCCGAGCCAACAGATTTATCTATTGAAAGGGGAAGAAGACGATGCAGAATATGATGAATTATGCCACCTTGTCCAGGACAATCTATATGACCAGATGCACGCAATTGAGACATTTCCAGATCTCGTTTCAAGATAACTCCACCAGCATGAACATACATCAACGAAATGTCACTCAATAATTTAAGAACAAAAGTCATCTTAGCTAGGGCAGCCAATTGGTCGGACAAACTTTCTGATCCTATCTTTTCTGTCTCATCAACCTTTAATTTACCTTTCTTTTTGGTGGTAGGTTCATCTAACTCCATAGTGTTCAGATGACATGCATAATCGTCCACTTCATGCGTAGGATACATCAATACAATTTCGAGAAAAAAATCGATCACTAGCGTAAGATTTGCTGAAACCTTTTTATGTCCTTTGGAGTACTTACTAAACCCATCATGAGCCTTATTTTCAGCAATACGGCATTCATTAGTGGATGCTCCAGCCTCAACACCGGATGCTTTTGGCTTTTCTTTCTCTTTATCTTTTGATAACATGATAATGGACCTCCCTCCCAATGACTCCAACTGACAGACGGCAACTACTGCTCTCATGAAGACCTTTGGATTTCTAGATATAACAGGCGCCATAGATGTCAAAAATGATCTTGTGGATATTCCACCAACATGACGGTTTCCACCAAGAGTTTGACGTATCTCCAATTCCATGGCTGTTTGCAGTGTCTGGGGATCTTCAAGAAGATGTCTAACAATAGCAGATGCTAAGGTAACATATCCAGGAAAAAAACAACTTTTCGGAATGCTAAAAAGGGCAATCATGCCACCACTTTCAAGAAACTGCACAACCAGAACATGAGATTTAGTCAGCCGAGCACATAACTGAAGAACAGCCTGCATAACAATCGGTGGTACGTGCATTTTTATCAGGTCGCAAGCAATTACTAGTGCCTTAGAACTCTCCTCCATCGTCAGATAACCAGTTGGCTTTCCAAGCACATCTTCGAACTCAGATCCATCCAAAGCAGAGTCATTCTTGTCTGTAACAACTGAAATTGATTTATTTTTTGCGGCAGATGATTGATTTTCAGTCGAGTTAGACAAAGGTCCATTTTGTGCTACATCATTAGCATCACCAGATAATTTGGGCCTGGTCTGCAACAAGTTATCCAAGATGAGAAGTAACGCACTGATACATTTAGGAATAAGGAGCCCATTTGAAGCCTCCCTCTTGCCCATAAAATTCATCAAGATATCAATTGCAATTGAAACAATCCCATTCTGTGCAGTGATTGCCCGAGTACTTCCATCTTCTGAAATAATCAATGCTAAAGTGTGTGAGATCATACCCAGTGGACTGCTATCCTTGGAGAACTCAAGTGGGCAAAGCTTTAGCTGCTGAACAAGATAAGAAATGACTTTCAAGCGGTCTTCCCCAGTGTTCCGGCTGCAAACAGTTACAAGCAAATCTGTCAGCGGGAAAGCCACTGCATCATTGCCTTGGAACAACTTCATAGCTGTTGCAAGGACGTCATCAGTAGGAGGTGTTTTTGTTTGTCCTTTTTCAGTTAGTACATCCACAGATTTATCAGAACTATCAATCTTAGTTGTTTCTGATGAACTACCAAGAGATAAAGCCAGCGCACGAGCCAGCTCATCGTCCTCCTGCACAGGATCTTCGGCATGATTAAATAACCATTCCATTGCCATCTCAACACTATTCGTTTCTACCCTTCTCAGTGCCTCCTCTGCTCGTGCTCTTGAAAAGCCCATCTCAACAATGGTAGAAATTGTTGTTTCGTCAGGGGGAGTAGGCATGAAACGTTGGCTCGCACTTCCAGAATATCCACCCCGGCTCCGTTTTACGTCACTAACACCATTGCACACATGAATAATAAGTGAAATGATTGAAGTGATGAAACTTGGATCAGTTTTAGGAAACAAAGGATGACTCCAGATTGGGCGTATCACATCTAAAACCTGGGACTGCAGCATGCGAATCAATGTTTCTGGGTCCTTCGGAACAGGAAACAACCCCAATGATAAACCAACAGCAACAGGCTGCACAAGTATCTGAGATGCTGAGGTTGAAGAAAGTAACAAACCTGAATTAACAAAATATTCAAGTTCACGACAATGACTCTGTAATGTATCAAGCAGCCAAGAACTTTGAGACGGTTTGCCTCCCTCGGCAATTTTATCATGATCAGCATCTGAAGCCAAAATAGCGCAAGGCGGGGTCCAAAGCAACTGACTAGTTGCTTCAAAGGTTGTAAGAAGCTCCTTGAATGTCCCATGGACATAAAAATTGTTAATCATAGCGGTATAACAAGTACGCCGCCGGCTATCAAATGTAAGAGCCACCATGTCAGCCACAACTTTCCCCAGATAGCGACACTTGACTTGAAGCGATATATCATGTCCAGTAGAATTTGAGTACCCCGAGAAACCCAGGGCTTCGAGGAAAATTTTTGCTAGAGCAGTTCCAACACTCTTAGAAGCCGAGATTAAAGATGCAGTTTCAGTCCTTCGACGATTTGGAGAAGTGAAACATTTCACCAGAGCTGTGAAGAACGAACGCATGGTTGAAGCAAGCTTGTTAAGGTTTTCAAAAACCGGTATTTCAGGAATTTTTTGCTTCATTTCACTGTAAGAAATATCTGCATTACTTGGTCCAACTTCAGAATCCACTTGGAATGCTTCCAAATACCTGCCAGTCCTGCTTCCTCGAAGCCGTGCCAAACTATGACGACTGCGACGACTGAAACCTTCACTTGAACGAACCACTGACATAAACTCACGTTCAACTCCCCACTGCGAGTGAGGTGAATTTCTGATAGCAACAGGATTCATGTATCTAATAGAGGGAATATTAGCATCATCATCACTCTCCCTTCCAACCACATTAGATTGTCCCATATCTGCACTTACAGGCTCCACGTCAACATTCTGCTTGCTCCTCCACCTTCAACTCACAGCATATAGATACTTGCCAAAGAATTTCACGGTAAGCCTTGCCAAGATCCTTCAACACATCAGCGTCAGCAGATCCCAATTCAGAGACAATGGTAGTAGTACTTTTTAGCAAAGAACTGCAAAGGGACAGCATGCCTTCCAAACTAGAGAAACACCTTAAGATCTTTATTCTTTTAGAAAATTCCATCTGAGCAAGTTGGGATCCCCCAATTGAAGTCAAAATCTCATCTGCTAACTTCAAATGTTCTCTCAGAAATAAACACAATGCACGAGCAAGTGAGGTAGAATGCTGAGGAAAAAAGTTTTTAAACGCAATATTGATGCTTTGACCAAGAGAAGCTGAAAGGGGCATGAGAGGTAGACTGAACAATTGCAAGACACACTCGATCCCTTTTTTTTCAACAAAAATTCGGCATGTATCAGAATTCTGAAGAATTGTTTCCAGCAAACGAGAAGCATTACTAATACAATCAGGCAAAAACGATTCCACATTCTTTGATGGGGCGTCTAGATTTAATTCCGACAGTGGCTCACAATTTTCAGGTTTATGTGAATCTTTCAAATCTACAGAGGGTAAATCTCTATTCTCAGATTCAATTTCCATGGGAACAGGTTCAGAAGAGCTCAAAGAATTTGTAGACTGAGAAGCTATTTCAAGCCCAGATCCAATTTTTGCAATATTAGTCAGTATTTCAATCAGCATATCAACTCCTTCACCACGCAATGATGAAGCATGGCGCATTAGTTCATCCAGTCCACTAGATAAGGAACCTAGAGTATCAGCAGCAAGGGCTCGCAGGTATGTTTTGGAAGTAAAAATTTTTACAAAGCACCTCAAAGCATTACGTTCTTTCACAGCCTGAAGACCATTGTTGTTCAAACACAGAGCATCAAGGCATTGTGGTATGCAAGCAATAGCCTCCGCAGAACAGAGAACTCCGTCCATTATAGCATCCATAAAAGCTGAAGGAAGACCTGCTGCTTCTAAGACAGTAAAGCATGTAGGATCTTTGTGAATTAAATCACTCATGACAGTAGCTGCAAGTGAAAATACGCCGCCGCCAAAGTCTTTTGCTCTTTTAAATATTATGCATATGCAATGTGGCAACAGGCTCTCTTCTGAGCCATACATGCGAGTCGTCGTCCCAGGTGCGTAAGTACCAAGAGATATAGCACGTAATAAGGCTTTCATCAACAACCGACGGTGATACGAAACCAAAGCTTCAGAGTAAAGAGGTTGCAAATTATCAAGCTCAGCAAAAGTATCTGTTATTATTTGCGAACCACTAAACTCAGAACAGTCAAGGTCAATAGAAATATTCTGTTGCTTTGAGCCATTTTCAACGTGAGACACTTCTATCATTAGACGAGTTATTGTATCATCCAAACCTCCCAAATCTCGAAAAAGAGCAGCAGCTGGATTGCTATAATCCATAAACGCTTCTAGAACATGCACAGCTGTACAAACCAAATGCAAGTGCTGAGGATTCACATCTTTTAGCAGAGGTAGAAGAGTTGGTATAAATCCCGCCTCCCGCATGGCTGAGCAACCTGATGAAGATGATACTAATATCGTAATAAGAGATAGTAGAGACTCCGCAAAAACAATTGACCACTTCGATGGATTGTTAACAACAGAATCAACGGCTTTCAGCATAAGACTGGACAGAATACCACGGTGCCCACCAGATGTGACAGCAGATAGTACAGTAGGCTGACGTGACCTATCTTGACAAAGGGCAACCAGGGAAAGAAGGCATAAAATTCGAAGTTTCCCAGGTATTGCATCTTCATAGCTCAACAAGGTAACCAATTCATTGATGAATTCTGGCTCAGAGTTGAAGTAAGAAACCAGGTCATCGGTATCACTGCAGGCTTGAACAAGAACTATAAAAGCATAGAGGCGGATGCATGTGTACTGATGACGTGCAGCTGTTGAGCTAAAGGACCTAGCAAACCGCAATCTTGTCAAAAGAGAGAATCTCAAATGATGAGGTACTTTGTACTGTATAATTAACTTATTAAGAAGTTCAAGGTCAAACTCCTTCCTGGTGTTAACATCAGGCATGTGTATGACTTGTAAACCTCTGGTCTGCTGTTCCGAAGAAGTGGATTCATCTGAAGTTTCGCATGCAGCATAAAACTGAAAATGAAGAGAGCAACCCAACTTGAAAGCAATTGGGTCTAATCCATTTTGTAAAGCACATGAAATCAAACCTAGACCTTCTTCCTTTCCCCCCCATCCCTGGGCAAAAGCAAATAATCTTGAACGTAGAGAAGCATTTCTTAAAATGTATTTCACATTAGATTTCTTCAAAAAAGCAGCCAGAGTTTGTAGAGAAGCCTCCACAACATCCGAATCAGTGGAAGAAAGCAAAGATGATAAGTGATGCTGCACAGCAATTAAAAAAATTGATCAAAAGACAAAATTACAATGTATGTGTGTAACACATAAACAAGCAATGAGTATAACTCCAAATAAATTGCTAGACAATCAGGGAATGAACAGCTATGGCAGCAAATGATAGACACATAAAAACTAGTGCGGCAGCAGAATGCATGAGCGAGCTTTTTCTAAAGGTAAAATGATACCTTATAGTTATTGTTTTTCTGGATACATAAGAAGCCTAAAAGATACAATCTCAGAATATGTCAAGAACACTGGCAATATATAAGTATCTCCACCATCTAAAATCAATTCCCCCCTCTCCACTTCGATCTTCGGACAGCTACGTCCCTCCTCTCTCACTCAGTCTCCCTTGCAAATTAACTGCTTTCCCACCAACCGAAAAATCACCCAAAACCAACCACCCAGACACCTTTTTTTCTACCACAAGTATAAACAAGATTCACTTATATGATTTTTTAGCGCTATAACAGCGATAGAGTGGATATAAAACATCATGAGTATATTATCTTTTAAACAATAAACTTATTAAACTTTGCTTTCCAATTGAGAAATCCCTAGTCTGGAATAAGCATTACCTGTCACAAAAGTTAATAGCAACTTATACCAAGTGAATGACAAATATATAGGCTAAAATCGTGTTTTTGGCTTCATGCACAGAAGCAACCGATTAATGCAAGCATGGCAAAACTGATTCCTTCTTTAACTAATCCATAAAACCCATTAATCAGACTTCAAAAGATTCTCTGTCTTAAGATGCTTCAACGAATACTAAATTTTGAACTTAGAAAACATATCCTATTTCAATGAACTCACAAAAAGCTTTAAATTAAGATGTCCAGATATAAACCATTTAAGTGTAGCATGAGGGCAAAGAAAGGAACCTCATAAGAGCTGTAGAAATGCTTATTAGTGCAATTTTCTAATATTATCCTTACGACACGAAGAATATGTAGAACAGCTTCCCTTGGGAAGGGTGGATCAGATTCCAAAAAGTTGTCCTCAAGCTGCAGATCCTTCCTCGGCTTGATGCATTTTTCAAAATAGGTATCGAAATGATTAAACAAGTCAACCCAGTGATGAAAATCTCCCTGCAATTACAAAGAATCATTGAATGGAAGCAAGGGGAATAAATTTGCATAGTTTGCAGGAGTTCAATATGCACCTTGTCAAACACCCAAAAGAAACTTTTCAGAGAATCTTCTATATTCTCTGGCGGTGTAGAAGTAACATTGTTGATAAAGGATTTAATTTTGGAAGGCTGCAAAAAAAAGTAACAGGAATATCAATTATCCCCAAGTATAGTGAAAATTATGCATGGATAACACAATCCAAAACAAAAATAATAAATGAAGAAAAACGCAACATAAGCAGCTAAAAATAAGCAGAAATAGCTCTATTTCTGATCCAATGAGGATTCTATGGCGCATTGCATAACTACAGAATAGATTAACCTTGTCAAAATCAACCCATGATAACATTGTCATAGGAAACAAGTAGGTTTAAGTAATCAACAGGCGGTTTTGCAACACGACAATGGAATAATAATACAAAGGCGAATTGAAAATAGTGTAATTTCCTTACATGATTTTAAACACTTGATGCTGTATCATTAACAAAAACTTAAAAAGGTTCAAGAACAGACGTAATAAAGTCAAACTACACAATTAAGTGCAAAAAGCAAACATTCAACTCAAACAGTGTGAAATTTAATTCTATCCCATTCTTACTTCCACATTCCCAACATAAATACCACTGACAACCTTGTTCTTTACTTTTCATGAACGCAACAGCACAAAAACATCATGGTCATGTACAAAACATATTTTACGTATCCATAATGTAGCATCTCTTTATCCTAAAAAATATTCAACTGAGATGAGATGAACTAGGTTCAATGTTTATGCTAATAGAAAACTTCATTCTGCTAAAAGAATGAACCGCTTGATGGCTAAACTTATACAAGAGCCGCAGCAACCTGAGATATTTTTTAAGGAATTTTAAAACATGGAGAATTAGCAAAACAAAATTCATAGTTATTTAGAGATGTAAACAGACCGAACAAACTAGGTTTCAAAGCCAAAGTCCGCCCAACTTTACTACTGGGTTACGTTTACATAAAAAGTTAATAACTGAACCTGTAAAAACCAATCCGAATTGGATCGAGTTAGGTTTTAGCCCGATTTATCAGTTTTAAATAAAAACTGAGACATAATAATATAAAATATGATGAAACTAGGATCGTTTTAAATAAATGATTAAATAAGTATTTTTATTTTTCAAATAAACAAATTTACAAAATACATGGAGATAATATAAAAAATAAATGAAAGTTTTATCCGGATAAGAAAAAACTGCTCGATTGATATTGGGTTTTAATGGTGCAACTTAACCGACAAGATTTCATCAGTTCTTGGATTTTCAGAGTTTGGAATTTCCGAAAGTTGATTCACATCCCTAACCATTATGTTAAATTGCATCTTAGTTCACAAGCATCAATCTTCCACCCTTCAATTAGAGAGAACAATAAAACCATGAGGATCTCTAATCAGTTCTGAGATATAAACTATTAATCTAAAAGCAGGTGAAAAGTATATTTGCTTCGGATAAACTGAAGAGAAACTACACAATGAAAATTGAGCCCCTAGAAATTCAAACTTTTACAAAAGTTTATTACACGACATTACCCGCTAAATACCACGTTTCCGAAATAAGACCAGCAATCAAAGTTAAGCATTAAGAAAACTCCACTTCAAAAAATTCCAATCACGCTGACAAATCAAAGATGAGCAAGAAAATAATTCAACTGACCACTTCAAGTGCCCTCCTTCGCTTTAACTTCATTTCTTGCTATCAATCAAACGTGGCCATTGCCCAATTCAAGGGTTAATCGACCACAAACTAATGAATGAATCGATTTAATAACTAAAGAAATCAAAACTGAGAACACGATAAATCGAGAGATTTGAAGAGGAGGATCGGAAGGGGAAATTTTACAAGATTGAAAAAATCAGAGAATTTCTGAATCAAATATAGAAGCTACTATCTGTGTGAATCCATTAGCATGAATTCTAGGGTTTTCCGAACGAGGGTATTTGTTTGCGATTGTGATCGCACAGGAGTTTAAGTGAGAATGTGGAGAGAAAAGTTTCCGTTCATTTTCTTTCGAATAATAAATATATTTTAAAAATTATAATGGAAATACGTAGGACATCTTCTAACACACGTGTAAATTTTATTTTGGAGAAAAAATAAATAAATTATTAATTTAAAATTCCAGGGCAAATCATTTAACTGGTTTATTTATATAAAATTATAACTTAAAAAAATAACATTCTTGCCCTCAAATCAAATAATATTTACCCAACTCTTTTTACTTTTTGTTTTTTTTTATTTTGTTGTTTTTCTTAGCAAATCCTAATTTAATTTCAATCTTTTTGGAAAATCACCAAATGTTGATTTTATAATTAGAAATTCATGTAAAATATAAAAATAACATCTTAAAAAAAAAATTAATTTATGTCTCAAATTCGAAGCATAATTTATTATAAAAAATAATAATTATCAATATGGCAATTCAAGTAAATATAGGTAGCAATTAAAAAAAATATAAGAAAATACACTATGTGCTTTGATGCTAATAGGAAAATTAGACAAAAAAAAAATTAGTACAAAATCGATTTTTTTGGGTCAATTTATTATAATCAATATGTACACTTAGGTTGCATTTGGATGAAAAGATTTAATTTCAACAATAGATTTTTCAAAATTTGGATTTGAAATGATTTCAACAATTAGGAATTTGAAATATCTTAGTAATGCTTAAAAAATGTCTTAGAATTCAATATGGTAGATTTGAAATACATGAATTTTAAAATTAACCAAACAATTTGAAGGATTTATATTAAAAATTTGAAATCTAAATATATCAAATCATTCTATCCAAATGAAGCCTTAATTTTTATAATCTTTCATATATCAATTTAAAGAATATTAGTTGTACATTATACAAAATTAAATATGTTATTATAATAAGTTAAATAAAAATAATTTTGATTTTTAAAATACAAAAAAAATATTTTATATATGATGTGATATAACATAATAAATAGTCTTTTATATTATGTAATATTTATTGTAGTAAAAATAAGATCAAATATATGCTAAGTTTTTTCATTTGACGTGTATGGCACGTTCTAGGCAATTTTTTCTCGCATCTATGTACGTTCTCAAGTAAAATTTAGGTCACAAAACACATCAATGCATAATCTATTATTCGTCACATTATTTTATTCATATAATATTTTATATAAACAATAAAGTATATCTCATACATAACTTTAGCCAGTGTTTTCTATCATGACACGTGATCTATTAACCCTTTCGACATCCACAACCATTGGAGTCATGCTTAGTGCATGTGATAGGGTCCTTGATGAAAAACGAAGTAGAATGAAAGCAAATATTGTAAAGATCTGTATTCTATTAAAGATTGGTTAGACTCGTGAAAAAAATTTAGGCTAAAAAAATAGTTAAAATTTTTTTGAGTTCTCATACATTAATCATCGAAATTACCCTTTGTGCGGAATTATTTTTTCAATAAATAGTGTAGTTGACTCCATGATTAATTTGGCAAAAAAAAAAAAGTAAATAAAAAAGCGTCGAATTTGTACGAAATATTGAAAATTTTGGCACCAATTTCTTAACCGATGATGCAAGTAAAAGTAGAAGGAAGAATATTATGCTTTTCTTAATTGGTAAGTTGGAGAACATCCAAAAGCTTAGGTAGACATATATGCGACTTCGTTAAGTCGCACTCCCGAGCCATGTATAGTATTAGCACTCAGCAGCCTAAGAAAGAGAGGCGGATCTTGATTTTGAATTGTTAAAAGTGGAGGTGAATCAAGAATCTTGGATTGAACATTATTATCACGCATTCAGTGGTGGCTAAAGCTAGTCAATTATCAAGAATCCATTTGAGAGTGCCAGCTTTCACGCCCTATCTACTGATCCGCTATCCCTTTGTTTATAAGACAGCAAAAATATTTGTTCGAAAACACAACACTCCTCTCATGTGAGTTGGAGTAGAGAAAATATATCCAGAACTTTAAATATACAAATGCACAGTGCTCAGACATTAAGTAACAACAGCCCCAAAACATATTCCATAACCAAGTATATTGCTGCTTAGCCTAAGATGTGGATAAATGATGCAGCAACTAAGGGTGCTTAAATTGTTGCTCAGTTCTATAAATGAGGGTGAACTGTAAGTTTGGAGTATACTCACAGTTTTCTCCAAGTCGTACATTTGACAAGTCTTCAATCACCTTCATCTGGAATCTCGAAGACCAAAGTTTGGAACGTAGCTGCAGATTTGTGAACTGATCTCTTGTCACTGAACTTTCACACAGAAAGAGCAGGGTGTTAGATACTTGGAGTTGACCCAATCTATTTGAAACCAGTAAAACTCGCTTCCAACTTCTGGTTTCCTGTGTTTCTATCTCGAGGTTTCTCCAGACACACCTTGTGAGGCACCTGTGTTGGTTTGTTTTCTATTACTGGTGACATTAAATCAGGATGAAAGTCAGAACTTGAAGTCTTTACTGCTGTTTAGTCTTTGCTTGCATCTACCTTGAACATGTGTAAAAGAGAATCTTGAGCTCGAGGCGACTTCATCATAGTCAGTCTGAGAAGTATTTCTTGACAATGCCTGAAACAAATACTCTTTCTGACAATGCTGCGCTAAGAGCCTCCACAACCACACTGGAATCCCGCCTTTTCTCCAATGTGCTTCAGTTCTAAATGCAATGCCCTTTGCAGTAAGAGATCGTGACTTATATCCATGTCCTTGGGATTTAATAGTGTCTCTTCTTCATATTTCACGATATTTATGAAACTACTCGAAGAACCCCCTCAACTGAATCAATAACACCATCACCAATAGAGTTATGATTGATAACTCAATTTCATTATATTTAAAGGAACCTGACTGCTGATTAGTGCTTGGCATGTGCACTTCGATACGAAGAAACCAATTACCATTTGAATCCTGAAAGGCATACTTGAGAGGCAAAGACTCATGCAGGTGATAATAGCATGATCTCCGCTTCACCTGTAACACCTTCAGTATATGATTGTGTTTCATGGAAAAGCATATCTGATTCAACGGAAAAAGGCCAGCATAGTAGAAGTAGACATAACTGATAACTGATCAACAAAACGAAGTTTCTTAAAAGATATCTAGCGTGTGATTTCAGAAGTGGACAGTTGATAATCCAAGACTATATTGTCTTGATCGAGTCACCTCGAGTTCGTGCAAGTTTTAAATAACCAAAAAGCATAATCAGCATCAAAGCAGGTGTGACATCTATTAAATGAAATAATCCATGTACCCAATTCTTATTTCCTTGAAACTTCCTCTGTCTAGCACAGTAATCAATTAAAAACCATATATTCTGATATTCACACTCCTTGGTTTGACTTTGCAAGACAAAATATTCCATCAACACTGCAATTTGGTAAACCATAACCAGTTTTCACAGACAATTCCTCCTACGTCTGGAAAAAGCCAAATACTATAACCCTACTCACATATTTCCTTTCAAATATATGATTCTATCTCTTAGCAATGCATAAAACCACATATATATAAAATCAAATACAATAATTACTAGAAGCACAGACAGAAGCTAACCCTTGAAGTCCTTCACTGAGATGTCCGCAGGAATAGGCACAGCGATACGTACCCAAGTTTGTTTCAATAAATACTAATGTTAAAACCCCAGATAAGCCATTGAAGGAGCTTCATGGATTCTCCACTTCGTTCCCCTGTCCCCCAACTTAATGATGACACTTTTTACGATATCTTTTTACAAAAATAATATTGGACGAATTTTTTATATTCAGTGAAAATTTGTTGGGGAAATACCAGGGATTTTTTTAAAAAAAAAAATCTAATGGATTTGAGCACACCTTACAGTTTATTCTATTATACGCTTCTGATGCGTGGATACGGATACGTCGATACGTGGATACGAAGATACGGCTATAGTTGATATTGGGTTTTAATGGTGCAACTTAACCGACAAGATTTCATCAGTTCTTGGATTCTCAGAGTTTGGAATTTCCGAAAGTTGATTCACATCCCTAACCATTATGTTAAATTTCATCTTAGTTCACAAGCATCAATCTTCCACCCTTCAATTAGAGAGAACAATAAAACCATGAGGATCTCTAATCAGTTCTGAGACATAAACTACTAATCTAAAAGCAGGTGAAAAGTATATTTGCTTCGGACAAACCGAAAAGAAACTACACAATGAAAATTGAGCCCCTAGAAATTCAAACTTTTACAAAAGTTTATTACACGACATTACCCGCTAAATACCACGTTTCCGAAATAAGACCAGCAATCAAAGTTAAGCATTAAGAAAACTCCACTTCAAAAAATTCCAATCACGCTGACAAATCAAAGATGAGCAAGAAAATAATTCAACTGACCACTTCAAGTGCCCTCCTTCGCTTTAACTTCATTTCTTGCTATCAATCAAACGTGGCCATTTCCCAATTCAAGGGTTAATCGACCACAAACTAATGAATGAATCGATTTAATAACTAAAGAAATCAAAACTGAGAACACGATAAATCGAGAGATTTGAAGAGGAGGATCGGAAGGGGAAATTTTACAAGATTGAAAAAATCAGAGAATTTCTGAATCAAATATAGAAGCTACTATCTGTGTGAATCCATTAGCATGAATTCTAGGGTTTTCCGAACGAGGGTATTTGTTTGCGATTGTGATCGCACAGGAGTTTGAGTGAGAATGTGGAGAGAAAAGTTTCCGTTTATTTTCTTTCGAATAATAAATATATTTTAAAAATTATAATGGAAATACGTAGGACATCTTCTAACACACGTGTAAATTTTATTTTGGAGAAAAAATAAATAAATTATTAATTTAAAATTCCAGGGCAAATCATTTAACTGGTTTATTTATATAAAATTATAACTTAAAAAAATAACATTCTTGCCCTCAAATCAAATAATATTTACCCAACTCTTTTTACTTTTTGTTTTTTTTTTATTTTGTTGTTTTTCTTAGCAAATCCTAATTTAATTTCAATCTTTTTGGAAAATCACCAAATGTTGATTTTATAATTAGAAATTCATGTAAAATATAAAAATAACATCTTAAAAAAAAAATTAATTTATGTCTCAAATTCGAAGCATAATTTATTATAAAAAATAATAATTATCAATATGGCAATTCAAGTAAATATAGGTAGCAATTAAAAAAAATATAAGAAAATACACTATGTGCTTTGATGCTAATAGGAAAATTAGACAAAAAAAAAATTAGTACAAAATCGATTTTTTTGGGTCAATTTATTATAATCAATATGTACACTTAGGTTGCATTTGGATGAAAAGATTTAATTTCAACAATAGATTTTTCAAAATTTGGATTTGAAATGATTTCAACAATTAGGAATTTGAAATATCTTAGTAATGCTTAAAAAATGTCTTAGAATTCAATATGGTAGATTTGAAATACATGAATTTTAAAATTAACCAAACAATTTGAAGGATTTATATTAAAAATTTGAAATCTAAATATATCAAATCATTCTATCCAAATGAAGCCTTAATTTTTATAATCTTTCATATATCAATTTAAAGAATATTAGTTGTACATTATACAAAATTAAATATGTTATTATAATAAGTTAAATAAAAATAATTTTGATTTTTAAAATACAAAAAAAATATTTTATATATGATGTGATATAACATAATAAATAGTTTTTTATATTATGTAATATTTATTGTAGTAAAAATAAGATCAAATATATGCTAAGTTTTTTCATTTGACGTGTATGGCACGTTCTAGGCAATTTTTTCTCGCATCTATGTACGTTCTCAAGTAAAATTTAGGTCACAAAACACATCAATGCATAATCTATTATTCGTCACATTATTTTATTTATATAATATTTTATATAAACAATAAAGTATATCTCATACATAACTTTAGCCAGTGTTTTCTATCATGGCACGTAATCTATTAACCCTTTCAACATCCATAACCATTGGAGTCATGCTTAGTGCATGTGATAGGATCCTTGATGAAAAACGAAGTAGAATGAAAGCAAATATTGTAAAGATATGTATTCTATTAAAGATTGGTTAGACTCGTGAAAAAAAATTTAGGCTAAAAAAATAGTTAAAAAATTTTTGAGTTCTCATACATTAATCGAAATTACCCTTTGTGCGGAATTATTTTTTCAATAAATAGTGTAGTTGACTCAATGATTAATTTGGCAAAAAAAAAAAGTAAATAAAAAAGCGTCGAATTTGTACGAAATATTGAAAATTTTGGCACCAATTTCTTAACCGATGATGCAAGTAAAAGTAGAAGGAAGAATATTATGCTTTTCTTAATTGGTAAGTTGGAGAACATCCAAAAGCTTAGGTAGACATATATGCGACTTCGTTAAGTCGCACTCCCGAGCCATGTATAGTATTAGCACTCAGCAGCCTAAGAAAGAGAGGCGGATCTTGATTTTGAATTGTTAAAAGTGGAGGTGAATCAAGAATCTTGAATTGAACATTATTATCACGCATTCAGTGGTGGCTAAAGCTAGTCAATTATCAAGAATCCATTTGGGAGTGTCAGCTTTCACGCCCTATCTACTGATCTACTGTCCCTTTGTTTATAAGACAGCAAAAATATTTGTTCGAAAACACACCACTCCTCTCATGTGAGTTGTTGCTCAGTTCTATAAATGAGGGTGAACTGTAAGTTTGGAGTATACTCACAGTTTTCTCCAAGTCGTACATTTGACAAGTCTTCAATCACCTTCATCTGGAATCTCGAAGACCAAAGTTTGCAACATAGCTGCAGATTTGTGAACCGATCTATTCTCACTGAACTTTTCACACAGAAAGAGCAGGGTGTTAGATACTTGGAGTTAACCCAATCTATTTGACGCCAGCAAAACTCGCTTCCAACTTCTGGTTTCCTGTGTTTCTATCTCGAGGTTTCTCCAGCCACACCTCGTGAGGCACCTGTGTTGGTTTGTTTTCTATTACTGGTGACATTAAATCAAGATGAAAGTCAGAAACTTGGAGTCTTTGCTGCTGTTTAGTCTTTGCTTGCATCTACCTTGAACTGATGTAAAAGGGAATCTTGAGCTCGAGGGGACTTCATCATAGTCAGTCTGAGAAGTATTTCTTGACAATGCCTGAAACCAATACTCTTTCTGACAATGCTGCTCTAAGAGCCTCCACAACCACACTGGAATCCCGCCTTTTCTCCAATGTGCTTCAGTTCTAAATGCAATGCCCTTTGCAGTAAGAGATCATGACTTATATCCAAGTCCTTGGGATTTAATAGTGTCTCTTCTTTTCCCTTTACTTTACTTTTCTTCCTTTCATATTTCACGATATTTATGACCACTACTCGAAGAACCCCCTCAACTGAATCAATAACACCATCACCAATAAAGTTATGATTGATAACTCAATTCCATTATATTTAAAGGAACCTGACTGCTGATTAGTGCTTGGCATGTGCACTTCGATACGAAGAAACCAATTACCATTTGAATCCTGAAAGGCATACTTGAGAGGCAAAGACTCATGCAGGTGATAATAGCATGATCCTCGCTTCACCTGTAACACCTTCAGTATATGATTGTGTTTCATGGAAAAGCATATCTGATTCAACGGAAAAAGGCCAGCATAGTAGAAGTAGACATAACTGATAACTGATCAACAAAACGAAGTTTCTTAAAAGATATCTAGCGTGTGATTTCAGAAGTGGACAGTTGATAATCCAAACTATATTGTCTTGATCGAGTCACCTCGAGTTCGTGCAAGTTTTAAATAACCAAAAAGCATAATCAGCATCAAAGCAGGTGTGACATCTATTAAATGAAATAATCCATGTACCAAATTCTTATTTCCTTGAAACTTCCTCTGTCTAGCACAGAAATCGATTAAAACCCATATATTCTGATATTCACACTCCTTGGTTTGACTTTGCAAGACAAAATATGTGAGAACCCGATTTTTCCAATCAAGTCAAATAACTAGAGTTTTGGTCAACTCAACTACACTGTGTTTTGGTCTGCCCAGCTACCCAGAATTTAGTCTACTTGATATCAAGATAATATTATAAATTAAAGGATAATATTGAAGTATGTTAAAGATAACAATGAGTCACATTCTCTCAATATTGTAGATATCAAAATACTTGATAGATAATGATACTCAGCAATAGGATGATGCTACCTCATCTTATTTACGTGACCGACCTCCCGAGCTACTTGGGTTAAATATAGATCATCCAACGCTGGTTCTAACCTCCCGACCTCCCGACCTACTTGGTTCAAGATACATATTATTCAACATTAATTCGGAAACACTATTGTGCCGACCTCTCGACCTGATCACCATTTTATCTTCGGGAGTGTTATAACTTCAAGACCAGAAGACCCCATTCTCAAAGCTTCCATCTGAGTTTCAGGCATCTTATCTCTGAGAATATGTTGACCAAGTCCACATTAATCGAGCACGTCCCGAGATTTCAGGGAGTGGAAATAAGTAGTGACCTTATCAGTTGGCAGACATGTCCCTAAATCCCGGGAATCGTGTGAATCGTGGCCTTACTGCTCCAAGATGCACGCTCTTGAGGTAAACTCTATAAATAGCAAACCAAAGCAAGATTTCAGGTATGCATTTTTTCCTATACGCACGATACAATACATACTCTTACTGATTTAAAAAGATAATTCCCGTCACCTGACTTGAGCGTCGGAGGGGACACGCCGAAAAAATCTTCCGGCACCCTTCTAACACTTATTTCATATCTTAACAGGTCATTCAGGATCTATATCTTGTTATTTAGCCCATTAAAGAGCACAAGGAGAGGTAATTTTACTCATCATTGATACTTTGCAAATCATCACCTCTTTTGGAAGTATCAATTGGCGCCGTCTGTGGGAACGTTCGAGCTAAGGCGTGGATATGGCAATAGGAAGAAGAGGACGCGGGAGAAGGAGAGCATATGAGGGGAGAAATCCCCCGGAATTATCGGAGAATCTTGAAAATACTGTACCAGAATCAGGAGATCAGATGCCTACGGTAAATAGGAGGGTGGGAGATCTTACTTTGGAGCAACTGGCTCAGTACATTGCTCAGACGGTGGATATGGCGGTGAGGGGAAACCAAATACCGCCCTGTCGTAATAATCTACCCTGCCAACCTCCTCCTATGAATTCGGGAAATCAGCAAGGGGAACCAGAGCAGTTAACTGCTGATCAACCGATGGTTGAACCTATGATACCAAATCAAATGGAAATGGTATGGGAGGAGATACGAAGATTGGGACAACAAAGGGGAGAAAGAATATCTACATCCCGACGAGAAAGCCCTTTTTCCCCTCCGATCTTAAGAGAAGATCTTCCTCCGAACTTCCGACAGCCTATGGTGGGAGAGTATGATGGGAGCACTGATCCCGAGGAACATCTCGGGAGGTTTGAAAATGCTGCGTTATTACATCGGTATTCGGATGGGGTTAAATGCCGAGTTTTTTTAACAACACTCGTAAGGTCGGCTCAGCAATGGTTTAACTTTCTCAAGCCAAATACCATTCGTAATTTTGAAGACTTCAGCTCTGTTTTCCTGAACCAATTCGCTAGCAGTAAGAGGTATCAAAAGACCTCTTTGAATCTTTTCACTACCAAGCAGCAGGAGCAAGAGTCCCTGAGAGAATTTGTGCAAAGATTTAATGGTATAGCATTGGAGGTACCTACTGCCACAGCGGATGTCCTCATCAATGCATTCACTCAGGGATTGAAGGCGGGGGAGTTTTTTAAATCATTGGTCAAAAAACCTCCTAGGAGTTATGATGATCTCCTCAGCCGAGCCGAAAAATATGTTAACCTGGAGGATGCGCAGAAACAAAGAAGGGTGGAAATGAAGCCAGAGATGAGGAGAGAGAAGATGGAATCAGGAAAGAAGAGACTCTTTGAAAGGAGTGATGATCATGGCAGAGTTAGAGGACAGCTTTTAACTCGCACTCCTTTGACAATGAGTTTAGAAAAGGCTATGGAGTATTGCGATGAAAAAAGGAGACTAGAAAGACCGAAGAAGGCAGAAAAAGGGCCTCGCTTACCTCCCTCGGAAAAATATTGCAGATTTCATAGGGAGTATGGACATTTGACCAATGAGTGTCAAAGGTTGGAGGAAGAGGTCGAGAGGATCATTCAAGGGGACCCCCAGATTAAAGCAATATTAACCACAAGGCCAGAACCTTACATTCCAAACAGAAGAGGAAGAAATCAAGGCTGGGAAGATGATAAACGAGAAGCTAGGCGAAATAACCAACCCCATCGTCGAGGTTGGGAAATTTCACCAAAAAGAAGTGAAAAAGGAAGAAGGGAGCAGGAGCACAATAATCCAACTCGAGGAATTATACATATGATTTCGGGAGGAGCAACAGATGGAGATTCCGGTCGAGCCCGCAAAATGCATGGAAGGAGATTAGATTGTTCCTGAGATAGTACAGGAGGTCAGTCTCAAATCTGACCCGGTAATATCTTTTGGACCCAGTGATTTAAGAGGAGTTGTTGCACCACACACCGACGCCTTGGTAGTCACAGTTACCATCGCAAATTATGACATAGCTCGGATATTTGTTGATACTGGAAGCTCAGTCAATGTGTTGTTCAAAGAAACTTTGGATCAGATGCAAATAGAAGGTTTCCGCTTTGAACCAATCATGACACCTCTCTACGGGTTCACAGGGCACGCTATTAAGCCTATGGGTCAAATAACCCTCCCCTTGTCAATGGGGAATGATTCCAGAAGAGTTACAAAAATGATTGACTTCACCATAGTGGATGCTCCCTCTTCATATAATGGTATAATTGGCCGACCTGCCATGAAGGATTTTCGAGCTATTTCTTCTACCTATCACCAGAAATTAAAATTTCCATCTGGTATGGAGGTAGGCGTATTACAAGGAGATCAAAAGACTGCTCGAAATTGCTATTTGAGTGAGGTAAAAGAGGAGAGCAAGAGATCAAAATGCCAGGTTAGTACAATAGCAGGAGGAAAGCTCCCAGAGCAAAGTCCGAAAATGTTAATTCCCGACAGCCCGGATGAAGAACCAGATTTAGTGGAGCTTAGTTCTCCACTAAAAATGGTTAAGATCGCTAAAAGCCTAAGCGAGGAGATCCGCTTAAGGTTAATTACGTTCCTAAAAGCTCAGGAGGATGTATTCGCCTGGTCAGCTCAGGAGGTCGGGGGTATAAATCCTACGATTATGCAGCATCGCCTTAACATCCTTACTGGTGCGAAACCTGTAAAGCAAAAGAAGAGGCACTTCGGCACAGAGAAGGATAAGCTAATTAGAAAAGAGGTAGAAGAATTACTCCAAGCAGGACATATCCGTGAAGTACAATTCCCAACTTGGTTATCAAATGTAGTCCTGGTGCCCAAGAGTTCAGGAAAATGGAGAATGTGTGTCGATTTTAGGGATCTTAACAAGGCATGCCCTAAGGATTGTTATCCTCTACCACGAATAGATCAATTGGTAGACTCTACGGCGGGACATCAATACTTATGCTTCATGGATGCCTACCAGGGATATCATCAGATCCCATTGGCCCGACAGGATCAAGATAAAGTAAGTTTCATTACCTCAGATGGAACGTTTTGCTACGTAGTAATGCCTTTTGGATTGAAAAATGCGGGAGCTACGTATCAAAGACTCATGGATAAGGTATTTACAGCACAAATAGGAAGAAACATAGAGGTCTATGTGGATGATATTTTAGTAAAATCAAAGTTGGGGGATGACCTCATTCCAGATCTCACAGAGACATTCTCAACGTTACGATCGTTCAATTTGAAGCTAAATCCCCAAAAATGCCTCTTTGGGGTGAAAAGTGGGAAGTTTCTGGGTTATATCGTAACACAAAGGGGAATTGAAGCTAATCCAGAAAAAGTACAAGCTGTGCAATCCATGTTACCTCCTAAAAATCTACAAGAAGTACAAAGATTGACAGGTCGAATTGTGGCTCTTTCTCGTTTTATATCGAGATCAGCTCATCGGAGTTTGCCATTTTTTCAAGTCCTTCGGAGGGCCAAAAAGTTTGAATGGGATGAAAGATGCGGAGCTGCATTCGAAGACCTCAAGAAATATTTGGCCGAGCTCCCGATCTTAACCAAGCCGAAGATAGGAGAACGTTTATTTGTTTATTTGTCAGCAACAGAGGAAGCTGTAAGCTCGGTGCTTATCAGGCAAGAAGATACTATCCAACAACCCATATATTACACATCTCATGCATTGAAGGGACCAGAGATACGATATATGGAGATTGAAAAGTTAGCTCTAATATTGGTAATGACAGCTCGACGATTAAGACCATATTTCCTTTCACATCCAATATCAGTATTAACTAACAGCCCGTTGGGAAGAATATTAAATCGAGCTGAAGTATCAGGACGACTCGTGAAATGGACAACTGAGCTAGGAGAGTATGACATAAGTTATGAACCTCGAGTAGCCATTAAAGCTCAAGCTTTGGCTGACTTTATTGTTGAAACCACAAGGCCCGAGCAGGGAGAGGTTTGGAAGATCTATGTGGATGGATCCTCCTCTAAGGAAGGCAGTGGGGTGGGAGTAATCTTAATATCTCCCCGAGGAGACGAGATCAAAATAGCAGTTAGGTTGGAATTCCGAGCTTCAAATAATGAAGCAGAATATGAAGCTGTTTTGGCAGGCATGCGAGCAGCTAGAAATGTGGGAGCTACTAGGATCCATATTTTCTCTGACTCCCAGTTGGTGGCTCAACAAATGAATGGTGTTTACGACATAAAAAATGAAAAACTTGTCGAATACGCTCGGACAATTGAGAAGGCTAAAGATTTCTTTGTAGAAACAATTTTTGAGCAAATTCCTAGAGTAGAAAATGACAAGGCGGATAGCTTAGCTAAAATGGCAAGCTCATTATACCGATGGAAAGATCGGGAAATCATATCACAGGTCGAGTTAAGTCCTTTCTCCATTTCTCAATCTCCTGAGTTAGAGGAAGAAGATTGGAGAGCTGATATTTTGAATTTCCTACAAAAGGGTACCATTCCAAATGATCCTAAAAAGGCGTACAGGTTAAAGCAAAGATGTTTACGTTTCTTGCTCCTAGAAGGAATCTTATATAAGAGGTCTTTCTCCCGACCTCTACTCAGATGCTTGGGTCCAAAGGACTCGGATTACGTACTTAAAGAAATTCATGAGGGTTGTTGTGGCAATCATCTCGGGTCATTATCGCTAGCCCGGAAGGTCGTCCTGGCTGGTTATTTCTGGCCAACTATTCAAAAAGATGCTGCAACTCTTGTCAAACATGTGATAGTTGTCAACGACATGCCCGGCTTCAACTCCAACCTGCTGCTCTGATGAAAGCAATTGTAGCTGCATGTCCTTTCGATCAATGGGGCATTGACATCGTTGGTCCTTTCCCCTTAGCAATAGCCCAAAAGAAATTCCTAATTGTAGCTGTCGATTATTTCTCTAAGTGGGTAGAGGCGGAAGCTGTCGCTAAGATTACAGAGCAGAAATATTAGATTTTCTATGGCAAAATATTGTTTGCAGGTTTGGGGTACCAAGAAAGTTAATCTCCGACAATGGGAGGCAATTTCAAGGCTCATTGGTGAAAGCATGGTGCGAGGAGATGAAAATACAACAAGCCTTCACTTCAGTGGCTTACCCTCAAAGTAATGGCCAAGTGGAAGTTACCAACAGATCTTTGGTGCAGTCTCTCAAAACAAGATTGGGAAGAGCTAGGGAAATTGGGTGGAAGAACTCCCCAGTGTTTTATGGTCTTACAGAACCACTTCCAGGACAGGAACCGGCGAAACTCCTTTCAGCTTGGTATACGGAAACGAAGCGGTCCTTCCAGTAGAAATTGGAGCTCAGTCATGCAGAATAATCCATTATGATGACTCAAATACTGAAAAAAGGTCTATTGACCTTGATCTTATAGAAGAAGCAAGGGAAGCAGCTGCTCTCCGAATGGAAGCTTACAAGGGTCGGGTAACCAGGGCTTATAATCGACGGGTCGTCCAAAGGAGTTTTCAAGTGGGGGATTTGGTTTTAAAGAAAGTGCAGGATGTGGAAATCAGGAAATTAGATCCAAGATGGGAAGGTCCTTACAAGGTGATTGAGAAATTGAGTGCGGGTGCTTATTATCTGGAAGACATGGAGGGAAGAGTGCTAAAGAGGCCATGGAATGCTTATCACCTTCGTAAATACTATGCTTAGTGTTGTTTGTTCTTTTCTTTTTATGATGTAATAAATTCCTGCTCTTATTTTGATAATACAAGAAAAATGAAGTATTTTCTTCAAAGTTACGAGTCTCAATAAAGCTTTACAAGCTATATCCTAGGTCCGAGCTTCACGAGTTCATCCGACCTCCAAAGAGAAAAAGACTTTACGAGTCTCAATAAAGCTTTACAAGCTATATCCTAGGTCCGAGCTTCACGAGCTCATCCGACCTCCAAAGAGAAAAAGACTTTACAAGTCTCAATAAAGCTTTACAAGCTATGTCCCAGGTCCGAGCTTCACGAGCTCATCCGACCTCCAAAGAGAAAAAGACTTTACGAGTCTCAATAAAGCTTTACAAGCTATATCCTAGGTCCGAGCTTCACGAGTTCATCCGACCTCCAAAGAGAAAAAGACTTTACGAGTCTCAATAAAGCTTTACAAGCTATATCCCAGGTCCGAGCTTCATGAGCTCATCCGACATCCAAAAAGAAAGACTTTACGAGTCTTAATAAAGCTTTACAAGCTATATCCTAGGTCCGAGCTTCACGAGTTCATCCGACCTCCAAAGAGAAAAAGACTACGAGTCTCAATAAAGCTTTACAAGTTATATCCTAGGTCCAAGCTTCACGAGCTCATCCGACCTCCAAAGTGAAAAAGACTTTACGAGTCTCAATAAAGCTTTACAAGCTATATTTTAGGTCCGAGCTTCACTAGCTCATCCGACCCCAAAGAGAAAAGACTTTACGAGTCTCAGTGAAGCTTTACAAGCTATATTTTAGGGCCGAGCTTCACGAGCTTATCCGATCTCCAAAGAGAAAAAGACTTTACGAGTCTCGGTAAAGCTTAACAAGCTATACCCAAGGTCAGGGCTTTACGAGCTCATCCGACCTCCCAAGATAAAAGGACTGCAAATAAAACTTTACAAAGCTATATTTGAGATCAGAACTTTCCGAGTTCGTCCGATCTCCAATGATAAAAAGAATGAATATCATTAGCTGGATCGATCTCTTAAAATAAAAGGATTTAGCGGATCTTGATTAATGATCAGATAGTGTTTGTTGACCAATCATTTTTATAATTTGAACATTATAATTTGATACAAGCGGAAAAAATGTTCATAATTCAACAGAAGTTACTTGTATCAAATAATTACAATGAAAATATGAAAATCTAAACACTGTATATCCCCACAGTGAACATTACAAGATAATGACATTTCAAACATCAGGGGGAAGGTTCTGGAGAGCACGATCAAAATCCAGGAAATCTGAAGAAGTTCCTTCGGGAGGATATCCCGCCTCTTTGAATTGAGAGATACACCCTTTGAATCCGATCTCCAGATATCCATAAGCTTTCTCACCACATAAATCTGTAAATTCAGAGGATTTGAGGAATTCTTCTTGAAAACTGGCCTTCGATTGGGAAGCTTTTGCCTCTGCTTCTTCCCATTTCTTCTTAAAAGCTTCCATCTCTTGAGTGGCAACTTCGGCGACCTCCCGAGATGCTTCCAAAGCCCGACGGGTTCCCTCCAACTCCTTGTTGTAAAGGTTGGCATTCTTTTGAGATTCTTCAAGGTGGGCCTTGAACATTTCTGATTGTTCTTTCAACCTAGTTACTTCTTGTTCATGAATAACTTTAAGGTCATTCAAGGTACGTTGAAGATCAGCATTATTGGCTTCAAAAGTCTTAGAATCCTTCAAGGATTGCCTACGGAAGTTGTTGGCTCGGGAGGAGAATTCACCCAGTAGGAGGATGGTCTAAATAAAAAATAAAAGACCCCAACTCAAAATGTAGCAAATATAAATAAGTAAATATACGGGTAGAGGGAGGAAGTATCATAAACCTCAGCAGCACTGCTACAAGTCCTCTTGGCCAGGTCAGACCAAGACAGGTCTGCCATGAAATCAGCATCCGGTTGGGTGGCTAAGTCACGAAGTAAGGAAATAGCTACACTACTGGGACCTTCACCGACCAAGCGCATCCCGTCATGGTAAGACTCAAAAGCCCTTTCCCTTGATCTCTCGACCGAAGTCCTTGGAACTTCAGTACGGGGTTTGACTTGCCTTAAAGGTTCCACTTCTGGAACAGAAGTCCCCTTTTCCACAGTTAAGTCAGTAACCACCTTTGGAAGGGCAGATTTTTTCTTACGCTTCAAGGAAGTCCCAGCAGTTTCAATTTCCCCTGACACAGCAATAGTGACAACAGGAACAGTAGGCTCGAGAACGGTAGTTGAACTGTTTTTCTCTTTTTTCTTAGCAGCCGCTTTCAAAATAGAAGCATTCATGACTCTGTCAACTGGAGAAGTATATACATTCGTGTTAGATGCCATAACAAGGGGGAGGGCAATATAATAAGAAGAAATAAGTTTTATTTTATCTACCAAGGTTTCCTTTCAAGGGTATATCTGCCAAGCTCAGACCACAGTGACATAAGAGATCCTCAGATAAAAGGCGAGAGATATTGAAACACCTCGGCCCGATCACCGACCTCACCTCGGTAAATAAAGGGCTCCGTCGAAACCCATCAGGTGGAGAAGGTAAGTGGGGGAGATGATCACGCCAACGGGAGAACATTGACAAGGGACGAGGAGGTTTAATAAAAAAGTAATAATTTTTCCAATATTTGTTGCTAGAGGGATACCCGTTCAGAAATTTACACCCTGGGCGAGCAGAGAAGTAAATAGGTCCTTCCTTGGACCTTTTAGGAATCATAAAGTGACTGAGGGAGAAGCAGTTTAACCTTAGTCCTAAAGCTCGAAACAGAACTACGAAAGAACAGAGGAGGCGGAAGGCATTTGGGGCAAATTGACTAAGGTTCAGATGATAGTATCTACTAAGTTGTAAAAAAAAGTCAGGGATGGGAAATCGAAGCCCCCCTTCAATCTGATCAAGATAAAAAGTGTAGTAATCAGAGGGGGGCTCGTGAGGTCGATCCTCAGGAGAAGGAATGATGATATCATAATCATCAGAAAGATGGCTTAAGGTACAGATTGTATTTTCAGCCGACTCGTTTAGACCAGAACGATAATGGACATACCAAGGAGAATCTTCTATTTCAAGGGAATTTACTGTTTCCCCGACCTGAACTGTGGTTAAGGTCGGGTCCTCAGTAAGAGGGAGGTGTCCGACCTCACTTCGGGAAGAAGTACTTGGGAGGGAAAATGAATCTTCAGAAGATTCATAACGATCGATTTCCCTATATATAGCACCCGAAGTAGAAGAGGTGGAACCATTATCAGATGACATAATGATTATACAGAGATCTCTTAAATTTTTCGGAGTTAAAGATGAAAGTGAACAAGATAAATAATAGGTCTTACCGAACGAGCGAAAAGAAGAAAGAGGTCGGGTCCGAGCTTTCTGCAACTAAAACAAAGGATGAAATGAGTGAAAAAGACAGGGTATTTATAGCAAAAGTATGCGCAAGAGAGACCGTTGGATGAAAACGTTATAGAGGGTCAGGATCAATCTCGGGAAATGGAATGTTACCGTTTACAATTTGAAATTCAAAATATTTCTATTTCCCGCCCTTATAACTTCAATGCTCGGTCAAATATACGAGTTTCTGACCTTTGGTGTCAACTCGACTTGGGAGGAGGGATTATGATACTCAGCAATAGGATGATGCTACCTCATCTTATTTACGTGACCGACCTCCCGAGCTACTTGGGTTAAAATATAGATCATCCAACGCTGGTTCTAACCTCCCGACCTCCCGACCTACTTGGTTCAAGATACATATTATTCAACATTAATTCGGAAATACTATTGTGCCGACCTCTCGACCTGATCACCATTTTATCTTCGGGAGTGTTATAACTTCAAGACCAGAAGACCCCATTCTCAAAGCTTCCATCTGAGTTTCAGGCATCTTATCTCTGAGAATATGTTGACCAAGTCCACATTAATCGAGCACGTCCCGAGATTTCAGGGAGTGGAACTAAGTAGTGACCTTATCAGTTGGCAGACATGTCCCTAAATCCCGGGAATCGTGTGAATCGTGGCCTTACTGCTCCAAGATGCACGCTCTTGAGGTAAACTCTATAAATAGCAAACCAAAGCAAGATTTCAGGTATGCATTTTTTCCTATACGCACGATACAATACATACTCTTACTGATTTAAAAAGATAATTCCCGTCACCTGACTTGAGCGTCGGAGGGGACACGCCGAAAAAATCTTCCGGCACCCTTCTAACACTTATTTCATATCTTAACAGGTCATTCAGGATCTATATCTTGTTATTTAGCCCATTAAAGAGCACAAGGAGAGGTAATTGTACTCATCATTGATACTTTGCAAATCATCACCTCTTTTGGAAGTATCAGATAATAATCTAGCTTACAAAATATTAGATAGATGACATTTTCAAATTCAAAATACTTAATGGAAAAGCATGAGTTAATAAATACTAATAAATAATTTGTGGATAATTAGGAATCATGTCATTATATTTATTAGCCAATAAAACACTTAAAAGAGATAAATCATATTCGCTTTAATCTTGTAGACTTTTAGCTTAGAACTTAGTATTTTTATAATTAGAGTGTGTATATGAGATAAGATAATATTGGGTTTATATATTCAATCTTTTAGACTTTTAAAACAATTAAAAGTGTGGAGATAATTGAAAATACTACTAAAGAATAATAAGTGATCTTTTATCAAATATCTTAGCTAGTAAATCACTTAAATAAATAATCTTGTAAATTACACAACACTTGTTAAATAATTAGCTAGATTCCAAAATGATTGTGAGATAATTATTTGAGATACAAAATACTCAATAGATGATTTTCTAAGATATCAAATATTTGTTAGATAAATTCAAATTATAAAGATAATAATGAGTCTATTATTTAGATTTAGGAAAGAATAATAGAATATTAGCTAGATTATAATAATAGGATAGATAATCTTTTAAAATTTTAAAAGATTTAAGAGATAAACTTTTGTGAATAATAAAAGGCAAGCTACAAGTCCTCAATCACCAATATCACCTAATCAATCTATAAAATTTAGTTTACAAAAATAAGAAGATATAATATGATATGATTGATTATCTAGAATCTTCCTTAATAGTTGCAACCTATTTAATTAAGAATTTAGAGTCAACCAATTACCTCACAACCTACACAATTTTCGAAACACACACTAGCACACACTAGAAGGTGTGAAATTTTCAGCAAGGAAATGAGAGGAAATTCATTACGTTTTTGCCACCAAAATTCATTGAAACACGCAAGAATCGTTTCCAATATCTGTAAGTGGGTTTTTGCTAGTTATTCGTTTCGTTTTCTAAAAATGATTGTATATATGCATTTAAATCTCAATCGATATGAATTTATTTTAAAATTATGCAAGTAGTAATGTTTAAGCACTTTAAACTTTGAAATCTGATTGGCAATGGATTCCTTTATGACCCTGATGCGGTGGGATATAACCGTTTACGTGACCTTATACGGTGGTTAACCGTTGTTTCTGGAGTGTCCAGACCCTTTATTCGTGGGTAAGCCGATGCATGACCTCTTCTCTAGGAGGGATAATTCTAGAGACTGATATCAGTACCAAGAGGAAACTAGATGATTTATTGTGCTTAACTTATATGAACATTATGAATGATATGATATGTTATGTTATGGCTCGATGGAGCAATCATGTTAAGATGCATTCATATCAAGATTACGTTTGAAATATGTTTTGGAAAATTATGAAAAAGTATTATTATCATATCGATTGGCCCCTGTTTGCTGAGTGTTTGCCAAAACGCCCACCCCTTACATCCACTCCCTAGATATAAGTGAATCAAAATCGAGAGGAAGATCAAAATCAATTTTGGAGATGGTGAATTAGATGCTATTGTTCAAGATGCCGTTGCCAGTAATTTATGAAGATTCCGCTGATATTTGTAAGAATTGTTTATTTATTTTTGGAATAATAGACTGGTTTTCGTAGAATTCTGTATTACGAGGCTTGTTGATTTTGAAGTGTATTTAGAATCAACGCCGGTGTTATCGACCCCGGTCTCGGGGCGTGACATTTAAGTGGTATCACAGCGAACCAGGTTCCATAATCCTGCTGGAAAAAGATTTCTGGTTGATACAAAAATACAAGGGATACGATAACCCAGTTAAAATAGACCAACTGAGCAGCAGAATCAGTTGGGAAAGAACTGTACACGATAAATACAATAATCAGAAGAAACAAAATCTGAGTAACTAGGTGAATTAGATTTTTTTAAAATTAATTAATAAAAAGATAAAAAAGAAAAAAGAAAAAAAGGGGTGAACCTTCAAACCCTAAGTGCTAGAGCTGCCGCCTGCCGCCGTCGCCACCTGCCCCGCCACCGTTGTTGCTCGCCGGCCACCACCGAGACCGCCTCCGGACGACGACCTCCTGTCAAAATACCAGCTCAATCGGACCCCGTCAGCCTCTCTGATTTTACGATCGTCTGCTGCCTGACGAACACGTTCGCCGCCCCTCTTCGATTCCGCCGTCCGCCGGTTTGATCTCATCGATGCTTTCATGTTTCGGACCCCCCCACCTTCTCGATTGTTTCACCTCAGTCAATTTCAGATTTTCGACCGTCCACTGCCATGTTCTTCACCGGTTCATCACGTGCATAAGTGATCCGTCAGCCTTTCTCCCCATATCGTCGCCTACGGCCACCTACCGACCAATCCACACTACTACCGTGTAATACATGACCCAGCGACCCAAAAGCTCTATTAATTTCAACTTCTAGTCAACGGATGATTGCCAATTTTCGATTGAATTCGCGCCTATGTAAACCCTAAGAGGTCGTACGTTCAACCTCTGATTTATCCAACATCGAAACGTCGTTTTTCAATCCACTATGGGATTTTGATTCTTGTAACATGAAGATTGAATGCCCTCTCCCCATCGCCACTAACAGTTACCGGACGATGACTAATTGCCGAAGGAATCCCACGCCCCTATATGAACCCTAAGCGCCAGAACTTCATCCCTCGATTTCTCAATCACCATAACATATTTTTCAAATTAAACCTGGATTATTAATCTTCATGCTAAAACCCTCAATCAATTTGGAATTACAATCATTGGATGATAGCCAATTTTTAAATCAAAGCCACTCCTACATGAACCCTAGGCACCGAAATTTCAATCTCGTTTCCGCCACCAGCACACTGAAATTCAATTCCTTGTAACCACAAGTTTTGCGTCTAATGTGCAATTCAATTTTATCGTCAATGCGATCAACGATTTCTGGAGCCACAACCGCCACACAGTCCCAACCGGACCAATTTCCCCAAAATGTTATTTCTAAGTTTTTCTTTATATTACCATTAGACTATCCATACTCAAGTATATAACATGTTATATCTTATTTAGTGGGACATATAGGTTAAAATAGATCTGTCCTTATTTTGGGTTTAAGATTACAAACTCAAAATTCCTTGTTTTCGATACACTCAATTCTTTGAATTTTTCTTTTTTGGGCTAGTTTTGTGCAACCACCCCGATATTTTGAGTTCATATTTTATTGGCATCATATTCTTCATTAAAATAATTTATTTTGGCATTTTATTTTTCAAGAAACTTATTTCGAGTGAAATCTCATGTTAACTCGAATAGTCAAGGATTTGCCTTCCTTATTCTGATTCTTCCTATTGTGATGCTTAGAACTTAAGTAAATGTCTTCTCATACATTATTTGGGATACATTAGATAAGATGTATCTTTTCTTAATTGGGTATAGATTATGGTAAATCATGCCCATGATTTTAATATTTTGGTTCGAATAAGAAGATGATAGATTCATCTCTTAGAATTCATTAATGAAATTAGAAATACATTTTCAGCATTTCAATGATTCTTTTGAAATCCGATCAAATTTGTTTCGATCAATGAAGTTATTTGTCTTTCTTCAAATTTATTTCTGATATTCTTTTGAACTCATTTATCATTGACAAAATCAATTGTTGACTTTAGATCCTTGCTAGTTTAACTCCAATATTCTTTTGAATTCTCAAAACATACTTGGTGAACCATATAGAGTGGCAACTCTTGTCAACTGCACACATAACTTAAATTGAGACTCTGATATTAGTTAGCAATAGAGCTTTCCACGCTTTCTAATTCATCTGAACATATTAGAGTTCGATGTTATTTTAGGAATGAACGAGTTAGCAAGACATCGCGCCTTAATTGACATTGCCAGCTTATTTTATTTCACCACTAGACATTCCATTATGATCCTGCACTCTATTTTGTTCCTTTTTATATAATCTCGAATTCAAAGTGAAAACACACTTTTACTTCCAGCGTATTTGAATCACACTCTTTTACCGAAAGAATTGTGATAATCTATTATTTGTATTATGGAGTTTCTTCGTCAATTTTGGAAGAGTCTCATTTGTTCGAATAGTTACTCAACTATTGATTCACTTTGAAAGTATTATCATATCCTCATCTATTTTAAATTGTTTGGAATTTTGAAACCTATCTTAGTTGTGATGCACTCCTTCAATCATTCCCTCTGATCTTCACAACAAATTTTTTTTAATCTTCATAATCACCCATTATATTATTTGGTTAATGTGATTATCATTTTTTCATCAAAGCTCGATACTTGATCGTTTTTTTGGGACTTCATGTTTGTTTTATATAACCTTGATTTTCTTCATATTAAGAATTATTTGTGCCTACTATCTTTGCAAACCTTATTCTTACTTGGTGAACAAGACCACATATTTGTCTTTATTTTCAATTCTTTGGAATTATCATTTATCCCCTTTACATGAACATGTATCCTACAATGATGCATGTCGTCTTTGCGAATTCTTTTAGCAAACTATCATTTTTATTGATTGGTTCAGCTCACCAAAAGTTGATAAATTTTTTTGCCACTTCACTTTCTCTTGAGCAACAATCTTTTACCTATTATTGATTCGTTTGACAAAGCAAATCCATTCAAATTCCAAATCACTCGTTTTCTTAAAGTTAAGGCACTTTCATTAAAGTATGTGGCAAAGCACGATAGAAGCAATATCTGTAAATATAGATTTTGGTCCAATTAGGTTAGAGCTCGGTCGAGACTATAAACCAATAGATGTAGAAAGTTGGTCTCGACAACTTTTATCAGCGGCCCAAGATTGGACGACGACTTTGGAAGAGCTTTTGATAAGCGATGGTTGCTCAAGTGACACCTAGTGCCATATATGAACTACAAACTAATGGTTAGATTGAGAAGACAAATCAGACCCTCGAAGATATATTACGAGCTCGTGCTTTAGACTTCAGTGCAAATTGGAGCAAACTTTTACCCTTAAACAAGCTGATGTCAACCTCAACTTTCATGATAGAATCAGATGGCGATGAACGAAGATATTTACTAACGAAAATATCGATCACCTAATGTTGCGACAAAGTAAGGAAGAATACCATCAACAGACTTGGACCCGTCCAAGCATTCGTGAGCAAAGTTATAATCGTCAAAGCGACTCAAGGTAGCACAAGATCATCAAAAGAGCTGGACTGACTTGATACCAATGCGGACATAATTTGAAGTCGCTGACAAAGTTTATGAAGGATGTTATTCGGCATGACAAGATAGGAAAAATTGAGTCCAATATACAAAGTTCGCTCAAGATTTTAGAAAATGTAACAACGTTAACTCTACCACCCAGACTATCGAAGAAAATGATGTCTTCCACATATCATAAATTGTAAGTACATTACCGACCTGAATCAAGTGCTTGAAGCTGGATCTTCGGTAGCTCAAGGGAACCTGATGAAAATCTAAAGTACGAAGAAATCTCGACTCGAATCATAGGTTCAAAGGACCAAGTGTTAAGACGGAATATTATTCTCTAAGTCAAAGTTCAGTGTTCAAACCATAGGGAGGAGAAACTGCTTGGGACTAGAAGAATAGAAGCATGACAAACACCCTTATCTTTTCAATATCAAACTAACTCTCAAGCCATAAATACCCTTATCCTTTCTAAGGTTAAACTCGCTCAAGTTTCGAGGACGAAACTTCCAATAAGGAGGGAGGAATGTGAGAACCCGATTTTTCCAATCAAGTCAAATAACTAGAGTTTTGGTCAACTCAACTACACTGTGTTTTGGTCTGCTCAGCTACCCAGAATTTAGTCAAAAACAACTACTTGATATCAAGATAATATTATAAATTAAAGGATAATATTGAAGTATGTTAAAGATAACAATGAGTCACATTCTCTCAATATTGTAGATAGCAAAATACTTGATAGATAATAATCTAGCTTACAAAATATTAGATAGATGGCATTTTCAAATTCAAAATACTTAATGGAAAAGCATGAGTTAATAAATACTAATAAATAATTTATGGATAATTAGGAATCATGTCATTATATTTATTAGCCAATAAAACACTTAAAAGAGATAAATCCTATTCGTTTTAATCTTGTAGACTTTTAGCTTAGAACTTAGTATTTTTATAATTAGAGTGTGTATATGAGATAAGATAATATTGGGTTTATATATTCAATCTTTTAGACTATTAAAACAATTAAAAGTGTGGAGATAATTGAAAATACTACTAAAGAATAATAAGTGATCTTTTATCAAATATCTTAGCTAGTAAATCACTTAAATAAATAATCTTGTAAATTACACAACACTTGTTAAATAATTAGCTAGATTCCAAAATGATTGTGAGATAATTATTTGAGATACAAAATACTCAATAGATGATTTTCTAAGATATCAAATATTTGTTAGATAAATTCAAATTATAAAGATAATAATGAGTCTATTATTTAGATTTAGGAAAGAATAATAGAATATTAGCTAGATTATAATAATAGGATAGATAATCTTTTAAAATTTTAAAAGATTTAAGAGATAAACTTTTGTGAATAATAAAAGGCAAGCTACAAGTCCTCAATCACCAATATCACCTAAACAATCTATAAAATTTAGTTTACAAAAATAAGAAGATATAATATGATATGATTGATTATCTAGAATCTTCCTTAATAGTTGCAACCTATTTAATTAAGAATTTAGAGTCAACCAATTACCTCAAAATTTTCGAAACACACACTAGCACACACTAGAAGGTGTGAAATTTTCAGCAAGGAAATGAGAGGAAATTCATTACGTTTTGGCCACCAAAATTCATTGAAACACGCAAGAATCGTTTCCGATATCTGTAAGTGGGTTTTTGCTAGTTATTCGTTTCGTTTTCTAAAAATGATTGTATGTATGCATTTAAATCTCAATCGATATGAATTTATTTTAAAATTATGCAAGTAGTAATGTTTAAGCACTTTAAACTTTGAAATCTGATTGGAAATGGATTCCTTTATGACCCTGATGTGGTGGGATATAACCGTTTACATGACCTTATACGGTGGTTAACCGTTGTTTCTGGAGTGTCCAGACCCTTTATTCGTGGGTAAGCCGATGCATGACCTCTTCTCTATGAGGGATAATTCTAGAGACTGATATCAGTACCAAGAGAAAACTAGATGATTTATTGTGCTTAACTTATATGAAAATTATGAATGATATGATATGTTATGTTATGGCTCGATGGAGCAATCATGTTAAGATGCATTCATATCAAGATTACGTTTGAAATATGTTTTGGAAAATTATGAAAAAGTATTATTATCATATCGATTGGCCCATGCTTGCTGAGTGTTTGCCAAAACGCTCACCCCTTACATCCACTCACCAGATATAAGTGAATCAAAATCGAGAGGAAGATCAAAATCAATTTTGGAGATGGTGAATTAGATGCTATTGTTCAAGATGCCGTTGCCAGTAATTTATGAAGCTTCCGCTGATATTTGTAAGAATTGTTATTTATTTTTGGAATAATAGACTGGTTTTCGTAGAATTCTGTATTACGAGGCTTGTTGATTTTGAAGTGTATTTAGAATTAACGCCGGTGTTATCGACCCCGGTCTCGGGGCGTGACAAAATATTCCATCAACACTGCAATTTGGTAAACCATAACCAGTTTTCACAGACAATTCCTCCTACGTCTGGAAAAAGCCAAATACTATAACCCTACTCACATATTTCCTTTCAAATATATGATTCTGTCTCTTAGCAATGCATAAAACCACATATATATAAATCAAATACAATAATTACTAGAAGCACAGACAGAAGCTAACCCTTGAAGTCCTTCACTGAGATGTCCGCAGGAATAGGCACAGCGATACGTACCCAAGTTTG
Source organism: Haberlea rhodopensis (assembly GCA_907163345.1). Classification (NCBI taxonomy): domain Eukaryota; kingdom Viridiplantae; phylum Streptophyta; class Magnoliopsida; order Lamiales; family Gesneriaceae; genus Haberlea; species Haberlea rhodopensis. The sequence goes on along the minus strand of CAJQUN010000020.1, from coordinate 4,997,746 downwards.
TTTCAATAAATACTAATGTTAAAACCCCAGATAAGCCATTGAAGGAGCTTCATGGATTCTCCACTTCGTTCCCCTGTCCCCCAACTTAATGATGACACTTTTTACGATATCTTTTTACAAAAATAATATTGGACGAATTTTTTATATTCAGTGGAAATTTGTTGGGGAAATACCCGGGATTTTTTTTTAAAAAAAAAAATCTAATGGATTTGAGCACACCTTACAGTTTATTCTATTATACGCTTGTGATGCGTGGACACGGATACGTCGATACGTGGATACGAAGATACGGCTATAGTTGAATAAGATTTTTGAACTTTTTAGGATATATATGTTTGTATACGACAATTTTTTTAAATTTTAAATATATATTATATACCATATATATAAGTGGGGAAGAGGTTACTGTTCCAATGAACAGTAACCTCTTCCCTTTTTGCCCTTTTTTTTCTTTTTTTTTGTTATTTTCTTTTTTTTTTGTTATTTATAATTTTGTTCAATAGATTATTGCCCTTCCTTTTTTTCCCTTTTTTTGTTATTTATTATTTGTTCAATAGGTTATTGTTCCTGTGATATTCGGCCGTCGCTTTTTTATTTTTAAAAATTATTTTATTTCCTTTTTCTTTTAGTTTTTCATTTATTTTTGTATTTTTTTAAAATATTCGGCATGATAAATTTCTGATAGATTGCAGGGTCGATTTTGCTTGTTTATGTACATTTTGATTTTTTGTTTACCTACAATCTATTGTTGATATATGGTATTACCTTTGTTCAAATATTCCCTTAATGTATAAGGAGATTATATCAAAATCCTTGACCCAATAGTGCATTCCTCTTATCTCAATTTTTAAAATTTAAAATGTTTTCTTTTTTTTTATTTAGAAAAAGCCTTGTTGATTTTGTCAAGTATGAATTAAAAAAAAATAGATAGTTTAAAATAGATTTTTGTCGTGGCAAACTTTAATAATACTTTTTTTACGTGAACTTATTTATAAAAAAAAAAAGAGTTAAAAATAAGTTTTCGTTGTGGCAAACTTTAATAATAATTTTTTATAAAATATTCGACATAATGAATTTTTGGTAGATTACAGGTCGTCAGTTTTGCTTGTTTGTATACATTTTGAGTTTTGGCTTACCTACGACCCGTTGCTAATATGTGATTGTTCTCGGTTACCTTTGTTATGATGTTTGGCATCAAAATTTCCCTTATTGTACAAGGAGATTATATCAACAAAATTAGAAAATATTAAACTATGATAATTATATATTACTTGTTTGATAATAATTTGGGATGTCACATTTACATTCATTTTGTCAGAAAGTATATAAATAATTATAAAAGTAAGATGAGTAATTAATCATGAGGCCATAGCAAGTAATATAAGAGCAATATCCTAAAATAACAATGCAACTACAACAATGAATATAAACTATAATTCCTCTTATGAGATGCTCGCTACTGCTATGAGAAACCGAACACATATCTGCATTATGAAATGAACCATCGTCATTTTGAAACTCTTGCGAACAACTTTTGATTGTTTTTTTGGAGTTCATTGAGATTTACTTTTATTGTGATATCTGATGTCATCTACTACTGTTTCGTAGATGACTTTTGTTTAGAGAGTCTATTGGGCCCTACAAGATATCATATGACAACTCTTGCTATGGTGTGTTGTTGGGGAAGACTTTTGTTTACTCCAACCTATTTGATTTTATACACGTACGATTTTGTATGTTCAATGCTTATGAACTATCTTTTTATTCTCTAGAACTGTCTGTTGAACTTGTGTCGACGCTTTATTGGACATATATACCAGATTATAAGCTCACTGGCGTGGTGCCAAATTAACTAGTATATATATATACATCAATAGTATTTATAAGATATCAAGTTTTAAATATATAGTCAACATTAAACACATAAAATCAAAGTAATAAAATTTAAACTTCATCAAATTCACGACAAATAGTAGCGTTTTAAACACAAACTACTACTTAAATTAATAAAGTTACATAAAAATATTATCTCATCATTTAATTGACCGTCATATCTCGATATATTGATTCTTCTTTAGCATCATCTGCAATATAATAGACTCAAACTCTGGTTCATCAAGTGAGAGATCCGCAATACCAAGAATGCTAACATCATTTAACGCCTCAAAAACATCTCCAACTCTGGTTCATCAAGCGAGAGATCCGCAATATCCGTGCATCAAAGATTATATGCCTTTGGGTAGTATCTTAATTTTAATATAATATTTTCATGATAAAGAAATCCATGCTTATATTATGCGGGCATTTAATAGTTACCATTTTATTCATTGAATTTAAATTTATTTTTGTTTGAGAATAATATTAAAGTTAAAACATAAAAATTGGAGACGAGATTAAAATTATATAATTTTAACCTCAAAACTTTGATGTTCTTGTGAATCAAAAGTTAAATAGTTAAATTCTAATCCACTAAATATGGTGAATAATATTATAATAATGATAATTTAATAAAAACAAAAACGTGACAGCTACAAGATTTAAGGTAATTCGATGTTATCATATAGAATAAAGGGACCGAATCGAACAGTTTTCAGAGAGTAGACAAAACAAGCACAGGCTTCCTTCTTAATATTTAGGGCAAAATGCAATTTACTTTCCTGTAAAACATTAAAGAAGCAATTTATCTATCAATATAAATAAGGGTCGAAATATATGCCTGTAAAATAGAAAAAATGAGCAAATTACCTCAGGTAAAACAAAAAATGAGCAATTTAGCTCACTTTGAATAAATAAGGGCTAATACATTTCCCCGTAAAACAATAAAAATGTAATTTACCTAACTCTAAAAAAATAGCAATTTACCTCCCTCAACAAGGAGACGAGGGAAATTAGCTAGCAATTTACCTAACTATAAAAGTGCCATATCTTGTGGGTCGTTTTTGGCATGCATAATAGAGAATATGTTGAGGTAAGCTTGATTTTTTCGTAACTTGGTTGAACATTTTTATTTTCTTACATATTTTTTTTATGGTTTCCCTTACAGATATTCATTCTGCTATGCATCGAGTCCTAATGGCACTGAATGGAGGCTTCATATCCAATCTGAAGCATAGTATTTTATTGATGTTTTTTCAGTGTCATCTGATATAATAGCAAGGATGATGAACGAACATCAGATACAAGTGCTCATCAATTTAAATGGGTACACAAAGGTATCAAATTGCTATAATGTCACTTTACCTTTTTGCTGGTCCTTTATCGTATCTTTGGTCTATGCTGACTGCATTATTAAGCTCTTCTGGGATTATAAAGGATTTTGATTCTATATGCTATGCAGGATGCAAGAAATGAAATATTGCTATGCTATGCGGCTTTTTCATCTTGAACTGTTTCTCCTTGTTTAATAGCAGGTTCTCTCCTTTCTTTGCTTGAGGGAGGTAAAATGAAATTTTTTGTTTCAGAGGGGAGGTAAATTGCACATTTATAATTTTACAGAGAGGTGTGTTGCCCCTTATATATTCACAAGAAGGTAAATTGTTCATTTTTTTTGTTTTACAGGGAGGTAAATTACATTTTTTTATTTTATAAGGAAGTATTTTGGCTCTTATTTATTCTCATTGAGCTAAATTGCTCATTTGATATTTTGTAGGAAGCTAAATTGCACTTTGCCCTAATATTTAACACCCTTAATGTTAAAATTTCAATATTGAAGTTTTGTTCAATAAATTTATTATCGAATTAAATTTCTCGGATTTTAAATATCCGATATAGGCAATTTGGAAAAAGATTTATAGACTGTTTTATTTAATTAGCGAAAAAAGGAAAGAAAAAAAAAACTTTAAATTTCAACATTAAATCAAGAAAAAATTATGGTTGTTTTCATTATAGAATAGTTGTATTATGAATACTCAATCTAGTTTGAATAATAACGGATAAAATCCCTATAGGATAATTGTATTATGAATTCAATCCCCCTTGTTTGTATTATGCCAAATCCCCATTGATGACAAAAAATATGCAGTATGTAAGATACACGTTATTATTTAAATTATGAGAGCTAAAACAACAGTTATGAAAACTTGTGGGGTCTAAATCAATAAAAATTCAACTACAAAACAATAAAAGACAGCAACACTATCAAATTTCATCGGAACTTGAGAATAATTTAAGAAAACATCATAAAACAACAAATCAAGAAATTAAACCCAAACGAGCTTCCGGCCTTGTCGGGGTGGTAAAGCTCATTTCTCATTTGAGGATGACTCGAGTTCGAGTTCGAGTCGTGTAGTGTACGCAAAACTTTCGTCACTCCCTCACTAACAAAAAAGAAAAAAGAAAAAAACTAAACCTAAACAAATATCCCTTCATCATATGTTCATGCACCTATATAAGTAAGTAAAGAGAACTACATAATTCAATCATGTAGGTTGAAACAACCAAGCTTGTAGAATATACTCCAGAAGGAGGTCCCCATTCTGATTTCCAATAATTTTCCGAATGGTTTTTAAAATATATTTTACAGAATTGAATATTAAAATATGGTATGTTTTTAGAATATTCAGTGCGAACATTGAAAATTCATAAGATCCCGAACTTAGAACATTGATTTGAAAAGGGAAATAACTCAAATAGGATGGTTTCTTATAAATTCAATGGAACTACAATATTCAATGGAACTACAATACAGTCATAATTAATAAGCAATTGGAAATGAAAAGAATACTCAAATGCTGACAAAATTAGAAGAAAAAAAATCGAAGGTATAGATCCTAATTAAATGACCAAAGCAGCCCAGAGAGCAAGTCCCGTAAGAACGAATGAACCCCCATAGGCAATCGAAGCCGAAGCGCCATCAGCCACAGGCCCTTTTGCACTTTTTGGCGCAGAAACCGCTGGTGGCGTGCGACTGGACGGGAACATTTCTGGGGCCTCCGATGGCGTTGTCAAACTGGAAGGGACTCCTCTGGCTGGTGTAGCAGCAGTATCAGGGACATCTGCTGGCGGAGAACTCGACGGAGTTGCGGGTAATGGGGATGGTACCTGTGTGGTGATGCTTACTGGGGTTGCCACCTTAGGCACAGGCACAATGTTCGATGGAGCGGGCGCCAACGGAGAAATATATTGGGACGGAGGATGTACCGGAAAAGAAGATGGGCTGGTTTTTGGAGAAATGAATGGAGAAACTTTTGATGGCGAAGGAGCAGGCGCATCTGCTATTTGTGCATTGCCGGAATACTGCAAACACGATAGCAGAAAAGCAATGACAAGTAGCCTGCCTCCCATTTTCATTATCTTACAGAAGTCGGTGCTGATAGATAGAAATATATTACAAAGCAATCAATGCGAATAGTTTTCTGATGTTTGTAGTCGGGAGATATGGAAAGTGATCTAAACGCGGTTATATACGAATATATGGAAACATTTGTGATGAAACGTTGTGTCGGAAGAAATATGACCGTTGAAGTTATGGAATGGTGGGTCGCTTGATACCCGGTTGCAGACGGTAATATAACCGTTAATCCATGTAGATGACAGACTCGTGCAGTTAAGAGGGTCTTTTTGCAACTTTCTTAATTTTCTCCCACGGAAAACAATCGCTGCAGACAACCAAAATTTGCTGCTAATGCACAGCATGGACTTGGGAATGAAACCATATATATCTTGAAAAGGCAAAACAATGCAATACCATAGTATGTAGATATTATTTGATCTTGAAGGCAAAATAATGGATAAGCAATTTGTTCCCACGACTAATTTTCAAAATAATACCAAGTTCTTCCTCGCAGACTGAGAGGTCTTCTACATGACTACAAAGATGCAATAATGAATCCAATTCTTATGTTGGATACAGGGTACTATTATTATCACAATTTGAATTTTGATGAGACGAGCAATGTGTCCTTCGTGATGAGAGAACTTCTACATCTGTTTTTGTGATCGAAACAAATAAGTAGGCAGAACACCTCAAAGTTCAAACTGATCGATTTCTTGCATTCTATATTATCATGCGAATACTAGAAACAAAAAATCCACTGCCATTCACCAACAAAGTTAAAACAAATTTAAAAAAACGGATTACAAAGTCAAGGAAATATATTTGACATGCAAATATCTTGCGAACCTGTTAATAAACTTTTTATAAGTTCTTGATTACAATGCCTCCTCCGTTGGCATACTTTTCTCGTTAACAATCTTCTTCCCTGCAAAAACAGGTAAAAGGATAAGTACCCATCAAGTAAATAACCTGCGTATGTCCAAATAAAGTCATGGCTGAAGAACGCCTAAGAAAGAGGCAACCATTCTTCAATAAATACCTGATGCACAAAGATTTTGGGTCATATTTTGATTCAAAAGTTCAGAAAGCATACTGATTACAAACAGTATGTTAAAAGTTCATAAGAAATGTTAAAACTAACCTAGACATTTCTACAACTTCCCTATCAGAGCCTCAGAAGGCCCCATCAAGTGAAGCAATTTAAAATTTTCTGTCAATCTGTTGATCCCAATTCCCTCCGTGATTGTATCAACCGGATATAACCTCCGTCCTTCAGCCTTCTCTCTCGTGGCATCACTCCTCTTGTTACTTTATTGAACAGATCGGAACCAGGAGGGACAATCAAAAAACATTTGATAGATGATTTTTTCTCCTGTTGAGTTCATGAAACAAGGTCATATCACTACATCTCTATGGTTCCCATGATCCCATCCAACAAGAAATTTATTATTAGGAAGAAAAAACAACCTTTAGAAACCGGGAAACTCCAGCCACAGTACCCCCTGTGCCAGCACCTGCAACAAATGCATCCAAATACCCACCAACCTCCCAAATCTCAGGTCCAGTGCTCTCATAGTGGGATCTAAAATTTGCTAGGTTCTCGAATTGATCTGCAAAGAAGCCACCACCCTTTCTCAGCTAACCCTGATTTCGCTGGACCAATGCACCATTCTCAACTCAATTTATTTGTTTGCTAGTTTGCCTAGAATTTGGTGCTCCGATGCTAGTCCATTAGCCTCAATTCCCCTTCTACGTGCAATATTGCCATAGTGTTCTCTGTGTGTGATTGAAACAGGTCTAACTCTTTCAACAGTGGCACCAAGTGTGATGACCCCAAAATTTGCCTAATCAAATGCCTTTTCAAATCATGAGAGTCATTCATTGTCTTGCCATAATCATAACATTAGTAATTCAAGGCCATTCAATTGTATGACCCAAATTCTTGTCACCATTCAATCTCACTCAATCCAATTTATTGACATTTAATGTCTTGCTCAAATTATGTCATTAGATGGCCAACATGTGATGACCCATTATTTTTGCCATTCATTTTTCCTATTGATGACCCAATCAATACCTTGACTCAATTTTTCTCATTAGGAGGCCAAAGTCATGGAATTTACAATCAATTCTTACAACCCATTGATAACATTTATTACTTGCTCAAACTATGATAATGTGATGACTCATTGAATTGCCCAATTCAAATGTCTTGCCCCAAATCATGTTAGCCATTCAATTGACTTACCAAACCTTATTATTAGTCATTCAATGACATTTAAGTGTTTAGCTCAAATAATGGCATACCATTCAATTGCCTCACTAATACATTTAATTATCTTGCCCAAAATGATGTCATTAAATGACATAAATTTATGAATTCCAATTAATTATTCCTACACCTTAAAACACACCATTCTATGCTAAGAAAATGCTATCCTATCTTCAAACACCTTTTTCGAAAATACACACCATCTCACACACAAGAATTTCGAATACTTCAAGGCAAGGGAAGAGAGCTTTTGTACTATATTTCAACCAAGGATCCATTATACCATGCTTCGTAAATCCGACTGTAAGTGGGCTCTTGTTATATATTCATTCCGTTTCTGAAAAATCATAAGTATTTTTTGAAACCTCAATCGATTATGTGAATTATGTTGAAACTATGAAATTCTGATGTTTTGATGAAAATTATATTTTTGAAGTACTTTAAATTTTGAAATCCAATTGGGGGGAATTCCGAGTTCTGTTTCTGACCCTGATGCGGTGGGATTATAACCGACATTCTGACCTGATACGGTGGTTAACCGTTGTTCTGGAAAGTCCAGACCCTTTATTCGTGGGTGATCCGATGTTTCTGGCCTTATCTCTATGAGGGTTAAGTCTAGAGAACTAATATCAGTACCAGGAGGAAATTAGAGGATTTACTGTTCTTTACGTATATGAAAAATATTTCTGATATGACATGTTCCGTTCTGGCTCTGATTAGAACAATTCTGTTAAGTTTATGTTTAATTATTCATATCAGTTTATGCTCCGATAATGATAAATGTTTTGAAAAATTATGAAAAAATATTATATTATAATATCGATTGGCCCCCACTTGCTGAGTGTTTTCCAAAACACTCACCCCTTACGTCCACTCCCCAGATAGAAACGAATAAGAAATCGAAGACGAAGATCAAATCAGTTTTGGAGATAATGATTTAGTTGATGTTGTTCAAGATGCCGCTGCCATTGATTTTTTAAGTTTCCGCTGATATTTGTAAGGATTATTTATTTTTATGGAATAACATACTGGTTTTTGTAGAATTCTGTATTACGAGGCTTGTTGATTTTGAATTATATTTAGAATCAACACCGGTGTTATCGACCCCGGTCTCGGGGTGTGACATTTTAGTGGTATCAGAGCGAAACCAGGTTCCATGATCCCGATGGGAAAAGATTTTTGGTTGATATAAATTGACAAGGTTATAAATCCCGGATCTATTAGACAACTGATTAAAATCGAAAATCAGTTGGAATCCAAAATCTGAAAATAATAATAATAATAATAATAAAAAAGAATAAAATTGTATGAAATCATGGTCATTTCCAATCCAGCGGCCGTCGCCTCACCGCCGTCGGAAAGTCGACGACCGACTAACTACCGCGACCACCACCCCCAGACGAAACCACGGCCGAAATATCAGACTGATCGGCCTTCGTATGAGCAACAGATTTCACGATCGAAAACTCGCACAGCAACTCGTTGGTCGCCCTTCCGCTTTTACAGCGTTCGGAAATATTTCGACAAATCAGGAATACCCAAGTGACCGGAAGACAAAGGCGACCAAAAGCCCTCTTTCAATTTCAGATTTCAATCACCGAACAATCAGCAATTTTGGATCTTATATCTAGAATATGAACCCTAGCTCACGCTAAGTTGGATCTTCGATTTGGTACAAATCCGGACATCAAATTTAAATTAATTCTGGGTTTATTATCCTTATTCCATATCGAACAAAAACCCTATATCCAATCAAAATCTCAAACAAGGGAAGATGCTCAATTTTGGATCGTGTTTCTCGCCCCTAGAACCCTAATTCGTGAACATATTCGGGCATCGATTTCACACAACTCGGAACACCAAATTCAAATCAAAATTGGGTTATGAATCCTCCTAACATGTATATTAATAGCCCTCAAACAATTTCGAAATTCCAAACCTCGAGTGATCGAATTCTTGAAGCCCCAATCCGCACCTATTAAACTCTAATATCTCAAATACTGGCCCTCGATTTTTGGACCACCGAAGCAGATTATTCCAATTTGAATTGTGCTATTTATCCCCACATCATATCCAAGAAAAACCATTTGTCAATTTCAAATTTCAGCAACCGAAAGGTAACCAATTGAGGATCTAAATTTTTCTCCTAAAATAACAAAAATAAAATAAAAAAACTCTAACCCAACAAATCTCATAATTCGATTCCACATCCACCGTAGCATTTTTTTCAATACGACGTAGGCTACGATGACTCACGCTCAAACCAGTTCGATCCAAAAGAAAGGGAGTGATATAATCGAATTAAAATTATTCCAAGACAAGGAGATGCGAGGCAAGACCGATTTGTTGGAGATAATCAATCGCTTTCGTTACAAGGCCCAAAGGATGACATACCACCATCATCGTGCCGAAGAGTGACTTACAAAAGCAATCGAGGACAACAAAACACTTATGAAAGTCCACGATAACAAGTGTCAATAGTTGGAACGCTTCGAGCAGGAGTTCAATGAGTAGAGAACGTGTGGACTCGAATCCAAGCTCTTATGAATGAGAAGAATGATTGGCACAGGAAGCCGCCTACAAGCAGTCTGTGATCAATTTCCTAATGGAAGAGGAAGATCCTATGGTACTGGAAAAAGTTGAAGGGAATTTAGGAGATGGAGAAGCAATAAACTAGTTTTTCTTAAAGTTAAGATAACTTGATTAGAGTGTGTGACGAAAGCACGATAGAAGCAATACTTGTAAATATGGTTGTTGGTTCGATTAGGTAAAGAGCTCGGTCGAAACCATAAACCAACGAATGTAGGAAGCCAGTCTCAACAACTTCTAATAGAGACCCACGATTTGTGTCACAACCTTGAGAGAGCTTTCGATAACCGATAAGTACTCAGGTGACTCTTAGTATCGTATATCACCCACAAATCGATGGTCAGACTGTAAGGGCAACTCAGACCCCCGAGGATATGCTACGTGTTTGAGCCTTAGACTTCAATAAGAAATTTGGAGCAAACTTTTTGCCCTAAGCGAGTTACTCTCAATACTGACGGTCCCAACAGAATCAAAATAGCGCTCGCTCCAAGCCTATCCCAAATTCATCATATCTTTCGTACCGCAACTGAGGAGATACATTGCCGACCCGAACCATGTACTCCAAGCAGAACCTTTAGTTGTCAAAGGAAACATGAATGGACCTATGAAGTATGAAGAAATCCCGATCTAGAACGTGGACTCAAAGGATCAAGTATTGAGATGAATGATCATTCCATACGTCAAGTACAAAGGTCAAACCATATGGACAAACATGCCACTTAGGAATTGAAGGAAAGACGCGAGTGAAATATCTATATCTCTTTCAAGATCGAGTTGACTTAAGTTTCGAGGAAACAAGCCACTTGGGAATTGAAGGAAAGACGCGAGTGAAATATCTATATCTCTTTCAAGATCGAGTTGACTTAAGTTTCGAGGACGAAACATCCAATAAGGAGGGAGGGTTGTGATGACCCCAATATTTGCCTAATCAATTGCCTTTTCAAATCATGAGAGTCATTCATTGTCTTGCCATAATCATAACATTAGTAATTCAAGGCCATTCAATTGTATGACCCAAATTCTTGTCACCATTCAATCTCACTCAATCCAATTTATTGACATTTAATGTCTTGCTTAAATTATGCCATTAGATGGCCAACATGTGATGACCCATTATTTTTGCCATTCATTTTTCCTATTGATGACCCAATCAATACCTTGACTCAATTTTTCTCATTAGGAGGCCGAAGTCATGGAATTTACAATCAATTCTTACATTACCCATTGATGACATTTATTACTTGCTCAAACTATGATAATGTGATGACTCATTGAATTGCCCAATTCAAATGTCTTGCCCCAAATCATGTTAGCCATTCAATTGACTTACCAAACCTTATTATTAGTCATTCAATGACATTTAAGTGTTTAGCTCAAATAATGGCATACCATTCAATTGCCTCACTAATACATTTAATTAGCTTGCCCAAAATGATGTCATTAAATGACATAAATTTATGAATTCCAATTAATTATTCCTACACCTTAAAACACACCATTCTATGCTAAGAAAATGCTATCCTATCTTCAAACACCTTTTTCGAAAATACACACCATCTCACACACAAGAATTTCGAATACTTCAAGGCAAGGGAAGAGAGCTTTTGTACTATATTTCAACCAAGGATCCATTATACCATGCTTCGTAAATCCGACTGTAAGTGGGCTCTTGTTATATATTCATTCCGTTTCTGAAAAATCGTAAGTATTTTTTGAAACCTCAATCGATTATGTGAATTATGTTGAAACTATGAAATTCTGATGTTTTGATGAAAATTATATTTTTGAAGTACTTTAAATTTTGAAATCCAATTGGTGGGAATTCCGAGTTCTGTTTCTGACCCTGATGCGGTGGGATTATAACCGACATTCTGACCTGATACGGTGGTTAACCGTTGTTCTGGAAAGTCCAGACCCTTTATTCGTGGGTGATCCGATGTTTCTGGCCTTATCTCTATGAGGGTTAAGTCTAGAGAACTAATATCAGTACCAGGAGGAAATTAGAGGATTTACTGTTCTTTACGTATATGAAAAATATTTCTGATATGACATGTTCCGTTCTGGCTCTGATTAGAACAATTCTGTTAAGTTTATGTTTAATTATTCATATCAGTTTATGCTCCGATAATGATAAATGTTTTGAAAAATTATGAAAAAATATTATATTATTATATCGATTGGCCCCCACTTGCTGAGTGTTTTCCAAAACACTCACCCCTTACGTCCACTCCCCAGATAGAAACGAATAAGAAATCGAAGACGAAGATCAAATCAGTTTTGGAGATAATGATTTAGTTGATGTTGTTCAAGATGCCGCTGCCATTGATTTTTGAAGTTTCCGCTGATATTTGTAAGGATTATTTATTTTTATGGAATAAATACTGGTTTTTGTAGAATTGTGTACGAGGCTTGTTGATTTTGAATTAGAATCAACGTCGGTGTTATCGACGCCGGTCCGCCACCAAGAGGTCCTAGAATTTGAGACTGCAAATGATTAAGAAAAGAACACTAAGGTGATTGGAACAATTCTACAAGTTTGTGTGCACAAAGGCTTCGTGAAAATAACAGAGTGTTACGTTAACCATACCTTCTCAATAGCAGCAGCATCTGGAAAACTGGAACAATTACATGGCACTTGCATCCATAAGCTGGAGCCACTGTTGCAAGACTAATGACCGTGCTTCAAGCACTGCCTTCTGTTATAAGTCCTCCAGGAGATAGTTCCCCAGATGTTAGGGCCTGCGGAAACCATCCAAAGCCAAAGATACTTTTTAACCTAATACGGGAAAAAAATACGAAGATAGGACACAATGATACACCACAATATTCTCATACTGGAATCTTGTAACTGATTTAAGCGTCAAGGAAGAAGATTCTATAAGCATTTTGCACATACAGAACAGCTCCTTCCGTGGTGGAATAACGAATTTAAAACAAGCAACAGATCAAATTTCACATTCAATAATCGAGAAACATTTTCTGACGGATAAGTTAAAAATTGGTTTTACATGAGAAAAACAAAGATGCTTGACACACCTCTTCAGAGATTTTAAAAGCCAATCAGTTTTTCACGCTGCCCCCGGGATTAAAGAACTCAGCTTTTCCTAGAATCTGCCAACCGAAATATAATCAAAGCACTCATAAAATTAGAATCGAATAACATTTTCAGAAAAACAAAACAATTACGTCACATCCGGTGGCGTCAGAGAGACTATTGATTCTGATCAAAGGAGTGCTGCCAATAGCAGAACAAGTCCACCTCGATGCTTTCTTGAGTTCCTGCGTGAACGAGCCCTTCTTTGATGATAATAATATAGGATAAAAAAGCAACTACTGATAGTGCGGTAGCGGCGGCGCCGGCGGTTCTAACAGGCGGCACCATGGTGAAGTGGGCCCGCTCATATCAGCATGAGAACCGTCCTCATGCCGGGACCGGAGGCGGGGTTAGAACTTAAAAAGGTAAAAAAGGTAAAATTTCATGTGGGTACCCGATTATAAAAGTTGTTTCGGTCCAATCTACCAAAATATTTTATTTTTAACTAGATCCATTTTATGTCAAAATTACCAAAATCTCTTGTAAACTACCGTCTCCTCATCACGTCTTCTTTCTCATCGCGTGAACTTCATTTTTTCCCAACATGAAAATCTCCAGAACACTAAAACACCATCTGCCGCCATGGATCAACTCGCAAGTCACAAGCTCGTTTATCTCCGATGGATTGTACACATAAGCAATATTTCCCGATGATAAAAAAAAACTCGATTCGATTTTTTCAAATGGTGAAATTTAAACTTCTATTAAATATAAATCAATAAACTAATTTAATCAACAAACAGTGCATAAATTTGACGCAGAACACCTAATCATTTATCTACAGGGTATCAAAAACATGTTCTTTCAACACAATTAAGATTCTCACGATACAGAAAAATAGAACGCGGTTACCTTCAATCAATCTCGAAGCTCTTGTTTTCTAAGGAAAGAACGAAGTGTAGCTTTGGAGTGAGACGGGTACAGTTAAAATTTTGGTCAATTGTGTTAAGAGCTTACATAAAATGATGTCATTATGTTTTCCCTATAATTCATTTAAACATCATCTTTGACAAAAACCAAAGATCAGCGGTGCATGTAATTTACATGCACCGATAGACTATGTTTTGTTTAAAGGCAATACTTGAATCTATTGGTGCATGTAATTCGCATGCATCGAAAGACTCAGCGGTGCATGTAATTCTACATGCACTGTTAGACTATGTTTTTGGTTAAAGAGTCTATCGGTGCATGTAATTTACATGCACCGCTAATTTACATGCACTGACAGACTCAACGATGCATGTAATTTACATGCACCCGTTAGACTATGTTTTTTGTTAAAGAGTCTATCGGTGCATGTAATTTATATGCAACGATAGACTCAGCGATGCATGTAATTTACATGCATCGTTAGACTATATTTTTGGTTAAAAAGTCTATCGGTGCATGTAATTTATATGCACCAATCAATTGTAATGACATTTGGATGAATATTGTAATTGTAGTGCACAAGAGAATATATGAGTCTATCAGTGCATTTAATTTACATGCACCGACTTAAGTGGTGCATGTAATTTACATGCACCGATAGACTCACGTACTATATTTACCAAAAAAAACATAGTGATAATGAGGTTTCAGTTTGAGTAAATTTTTACATGCACCACATCAGTAAGTTTACACGCACAACATCATTAATTTTTACATGCAACGCATGAGACAATTTTAAATGCACCGCATGATTAATTTTTACATGCACCGCATGAGTCAATTTTACATGCACTGCGTGAGTCAATTTTTATATGCACCGCGTGAGTCAATTTTTATATGCACCGCGTGAGTCAATTTTTATATGCACCGCATGAGTCAATTTTTACATGCACCGCATGAAATTAAATATGCAATTCAAGGCTAAAAGTTTGACGTTTGTAGTTAATTAGTTATGATGAATTAGTCAAATACAAGATTTGATAAATCGGTCGTACACTTGGCTGGAGTTATTGGGTTGGCTTATAAACTCGTTTGTCTCTGGGTTTTCACACCGACATGTATTACTGTATTAGTTTGTTAACAGTAACTAATGTAACGACGATGAAACATGTCATATATGTTTTTCTACATAAATGGAATTTTATACATTCATCTATTATTGTCAAAACACATGTATGTACTCATGCTGTCAATTTGCAAGAAGAAGAGTTGTGCTTCACTTGATTAATGCGTAAACAGACGAAGGAGGTGGAGGAGGACAACGCAAGACTTGCTGTTGTTGGAGGGAGGGAGGGAGGTGGAGTAAGGCGACGCGAATTGTAGAAAGTTGGCAAAGTTTTGGGGATGAATGTGTACAACAAGAGTATTTTAGGCATAATTAATGGATTAATTAGATTGTGGTTTGATAATATGGACTTATTTGAAATAAGTTTTCTAAAAGATGTATTTAGTTGAAAGAAGATTTTTATGGAAGATTTAGTTGAAAGATGTTTTAGAAAGTGGTACATTCTTGTAATTTCCTCAACTTAGAATTATGAACTGGGCCTCAAACATATCGCAGTTCATGTGATGGGCTTTTCAGAAAAGAAACGTGAACAAATGGCTCATAAAGTATTACTATTAATATATGGGCACGTACAAGCCGGTATTATTTGGTGAACAATAATTTAATATAGTCTACCAAAAGAATCAATTCAATTAGGTTCATTTCCTGTTGAAATGACATTAATAATCCTTGCGCGGTTACTATATCACATGCACCACCACACTGTATCGCATGCATTACCATTACTTTAACACAAAAATAACGTAGCACGTTCACAAAAAGCACTATAGCATGTACATCACAAAAATTCGGAATTTTTTTGCAAAAAAAGCATGCATCACAGGCCAAAATCGTGCACCAAAACCAATTTTAGTGCATTCAATGTCCAATTTTAGTGTACCAATGTATATTTTTAGTGCATCGATGTCCATTTTTAGTGCATCGATGTCCATTTGTAGTGCATTCAATGTGCAATTTTAGTGCACCAATGTCTAATTTTAGGTTGATGCAAGCTCATGATTGGAAATCGTGCAACACATGGTTAAAAAATCGTGCACCACAAGCTTAAAAATCGAGCACCACAAGCTTAAAATCGTTAACCAAAGGTTAAAAAAATCAAGTGCACCACCTTGACAAAAATCGTGAACCCCATTAAAATAAATAGTACAACAACATTTAAAAAAAACATGCACCATAATGTAAAAAAATGTGCACCCTATTACGATCGTGCACCCTATTACGAAAATCGTGCACCATTGTGTTAAAAAATCATGCACCACTGCCCAATTTTTATGCATCTAATGTCCAATTTTAGTACATTCAATGCATATTTTTAGTACACGAATGTCCAATTTTAGTGCACCAAATGTAAAAGTACGTGCATCCAATATTTAATTTTAGTGCACCAATTTTAGTGCATATGATGTCCAATTTTAGTGCATCAAATGTACAAAAAATCGTGCACCAAAGCATAAAAAATTGTGCATCAATCTACACTTTTAATGCTTCCAATGTTCAATTTTAGTGCACCAATGTCCAATTTTAGTGCATTCAATATTATTTTTTAGTGCATCCAATGTCCATTTTTAGTGCACCAATATCCAATATTAGCGCACCAATGTAAAATTGCGTGCATCTAATGTCTAATGCACCAATGTCCAATTCTAGTGCGCCAATATCCAATTCTAATGCACTAAAATCGTGCATCTCCACTGCACGATTTTTTTAGCCCATGATACACGATTTTTTTGCCCCCAAAATTTCTTAAAATTTTGGAAGTCCTGCACGCTTTTGGCCTCAAAAGGTCTTAATTTTTTGAACGTGAACCGTGCACCAGCTTCTCATGATGCATGATTTTTTCCCATTATGTAGGATTTTTTTGCCCCCAGAATTTCTTAAAATTTTGTCCAGTACTGTTGCATGATTTTTGCCCAAAAAATATGAACTTTTGTACGTGAACTGTGCATCAAACATGTCCTTCACGTCCACCAATCATTTTTTCCTTTTTTCCTTATTTTTGTCTCCACATATATTTTTTGAAAAGACGCAGATGAGCAATAAAGATGATAAAATTTGTGTGGACACCATCAATTGAAGAAGATGAATTAGCTATCAAAGATTATAGTGATCTTCACCTCATGAATCATTCTTCTGTGTTCTTCATAAGCAGCATTTTTTTCAGTGCTCTTACGCATCAAGCAGATTCCAGTGGCTACGACGGTGGTGGTCGGAGCTCGCAGCAGACATAAAGTCGTTCTTCATGTATTTCCTATGATGAGGTCGCCGAAGCCATTTGGATGTGGTTAGGGTTTCTGGAATCAGATGTTTGGGTGGAGACGGAAGATGATGGGAAAGTGATGTGTTTTTTAAAATGAGAGATATTTTAGTCTAAAAAAAGTTGTTAATAGACTTAAGTTCAAAAATTGGACCTATGTAAATTGTTTTTAGGTATTGATGATTTTTTCCTGACTTAGTTAAAATATTATTTTGTTATTGGTACCATTTTACAATTTTCTCGAAATATTTAAGCGATTGTTTCAGGGAATTCTGTTTTGAAGCTTTTGCTCTATCTAAAACATCATTGCTGAAATACTCGCTAGTAGAATAAATCTTGACGAGACCCAACTAAAAGGAAATATAAGAGCAGACGGGGAGGTAGAAGAAAAGGTGTTTATTTTTATAAATAGAAAATTTTTTTTGAAGAAAAGATTAAAACAATTTTATATTTGAAAAGCATCTTTTTTTACTTTTTTTGAAATGATTTTAAACCCTATCTAACCTTATCTTGTCACCAATAATTAATTTTCAAAACAATCCATCGTATAAAGACTAATGTATCCAACGCACTCGATGCAGCTAGGGTCTAATCATATGCCACTACAATCTAAAAATCTATCGATTGAGGGTAAACGTAATTTTCATCTACCAATTTATCACGACACTTTTTATTTTCCAGACGAATCGATAAATTTTTATATGGATCGTGCGAGTTCAAGTTTAGATCCATACATGAGACACAAAAACATTCAATCATGGTTTATCAAATTATTATTGAATATTTTTGTGTTTTGATGCCGACACCCATAAATCATAGTTGAATATTTTTTGTGCGATGAAACAATGAGCATTTCAGGGATTTGAACACAAAAAATCTAAGAGATAATTATATCTACACCACATCGACTTTGACGTAATTACAAAAACCTCTCATATGGGTTGAAAAATTACAGAAACCTTGTATCAAGTTATGTTAAATATTACAAACAACTTCTGCCGTTAGTAAAATTAACGACCGTTACAAAAATATTCCCTAATTTTTTAATGAAAACCCCAAATTGTCCCTTGTCAACTTTGACCTCTATTTTGAACAAATTTTTTTTAGAGAAAGTGTCTTTATAATTATGATATTTTATAGGGGTGTGATCGTAATAAAAGCTGAGCCGATCAAATTTATTTTTCAGCCAACTAGACTGGCTGATTTTAATATTAAATCGAATAAATCGATTCGATAAAATATCGATTGTCATTAAAGATCATGGCCTAAAACATATCATATAAAGTTAACGTGTAAATATATAATTGTCATTAAAGATCATGGTCTAAAACAAGATATTTTTATCCTTATAATTACCAAAAAAAAGATATGATAATAATATAATTAGATATTTTTGAATGTATTTATATATATAAGTAGTTTTAAAATATTATCATTAATATGAAAGTTAGTTTATAGTTTAAAAATATTTAATAAATAATTTTTTGAAATAAATGAAAAAGAAACAAAAAAAAAGAAATATAAAAAAACAAAAGAAATAAATAAAAATAATATAACACAATAGTTGATGTAACTATAATATATAGTCTATTATAGATGATGTATATGTAATGTTTTGATAATTTTATATTACATATAGTATAAGAGGTGTATCTGTAATGTTTTGATAATTTTATATTAAATATACAAGAGGACAAAAACGTCATTTCATATATTATGTTAATTGTTTTTGATGATGTTACTTTGGAGGGGATGTCTTTATAATTTTTTAAAGTCGATGTAAGATTTTTGGAAATATGCTAAAGTTAAGGGGCGTAAATGTAATTATAGTCATCAACATATTGTGACTAAAATTCCGACACTGGGCCGTGAAACATTCACACTCGCTAAACGTTTTTACCCAAGAGAATCTTTGCTCAGACAAACAGAGGAAGATCCGAGTTTCCCATCTCAGCCATGGAGATCTCAGAAACACTTCTCAAGTTTAAGTTACAGATTCTGGTGGTTTTCGCCTTCGGTGTTTTTATCTTTTCTCTCTGCTATCTTGCGCCTAGTTTTCTCGATCTTTTAAAATACTTTTGGCCACTCCTCCTTTCGACAACTCTATTTCTCATCGCCCTGGTTGTGTTTGGCCGGATTTCTATACCGGAGACGGAATCTCCTGGTGAAAAGGCCGTCGAGGGCCTATTAGACTTTTCCGATGGCCAGTCAGAGCAGGTATTTCACTGAATGCAGCGCTTGAAGGGAAGAGCTTTTGAGCCGACTAATGTCTTTTACACTCTTTTCCACATTATCAAAGCCTTGACTAACGATTTCCAGCCAGTCAGGTCATGAATTGTGAATTTTAGATATTATAATAAGATGACCAGTTCCTGGGGATTACCTTTATTTATATTTTGAACATGATTACCTTTTGATTTCTCTAATATTTAATTTTTAGTGTGTGTATATATATTTTATTATTATACAGATTACGTTTTTGTAGCGTATCTTATAATACAGAATAACTTGTAATATTTTTCTTCATGTGTGAGGATAAAGAACTCGCTGTTTTAGCACACTCCAGTTATAACCCGATTTTATTATAATCAATTGATGATGTATAAAAGTTATGGAACGGTGTGTATCTTTGAGCAATATAGGCGACGAAATAAAATGGCTTCAATGTTAAGGTGAATAGTTATACTCTCTGTTCTTAAAACGATGTTGCCTGTTACTGACAATTCATTACAACGACTATAATTTATGATAATAGCACTACAAACCACGAATCTACAAACCACAAATCTACAAACCACAAATATTTAAAGCCCCTAACCTTAAAGAATAATGATGATTACAACAAAATGCACATATTTTGCTTGTATTCTAGTGTTTTAATCTCTAGATTGTGTGTATGACTCAAGAGAGAGTCGTTCTATTTATATATCCATTGGACGTCATCAAAAGGCACAATTTGAAAACAATTATTCATGAAAAATCACAGTCAAGTGCGAAAACCCATCAAAAAATCGTTCAAAGGCATGTTCACGCCGTTTGGAAGGCGTGAACGCCCCTCCCTTTCTGTCGGGAAGATGCAGATATCATAGGTGGCGTGTTCACACCATCTTGAATGCGCGAACGTGCCTCCCCTGCTGCCAATGGCATCAATGTTTTTTTGATTTTTTTCTCGTTCGATTTTTCGATTTTTTCATGCTTAATTCAATTCACTAGGCCTATTTTTCAATAATTGAAACTCTGATAATGATAATATGATACATGATGTTGTAGTTATGAAACTAGTCGTGTTCTTAAGTAAAGCTACTGTGTAAAAAAAAACGAATCATTAGAAAAGTAAATGTGAGCTTATTCAAGGAATGTTAATATTAATGATAAACTCTATTTATGAATTCAGTTTATGAATTTAAGATCGGATTAAAACTGTAATTTAACAATTTATTAAACTAAAACGTGAGAATTTAATATTTATGTTTACAAAATAAAACATCCAGTGAACAAACATAGCCTTAGCCTTTTAGGGAAATCCGGAATTACCAATTGCTTCACGATCAAGTTTGAACTTGGAACTTTAGCGGCACGAAGACCGCGTTTCATGTACCCTATAAGTTCGGAAAATTCAGCTAGGCCTAGCTTTTCATCTTCTTACACCGAAATGGAAGACGATAGAGGAAATGGAGAACTAGATGCCGAGTTTGATCGCTTGTACTTGCTGAAGGAAATCGGAGGTGCTACACCGCAACTCGTGTTTATGCATTTGCTTATTTGGTTTTGAATTATTTATTAAAAGGTAAGGATAAATTTCCGTAGAACTCACTCGATCCTTGCTCGAAGATCTTGTTAGCGGTCGATCACCTACGTTATGTATCGATAAATTCAGTACCTACTGTATCGAAGCTTCTGGAAACTGGTGAGATTTTCTTATCATCTTAGTTCAGTTTGTTGTGCTCAATTAGAATTTTAGATTTTGCTGGAGACGTTAAAGATAAAGTAACCATACATATAATTTTCTGATTGTCGGAATTGCAACCAGGAAATTCGTTTTAAGAGAAGTAATCTGTGATAGTTGATTAATGTCTGGACCAATTTGTTGGGTATATGTAGCTGTTGCAGGTCTGATTTACCGAACGGAAAGGAGATTCTTACAATGCAAACAGAAAGTCATGCGCGTAGATTGGGTGTGTAAAGCTCATGTGGACCATCTTTATGAATTAAAATTAGAGGATGGCGTAGACCAATTTACTAGTTCACACATAGTTTCACCATGTTCTTACTGGTTTTCAGATGTTCTGCTTAGAGTGCTCTTAATAGTTCAGCAACTCCTGCAAGAAAACAAGCATGGTTCGAAAAGAGATATATATTACATGCACCCTTCTGTTTTTAGAGGTGGTTTCTCAATTATCCACGAACTACCATCTCAAATGGAGTATGTTATGATGACTCTCTCACATCTAAGTCTACCTTAATTTGATAAAACAGAGCAAGCTGTGGTCGATCGTGCTGTAAATGACATTTGCATCCTTCTGCGGTGCAGTCGGCACAACCTGAATGTGGTTCGTTCTCAACAACTCTTGATTTATGCACTCTTTTTAATTTTAATTCAAATTTGATAAAGTAGAACCTTGAGTGGATTTGTATTTAAGTATGTCACATAAGCTCCTGCGTGTCTCTGCTCATAATTTTTTTTGTATATACAATATACATTGGTTGAATTTGAAGCAAGTTCAAGGGGGAGAACTGATGTGATGAAACATTTTATACTCCTCAAAGCTGTAATTTATTTTCCATGTATGTGAAGAGTTGATTCAGTGTTTGCATTGGGAAAGTTCTCTTTTGCAGCATTTGTGGCAACTTCGAAGTTAAACACGCATAATAAGGCTTATGGAGCCGAATTGAGTCTATGCATGCTTGCACCAATCACATGTGTCAATTGGTTCATAAGCTTTCATATCTCCTTGAATGCCGTTGATAACAGTTAAAAACAAATTGTGATGTTTTTTTTCTTTCTATATCATCCATTTGCAGGTTTCTGTTGGAAATGGGTAGGTACATGCATAATATTACCTTGGTGCTGAGATTTTCTGACATTTCAATGTTCTTCATTCTTTTGTGATTCAATGTCTTACATGGTAGAATTTTTTTCTCCTTGCTTGAATTTTCTTATTGTATTCTGGCATGATCTAATTACTCGTGTGTTTTAATGTTTGTGCTTGGCATGTGATTCACATACATTTTTATTGGCCAATGGTGTAACTCGTTAATTTTTCCTATGTTGGATTACCACTAAAAAATATCATCATTTTACATGGAACTCACTATTAGTTTTATGTTAACATCTAGCGCCTCCACATGTAGCAGTGTCATCCACTTGCATATATTTCTTAGAACATAATTAAAATAATTGTGATAGCTTTCACTGTTACCGCTTTATGTTTGTGGCTAATGCTCAATATTATCTCCTTCCTCATTTAAGATTGGTAATGGGCTGGCTAAAATTTACAGAAGCTGGGAGGAAATTCGATTGCATTAATTGTCCTAACATGGTAAGAAGAACAAAAACTTGAGATTATGCTATGTCATTCAGCAATGTAATTCTTGCTAGCTTTTCCCACAGGCGCACCATATTCCTGTAAATGTAGAAAATGTAGAAGGTATCCACTTGGCATAGATGCATGACATGTTTGTTGAGTTTGATTGAATCTTTATTGGTAAGGTGCCATATACAAATAAGGTTGGCTTGATTTTAACAGTAATAGAGATGAATTTACAGCACACAAATGATTCAGTCAGTATACTGTTTGTGCAATCTCTTCAAGTAATAATCTTATACATGTATAAATTCCCATAACACTTCTACTAGATATAATCAGTGTGGCTGAGTACATCTTAGTTGTGGAGAAAGAATCTGGTGAGGCCATTCATTTTCTAGTATAATTCAGAAGTTATCAATGTTCAATATCTGATTAATACGATTTTGGCTCGACAATTCTGCAGTGTTTCAGAGGCTGGCAGATGACCAGTTTTGCAAGCGTAACCGATGCATTGTCATCACTGTACGAGAAGTATTTCATTTTATTGCTTTGGGATTTTCTTGAAAAATTCCACTAAATATTTCTACACAGGGAAGAGGGTATCCTGATGTGCCCACGAGAAGGTAAAGACATTGTTTATCAGTTCTGTCCTTAAAAAATCTCCAAGAATTATTTTTGGCAGAGTCATTTGACTTCGTACTCAATTCCACCAGATTTCTGCGTCTCCTTACTAAAGCATTGCATCTGCCCGTATATTGCTTGGTGGATTGTGATCCGTATGGCATTGATATCTTGACAACCTTCCGATTTGGTTCCATGGTAATGTCTATCAGTTGTGGCATCTCTTTACATTCATCCGAGTAAATTTATGTTTTTTTCTCTGAGGAGTATCATAATTAATTTGACTTGATCTTATACCTTGTTTTAAAAATAGGATTTTCACTCTCCATTCTTCTTCTTTACATTTTCAAGCAATTGGCTTATGATGCCAAATCTCTACGTCTACCGGAGATTCGTTGGCTTGGAGCCTTTCCATCTGATTGTAAAACATATCAACTCCCACAACAGTGTCTCCTACCTTTAACTGCTGAAGGTTAAGATACATAACACAGAACCATGTGTTCATAATCGCATCTTTTTCCAACTAATTTTAAATGTTTTGTTAGATAAGCATAAGATCAGAGGCATGTTGCATAGGTGTTATATGGAACGTGAAGTACCCTATTGGAGGTAAAGCTTCGTGATTGGTCGTTTTGTCTTTTGTTTTTTGTTTTTTGTTTTTGTATTTCCATCAGTCATTTTGAAAAGCACTTTTGAATCCATTTGTAATATTTAATTATCTTTTAAAGGTTCGAACTCAAGCTGCTGTTGGACAGTGGAGTGAAATTCGAGATTGAAGCATTGTCTGCAAACTCGCTTTCATTCTTGACAGAGAGTTACCTGCCATCCAAAATCCGAAGGGGAGCATACATCTAAGATGCTGGCTTTGTTTCTTATCCTTTCACTCAACGATCAGGTTAAATGAAAAGTTCATTGAACATGCTGCCATGGAATTCATACGCATCACATTTTTAGAAAATGCTAGTTTCTTAGCTGTTATTAAGAGACTGATATTGAACCCGTTTTTCTTTTCTTCTTTTTTAAAAGAAAAACTTATCCCACTTAACAGTCTTGACATTGTACGTGAATGCCTGTCATGGCCTTTTACCCCTACTAATCGAATTCTGAAAATTAGCTCGAATCTATACTTCAAACTGCGAAAAACTCCTGAAAATGTGCCACATATTTAATTGGTAAGTTACTCGTACCAGTCGGGTTCATGGGTGAACTTTGATAAAGTTTGTACTAGATAATTCATATCATAAAAATTTATACTGAAATGGAAAAAAAAAAAAAAAGAGGTAGAGGATAACATACCCATCCCCACTGAGTTTTGCTTTTGGACATTCCTTTTTTTAAATGGCAGTATATCATCATTTATAAGTTCGGTTATTATTTCTCATTTTGGGACAGAATATGGTTTCATTTGTTAACAAAAATTATGGTAGTGAAGGAAATAAATCCAGTTTTATTTAATTTGTCTTAGGAAGATTGATTCTTTCTAGGGAATTGATACTGTCGTCAATCACATTTTTCGGGATTTGAACAATTAGATAAGATTCAATATTGGCAGATCACACACAAAATGATGCAATGTAAAACAGGAAACTATGAGAAAGTGGTCTGTAATTTAGAATCTTATCCTAATTAAAAATGGAAATGATATGTACAAAATCATTAGAAAGATTAATTTTTCATTTTCATAAGGTCCCAAAACATATTTTTAATATTTATATCTACTGCACAAGAAGAAACCCTTATTTCATCTCCAGGGTTATAGAGCACATAGCCTTTTACTATCGTTGTGATGGAGCCTTACGCAGAAGCGGTATTTATTCAAAAATTGTCATGTTTAATGTTTTTCCCTTAATTAATATGAATCGCTGCTTCATATGACTTTTTGAATGAATCATGTGTTGTAGAGTTGTGTTTTGAAGGTGAATGTCCATTGTCAGGCCTGCAAAATGAAGATGCTGGAGGTTCTGGGTTCAATTTGTGGTAAACATTATTAATTCATACTTTTTTATAGCCTTTCGCGTGAGAAGTATAAACTAAAGAGGGATTTTCTAAAAGGGCCTTTCTGTAAATTAGGATAATGAATTGTAGCCTTGACTTAATTTTTAAAAATAGCCTTAAGTTTCAAATATATCATTCAAGTAATTTTTTTAAATAGCCTTTAACTTCATTACACCCCTCCACCGTTATGTATCTGAAGTGCCTATTCTTACTCCAACAGCGGCCTTTTGTACGCCTTAAAGGGAAGGGAGTGAGCCATCCCGTCGTAATGCTTTAGCTTCTTTTCCTCCATCTTCTAAATTCTTCTATTTTATGTCCCCACCATGCTTTGTAGGAACTATGAACCATATCCAAAAATCTTTGTGGATGTTACATACAATTTTGTGGAACAACACATAAAATTTTTAAAACCATTTCGGAACATATGTAAGTTGCAAACGATACTCAAATTGTTTATTTAGTATAATTTAGCAATAAAGATCCAAGTTAATAGATCCTATGAGCATTGCAAGTTTCTATATTGAATATATATCAACTAATGGATTGTAATATAACATGATATTTTAGCATATAATAATAATGTAATAAAAAAAAGAATGAAAATTTCTTTATGATGGAAAATATTCATATGTATAAAAGGCCGCCATTATTTAAGTTAGTTTGTCGGTAAAATTCTTTTGAATTTGATTAGTTAAGAAAAAATTCAATTTTTGGATGATAATAAAATAAATAGAAATTTATTGTTCTAGCCTGCTTCAAAAACGTATTTTTTTTAAAAAAAAAAAAGCTTTTGAGAATCCTCTCTCTACAGCAGGTAAAAGAAAGGATGAGGAAGATGGCTTAAAAAAGGGCAATATAGGATTTTCAAAGTATGCAAGGCTATTTTTAAAAATGTTTAATGAACAAGGTTATTTTTAAAAATACATTTATGAAGGTAGGCTAGAATAATGAATTTCTCTAAACTAAATGATTTTGGGCAGAGATATTAGGTGTAAGAAAAATATTTTAAATTTTTTTATCTAATTTCTTTTAAAATATCGATTTTAACTTTGAAATATTCCCATTATCAAAACAATATATGTTTGCAATAGACGTGTATTTTGAATCCTTATTGCAAGTGTTCTTCACCTTTTACTTGATCTTAATAAAAGGTTTCGAATTTGGAGATTGAATTTGTATGTTTTACCTAACTGGCCAGATAAAGAAGGGAAATAAAAAAGGACCCTCTAGTTTAAAATTAAACTAATGCGTTTATTATATGCATTTTATGTGCGTAAAAAACATCAAACAATAATTTATTAAAATAATTAAAATAATAAATTTTATTTATATTTTTTTTTTCAAAAAACAATATTTAGATATAAATTTGTAGACTAAAAAAACTATTTCCGATAAAATTTAAAAATCTAGCGTAAAATATTATTTTTTATCGACAAATTTTATATAATCAGGATTTTTTTAAAGTAACCTTTTATCTATTTTTGAAAGTTTATATTCTTTTTATGAAGCATCTTCCCTCAGAAAATAGAAAATAAATTGTAAATAAAAGTTGAAACTGACGAGAGTTTAAATAGAATATGTCTAAAGTACCAAAATTTAGTTTATCGGACACTCACCGTTGATGTATTGTGATAAATCTAATCGTATACGTTTTGAATCTCTGAAACCAAAACATATATTTTACAAAATTTACTGAAGATGTTAATATTTTTTTTCTTTTGACCCAAAATGAATATTATTTTCCTCCATATGGTAAATGAACTTCGGACAATATTCTGTAGGGGTTTATAATGTTAGCATAGATTCCCAAGAAGGATTGGCTAAAGTGTACGGTATGGTGAATCCAAACATGCTATTGAGGGCCTTGACTAGAACCGGGTACCATGCAGAATTAAAAAGGGTCAATCTTCGGCACCCGCAACTTAACAGACGTTATTACTCTCATGACTATGGTTATTATAATAATGGAGACCATTACGGAGCGCTGGACTCATATAGGTCTAGACGGTATCCGATGGATTATTCTTCCCCGTGTTCTTCGAGATTAGGGTCCGATTATCCCTACTATCACGGGTTGATGTTACCACCGGCAAGGTATGTACCATCATACCCACCCAAAGAATATGACCTGTATGAGGATGAACCCATCAGTTTTTGCAGCATTTTGTGATCAATTATGTTACCAAGAATGTTGCTTTTCTTTTTGTTGGTTTTTGTTTTTGGTTAGTGAATGGAAATGGATATAGTATTTGTCTTAGGTCCTAGTTTTATGACGTTCAGGCTCATTGTTCTACACTTGTTTTACATCCATTGATTAAAAAAACATTAAGAACTTAAATTAAAGTTTTTTTATCATAGAGTTGAATTTGATGATTTATTGACTTTAATAGGCATTTTTATGCATGTAGGAGTGGACCCTTTTATATCTAAAAGATTGAAAATTCCGTATGATTAAAAAGGCTTTTGACAAATTCAAGAAACTTGAAGATATTATTGGCACAACCGCACAACAATTCCCGTGTTGCACTGAATCGAGCGAGTATTGTTGAATTATTTATGAAAATGGTGACAAATTTTGTTCAATTTGTGCCTTTGGATCGACCTATTTTAGATTTTAAATTTGGGTATTTAACTTTCCCTAAATATGTCAACGGACTAGTGCTAAATGGAACCTTGTTTCTTTGCAATTTCCAAGGTCTCTCTTGGTACTCCCCCCTTTGTTCAGAAGAACCATATTTTTCAAATTACGGAAGAATAAGGTTATGAAAAAAAAAACTCTTTTGGAATGTCGATCCCAATTTTATACGATCGGTCTTACAAACATCAACACATATACAAATATATATATATATATCTTGGTCTTTATAAACACTCGATCATATAAGTATTTTCCAATGCCGATCATCAATCTATATGCCTATATCGTAACCACATCATTTACGACCAACTATTCAAACTTATGTTCTCTTTTTTTTTCCCAAGTAAATGGTACGATCCTACGGTAGAGGGAGGGGGATATAGTTTTCGAACTCGAGATTTCCTGACTCGCAAAGCATAATATCGATCATACAGATTCAAAATTTTAAAGATGGACAGAATCATTATTTTACAAGTAAAATAAAGGTAAAAGAATCAAACAAATGCTTTTGAAGATGATTGGATCGATCGCAGAAGGATTTTTCCGGAATCTCACGCCGTCCTGATAAAAAGAAAGTGCGAGTGTTTGAATACTTGATCCTACAAAACTTAGAACCAAATTCCATAATCATTTCAAGGTCCACGATCCCATGTATAGATAAATTAGAAATAATGCAATATTTATACATGAAATATGTAATAATAAATCATTTAAGAATTGTGCTCCTTTTCATTTCATGAATAATGATTAATACCGTACAATTTTTTTCTCCACCTACCCTCAAAATCATTGGATTGTATGAGTTCCACGTATCTTATTATGAAAAAATTATGATCATATTCTGCCATACACCAATATATATATATATATTGGTATATATATATATGTATATATTTTGGGGTTTATAAGATCCAGTTCACACAAAAATTTCCCTTTTATTATGGATATGTTTATTTTCTTGAGAATCTAGTGATTATTATTTTGGATATACGCAATTTCTGAATTGATGATTAAGGGTGTGCATTCAGTTAGGTGCATATCGAATCGAAATTTCGGTGGATATCGAACCGAAATTTCGGTTAACAAAATTTTAGGTTCCAAAATTTGAAAACCAAAAATCGAAAAAAAAATTTCTTACAATTTTTTTTTTTTGGAATTGGATGGTTATTCAAAAGAAAATTCAACAAATACTAATACATCATACATAAATGAAAGATATATGGGCCTTATTTAGCGAAAGCTGTTATTCCCACAAGTTATCGTATAACCGAATTATAATCAGATTACAATTATTATCGAAAATAAAATATACTGCAAACTTACAACAGTAGTATGTAAACACTGTTCAAAATCTGCACAACTGAAAATTGGAACAGGACGAGGCAACAGCAAGCCGTGTGCCCGTAAACTCAAATTTGCCCGCCTTAGCTTATGGCCTCACGGACAAGTGAGTTACAAGGTACAACGCTCAATCAACCTCTGTTCGGATTGAAGCAGAACTCCGAGCAAACTACTTCGAACACTAGTAGTGTGCAGTACTCTCAAATCAGAATGTGAGATTTATGTATGCAGATTTTCGGGATGATGAAAACAAAGGGCTGGAGCAGCTTATATAGCTAAGCAACAGACCTCTCCAAAGGTCTCAGAAATTAATTGTAATTTTTAGTGGGGTAGATGAAAAGTCTCAACACTTAACATCAGATTAATATGGATTTAAGTCTCACACTTAAATCTGACATCAATTCTACAGGTAGGTGAAAAGTCTCAAACTTAATACTCTGCAGAATATGAAAAGTCAGGTATATGAAAAGTCATTTCAGAAATCCGAGTAGTAAAAAGATAGGACTTTTATCATAATTGAGTATTCATAATTAACTTATAATTAACTTACCATAATTTTGTTCTCATTAACAAAATTAATAATAATTATTGAGCTTTTATCAATTAAACCCAATTATAATTAGTAATCCCAACAAAAGCATGCTTCTCATCTACAAATTACCAACACGAAATAATAAGTTGAGCATATACTCTGACATTAGCATATCATAAAGAAAGGAACAGACATTCCATAAACAAGGAAGCCGATAATTTCAAAAATCCAAATATAAGAAGGCAAGCAACCACAAGATTAAATCATAAGTATAAATTATTTTTCGGTTCGGTATAACTGAACACTCGAACCGAACAACAGATTTTATAAGTCATAATTAGTATATATGCTTGGTGTTTTTTTTTTACCTGAATCCAATAAACAAGGAACCGAACAACAGATTTTATATTTATAAGCCAATAGCACAAGTTTTTTTTAGAAGGGAAGAGACTAACTATTTTTTCATACGGGACTCGAACTCGAATCTTTCAGTTTTATTAGACTATGCCCTTCTTTTATTAGTCTAGGCCCAGGAGCACGAGCTCTCTTTTTAAAATATTATAAGGGCAAAGTTCAGGACGATATCCTATCCATAAACTTTATTCATCCTAGTCCAGGAAAAAAACTGGCACTTATTTAAGTCCACTTTAGGTTGAACGACAAATCTGGTATGTCAGCTACGGTTTCTTACAGTTGGTTTTTCTCTTCAATTTGTCATTCCATCACTTCGTTCCAGATTTTTTTTTCAAATCTGGTATGTGTTTGTGTATGTATGTGTGTAAGTGTGTGTGTATATATATACATACTGTTTGTTGTCTTTCGAGGTTTTTTAATTATGATTAATTGGTGTCCGTGCTTCTTTGCTCATTTCTAGAATTTACAGCCTAAAACTTGCAACAAAGATGATGACCCAAAGAAAAATTAATTGGTGCACGAAAATTATAAAAAATAATTGATGCATGAAAATTATTAAACTAACTGGTGCACGAAAGATATTGCAACGAAGAAGATGAACCCGAGAAATTAATTGATGCACGAAAAATATAAAAAAGTAACTAGTGCACGAAAATTATTAAAAGTAGATTGGTGCACGAAACTTGAAAAAAGTAACTGGTGCATTAATCATAAACTAACGGGTGCACGAACTTATAAAAGTACTTGATGCAAGAAAAGTAATTGATGCACGAAAATTGAAAATCATTAAGTGATGCACGAAAATTGAAAAACAGTAACTGATGCACGAAAAATAAAATTTGTAACTGATACACGAAAATTGAAAATCAGTACTTGATGCAAGAAAATTAAAATCAGTAACTGGTGCACGAAACATAGAAAGAGTATGGGATGCACAAACCATAATCGCAAGTGGGTGATGCTACTGATGCATGAACCATACAATTAAGTAAGTGATGCACGAACCATTTAATTTCGTGCACCAGTTATTATATTTCGTGCACCAGTTGTTTTTTTACAAATTTTGTGCATAAATTAATTAACACAAAGTTCGTGCACCAGTATTGTATTTTCATGCATCAGTGTCATATTTTCATGCACCAATTACTTTTTATAATTTTCGTGCACCAGTTACATTTTATCATTTTTGTGCATCAGTTACTTTTTATGATTTTCCTGCACGAAGCTTATATTTCATGCACCGATTTTTTTTTAAAACTTTCGTGCACTAGTAATTGATGCACGGAAATTGATAATCATTAAGTGACGCATGAAAATTAAAAATCAGTAACTGATGCACGAAAATTGAAAATCAGTAACTGATGCACAAAAAATAAAATCAGCAACTGATGCACAAAAATTGAAAATCAGTAATTGATGCACGAATTGAAAATCAGTAACTGATGCACGAAACATAGAAAAAGTATGTGATGCACAACCATAATCAAAAGGATTCCAAATGCTACGAACAATTTAGATGCTTCGATTCAATTTATTTCATGTGAAGAACATTTTAGCAAATAGTTTTTAGTTCGGGGGCGATGAGATGAGACGACGAGATGATGAAGAAAATAATGATCTGAGAATTGACAAAATTTTTTAGCAGAAAATTTAAGGTGTGGGGCGATGGGATGGAGAAGAAAAGAATGATCTGAAATTAGGTTTACGCTGTTTTCAACTGAAGGGTATTTTGATAACTAAAAATAATTTTCAAACCAATAGTTACAAAATTGCACTTATATAAATATAATTTTTTGTTAATTATATTGTTTAGTAAGAATTTATTTTTTCAAATTTATTTATAATAAATTTATTAAACAAAACCTGCTTACAATTCCCCATATAAATAACGTTGCCACCATTAAGGGTGCGCTTGGTTGCTGTGATAGGATAAGCGATGGATAGATTAAAAAGTGGATAATGAGTTGATAAGTATACTAATGGATAAACTATATTGTGTTTGGTTCGTATGATTAATAAACTATGATAAATAATATTGTGTTTGGTGTAATTGATAATATGTGGTAAAGATTAATTTTTTTTGTAAAATGACAAAAATATCATTGAATATGTTTTGCACTTTTTTTATTATTTTATTTAAATTAAATTTAAGTTAATCAAATCAAATTTATTTATTTAATATAATTATTAATAAAGTATTATAATGAATTAAATAGTATGTGTAAAATATTGAAAATATTATAATAACTAATACAAAATTAATTTAAACTTTTAAGTTAATCTCAAATTATAATGAATACATGTTAATCAAATTAAATTTAAGTTAATCATAATTAACAAAACAAAGACATATCAACAAAACATTATGAACAAATAAATACTAATAAGAACATGAGAGAGCATCACATTGTGTATAAAAGAATAAGGTCCAAATACCATTTCATTTCATAATTTACACATCC
Organism: Haberlea rhodopensis; assembly: GCA_907163345.1. Taxonomy (NCBI): domain Eukaryota; kingdom Viridiplantae; phylum Streptophyta; class Magnoliopsida; order Lamiales; family Gesneriaceae; genus Haberlea; species Haberlea rhodopensis. Next base: position 4,964,735 of record CAJQUN010000020.1, on the reverse strand, counting down.
ATAGTTGCAAACACATACTCCAGTAGGTAAGTCAAAACATATCTCAAAACATCTGGTACTACAATAGCAAAACTCTCCACATGTTCCCTATGGCGCGATCATTTCCAAATATCTCACAACCTTCATGGTAATAAGGCCACGAAATTACGCATTATCTGTGCATTGCTATCAGACTTTATGTCTTTAAAATGAAAACCAAAGATAAGATCCCAGCAGCAACTAGAAGAAAAAACCAGGTTTGGTTTTGAGTGAACATGCGTGCACAACTAATCCAAACTGAAGTTCTAACAGAAATTTTGCAGATGCCTAAGCCCACAAAAAACAGTGTGAAGCAGCTAAAGCCAATCTAAAACATCAGCAGTTGCAATAGCCCAAAAAGATCTGTAGTGCAAAAATAATACCAGAAGAATACCCTATAGCCATCCAAAGATAACAAAGCCATGTATACATTTGAACCGGACAATGTTGTAGTGGGCTATTACATGTAGCAAAGAGAAGAATGTTGCTCATTCAAACATTCGATTAATAACAAAGGCGAGTAAGTACTTTCCTGTACGACACTCCTTCTTACTGCATAGAATATGAAAACAGGACAGATCAACCAAGAATGAAACTCATATTCTTATGCAAATATATCCTTCTCGAGGGAGCATCAACAATTCCTCTACATGTGAAAAGAAAAGAACACAATAAGATAAAATATGCTAACATTTGGAAATCAAGAAAACTGTATGCTGAAATCACAAGACAAGAAAGAAGCAAGATGCCAAGTCAGCTTCATGCTTTAACCCTGATTTCACATCATAAATCTATCAAATGATCAGAACTGCGTGATTGTTTTGCAATTTGCACACTCCCTGTTCTCCGACTACTTAAGAAGTCCTTCCAAAATCTGAAAACACGGAGAACATTATACTACGTCAAGTCAGGGAACCATATAGTAGAGCAACCAACATTATACTACGTCAAGTCAGTGAAACTCAATCATAAAGGTCAATCAAAATGCAAAGAATTGGCAAAAGAAGGAGCAATAAGCACATCAAGAACTTTACTGATTCCCCATCGATGCCTTTACATATTTAAAATGTTTTTTTGTTAGAACAGGATCAGATATCCAAGCAAATTCAAATCTCTCTTCTCACAGCAAACCAAAGCAAAAAGCACATTTCATCTAAAAACCAAATCTCTCAATCGAACACAAAATAATCACATCATGAACCACAAGACTCCAATTTCATCACTTCTTAAGCATGATAAACAATACCATCAACCATCCGAACAAGATACAAATCACTGATAACAGAAACCGACAATTATGGCAATATTAAGATAGAGAAAATAACACAAAAATAATCCAAATCCAAAAGAACGAAGACCTTTCTATGCTTGGCATTGAGCCCTTTGGAAATATAGCCCTTCTCGTTCATGGTGACAATACTCTCGAAAACCGTGCAACGAAGAGAAGAAGGAGGGAGTTTAGCTGGCGCGATCTTTTCCCCTCCCCTCTTCCTCCCTACAAGAACCGCCCGACTGGATGACCTGCGCCTTGAAGTAGAGTGAAGGAAGAGTACTACAGAGAGACAAATCGCAGGCGACCTCGAGCTTGGGTAGATTAAGGTCAAAAGTGTCATGTGCCAAACATATCACGATTACTGTGCAAAAATGGATACTTAATACCTGGGTGGTGAGGGGATGCGTTTTCAACCTTCAACAGTGCTTTGTACCAGGGCTTCGGGAAAACGGTGGATATCTGAAAATGCAACCAAACGGCTGATTATGCATTTTCCTACCCTAATCAAGCTCCAATCAATGGAACCAAACGCAGCCTAAAAGGAAGAAATTAATCCTATGTTGTTTGTTCGTATGTTTCTCGTAATTATTGCCACCACTAAAAGGAAGAAATTAATCTTATGTTGTTTGTTCGTATGTTTCTCCGATTACGAGGACGATTTTCCAATTTTTGTTATGCGTGAAGAACACGCCCACGTACTCCCGTCCCTTTTTTTTTTTCGTGCTGCGTAATCTGCACTGCGTCCTAAATGTTACTCCGTGAATAATTTAGCTCCAACCACAAGAACTCCCACTCTCAAGATCCATGCCGCGGCATTATCTCTCCCTTTCTCTCCTTTGCGTCCTGTCCTCTCAGCCGCCGCACACGGCGGAGATTCTGACTCGCCATCGGAGAAGCCAAATCTCAGGTCCGATCCCTGATACTTGTGAAAATATGGTGCTTGATACTGGTGTTTGTAGGGACTTTTGCAGGGGAAATGGAAGTGGAACGAGGGTTTCTTGGTAATCGGGACGCAGTTTGCAGGTGGGGTCTTTCTGGGAACTTCTTTGATGCATTTCTTGAGTGATTCTAACTCCACTTTTGAGAATTTGACGAGTAAAGAGTACCCGTTTGCGTTTATGCTGGCGAGTACTGGATACTGGTTCCATTGTTTCTTATGTTTATGGAAAGAGTGATACTGGTTCTACTATTGTTGATCTCGAACTTCAAGGTATGCGTTTTTTATTTATTTTTACGGACGTTTGTGTATCCTGCTGCTTTATACAAGTGCAGATTTAGTAATTGATCATGTCTTATTTGTGGGGTTTTCTTGCCGGTAGTGTTTCTTTTCTTTTCTTGCTTTAGGAACAATTAATTACCCTATATAATAATTACCCTAATGTTACTAATAGTGTAACAGTAATATACAATGCACCATTCTTCATTTTGGGCCGTCCTCAATTTTCCGTTCTTTATGCTGGGCCTGTGGCCTGCCTTCTTTTTTCTACTGGCCATTTAATTTTTACTTTGGGGGGCGTTTTCCCCTTTTCCCAATTTCTTCACCTTATCTTTTTACCTTGGCATCAAATACAATCACTGTTCCTCCAATTTCCCAATTTCTTCACCTAATCTTTTTGCGTGTTTTGGTCTGAGAAAATCCCGTGAACGGGGTTCATCCTTGCTTTCACTCCTACCCACTTTCTCATTTCTTTCCCGATTTTGGTCAGATTTTTGGAACAATTTTGCTGTCGTCTCTTCTTCACGCCGCGATTTGAGCCGCATAATAATCCTCTTTTAACCTCAATACAGATGTCTTGAGCATGCTTTGTACTTCGGCGAATCGGGGGAAGTCTTCCAGCAGCTTCTCCATGAAAGTCGTTTCTTGGGTTAAAGTAGTTCTTCGCGTGTTTTTATGAGCTTTTTGGTTTGCTTGTTAATTTTGTGTGTTGCAAATTTTTTTGGTGGAGTCTAGATTTTTGGTCTTTTTCCTGATTGATGGTTGACTTGATTGGCTCGGATTACTTCTGCTTGAAATTTGGAATGATTATGGTTTAGACTGATTAAGAACCTTAATTTGAACATAGAGGGACTTTTAATGGCTTTTTTCTTCTTGGTTTGATTGTAGGGTTTTTTTTGTTGTTTTGATGAGCTTTTTTTTACCATATTTCATCGTGTGATTTACATTTTGGGGTCCCTGCTTATATTTTATATGTTTAGTGTTGCTTGCGCTGTTTCAACTCTTCTATGTTTATTGTTGGCAGATTTACTCTTTTAGCTCTTTTTTCTTTTTTTTGCACTTTCAGCATTTGGCGGTACGGTGGCTAGCCGTCGTATTTTCCCCTCCTCTTCCTCTATTTGGTTGGTCGTTTTCGAACTATTGCCCAGATTTTAACCTGGCTGAGTAGGCCATTTCCCCTTATGGATTCGGACCTATTATGCACTGTGTTACGGTGTAGCTGAAAATGGAGTATTTCACTCCTCACTGTCAGCAATGCCACTCAAATCTGATGGCTCTCTTTGCATAATGGAAGCTCTTACTAGATCTTCTTTCTTGATGACTGTGGTTTTCGCTATTCTTTTGTGATGTTTGGTGTAGCTATGGTGCCTAATTCTTCCCCAAAACTCGAGAACTCCTTGGGGGTGCAACGATTGCTTCTCATCAATATGCCATCACCGCTCCTCAAATGATGCCATGGTTTTAAGCGTAGACAGTGCATTTTACAACCAAGAACCTTTTAGACAGTAAAATCACTATTATTCTAGCCTTAACTGCAAATTTCATTCTCAGGAGGAGTGGTGAATTTTCAAGAGTTGCTTCTATGTACAGAAGCATCACAAGGTTGATTTCAATTTTATTTTTACTTTTCTTATATGATTCAATGAAAATCAGTGCATATATATTATTTGAAAAAACTATGTATAAAGTAAATAGATTGTGTTTTTCATCTTTACAATGTTAAGATTCATGTGGATGAAAGTGTGGTCTGTGTTTGCAAATAGCCATCATCAGCATGGCAGATGGCAAGCAAGGATTGGTCGAGGAGCCGGAAAAAAGGACCTTTATCTAGGAACTTTCAGTAAGTTGTAACAGATAAAGTTCTGTGTTTTTCACATTTTTCGACAAATGGAAATTTTATTTTGGCATGAAATATTGTCTGTAAATCGGGAATATATACGAATTATTGTTTGTGCTTCTAGATTCCAGCATTATTCAGGATCTATCGGACTCAATTATATGTCTTTATTTGCTTTCATGCTTCTCCTTTATTGGTCTCCTTTATTGGTGTACGCTTTTATAAGGCTGACCATACAACAACTTTGACTCTGTGTTGCTGGTTTGAGTGGAAATTGAGCTTTTATTAAGGCTGTTTGTACGAGAAAAAATGGTAAAGAGGGTGAAATAGTCGTTCTTCTTGACTATAATTTGGACTTGAGAAAAGAAAATTTTGCAAATATGCATAATGCAGGTACTCAAGAGGATGCTGCTGAAGTTTATGACGTTGCAGCAATTAAATCACGGGGAACTCTGTGTTGCTGGTTTGAGTGGAATTGAACTTCTATTAAGGCTGTTTGTATGAGAAAAAATGGTAAAGAGGATGAAATAGTCGTTCTTCTTGACTATAATTTGGACTTGAGAAAAGAAAAATTTCAAATATGCATAATGCAGGTACTCAAGAGGATGCTGCTGAAGCTTATGACGTTGCAACAGTAAATTACGGGGAACGGGGAATGTGCCCAAGTCAAATAATCTGGCCAAGGAATATAGTTCAGTAGTTCACTTTCTCATCCAGTTAATTACATTAGCATCTTCAAAGTCTAAACTAGATATCAAATATAGGTGTTTATGGATTTTCCTCAACTGAATGACACTACCTGATGACTCAGGGGAATCCATCATGAAGTGTATTACACTGGTAGCTAACACCTCAAATATGCTTGTGGCTGCTCGTGAAGCTTCAATTTATGCAGGTAACTGAACTACTATTTGGTTTTTACGCTTAACGTATCTGTTTCTTGGAAAATGATTTTAAAAGTACTTATCACATTCATGTGCAGTTTTTCACTTTTTAATGCTTGGTATACTTGCCAATCATTAATTTATGAAATTGATTTTATTAAATTTTCGAAGCGTCAAATATCGATTTTATAATTGGCTCAAAAAACATTTTCCTCCCGTTCTTCCTCCTGTTATCTATGTACTGTGGCGTCTGTTTTTTTATATGTGGCCTATGGTGACACTAAGACTCACCTTTTTATTCATTTATTTTGTTATGTTTTCATGTGGATTGTAGTGAATGTAAGTTATACTTAGCTATTCTCAATCATGTTAATTCTTAAACCCTCAACTTGCTGGGGTGTTGACCCTCGAAATAAATGATGCTCCTAGGTGACTTCGAATGTCTTTCTCAACATTTTAAATTTTTTTAACAGAACATTTAGAGTGTTTTTGTGAATATGGCTGATTCGTTGTTCTTTAAAAATGGGGGGAAAATACGTACCGTGTGCATTTGTTTTGTTGATTTCGCTGTTTCTTTTCGTTGGCTACTATTTGTTTTGGTTTTCCCTTTTGAATATGGTTAATGTGTGTTATTTAATTCGGTCCACCTAAATCCTTTTTTTTTTTTTTTGGGCAAATTTACGTGCAATGTTTCTCAGTTGGTTTACCTTCTTCTTTGTTTTTTTTGTTAAAATTTCTGAATTTGGTTGTCTTTCTATTTATTGTGATTAACAGATGCATGCTTGTCTTTGATTATTTGGAACGAGCATGCGTCACCCATCATTACAAAATAGTTGAATCATTAGCTATACAACTGTGCTTTTTTTTTTTTTAAATGTTAGTAGGTCATCAAATAGTTACATAATATCACCATATATTACTCCCTGGCACCGCGTCTTACGCAGTGCCAAGAAAAACTAGTATTAATAATAAGGGTAACTACATGAAATTCATTGCAACCTTCTGTTCATTACGTTTCATAGTTTTTAAATTGAATCAAGATTTCCATATTCTCCCTTTCTTTGTAACAGCAAATGCTCGAGATGATAAAGGCCACGATAATGGAATACCATTGCATTCGAATTCATATTTACAGGTTAAAATCTATGTCCGAAAAGTGTCTGTCTCTCCATCCATGCGTTTTTAAATGAGCCTGCTCACTTTTAGGTGTTTGAGTGCCACAAAAGCTTCACTTCCAAGTGCTACCTCACTTGGTGACAGTATCTTGTTGATTGCTGCACTTTGTTTCCATTCCGTATTTGAGGGCATTGCAATCGGAGTGGCAAAACCGAGGCGATTGCTTGGCGAGCTCTTTGGACCGTCTGTTTGCACAAGATATTTGCTGCCATTGCTATGGGGATTGCACTTCTCCAAATGATTCCAGATCGTCCGCTCTTATCATGTGCATCTTATGCCTTTGCATTTGCTATATCATCGCCAATTGGTGTTGCTATTGGCATTATAATTGATTCTACGACACAGGGTTCTGTAGCTGATTGGATATATGCGATATCAATGGGTCTGGCTTGTGGGGTGTTTATCTACGTAGCCATTAATCATCTACTTGCTAAAGGTTACAATCCTCAGAAGTTGGTTTCAGTTGACATACCGTTCTTCAAGTTTCTCGCCGTTTTGTTTGGCATTGGCGTAATTGCCGTTGTAATGATATGGGATACCTAGCTCGCTGCTAAAAAATATGTGTGAAATTTCCCCGACCCCTCTCTTCTTATTCTTATTCTTAAGTGGTTTGACATGTAGTAGTGAGATGCAATGCATTATTTGGTATGCATCTTAGTAACTGAGATCTTGAAGTGGGATCTGTGTTTCAGGTGTAAAAAATGGTTTTTCAAGAAATATACTCAACGAGCAACATAATTCATTTCTTCTTATATCATAAAAAATATTACATTTCCCATTAGGCACTACCTCATCTATCATAATACATCTTCTGATATGATCCAGACTCTTTGAATAGCATAGACATTTCTTAACCCGAGCATTTCCTTTTGATTTGAATATTATTTGCCTTCTGTGAATCTTGAAGTAATCTATATTCCTTCAGACGCAGTAGAAAATCGATCCATCAATGTAACTATAGTCTTAGCCACTGCTCCCCCTTTATAAATGCTGTATCCAGAAAGGGTTTTGCTTCCAGATACTTGAGGGCTTTAGACCATGGTACTCTACCTCTTCTATCTGCTCCCCTTCCTCCACACTGATATTCTCCAAATACAACGGTGCTGCATACATGAAATATGCATACATAAGTTACTAATTGAAGATTTTTTTTAGTTTCCTGTTGAGGAAAATTAAGTGCTCAGATTTCAAGAAGTCGCATACTTTTGTCTTGACGGAGTTCTCCAATCTTCCCATCCTTCTGGCCTTATGTTAATGTCGAATTCACAATATGAATATATTATTCGTGAATAATCTCCCCAGGCTCTGCCTAAATAAATCGATCCAGTTCCATTAACAGTACAATTGGTAAAAGAAAATCCGGTATCCTCGTCAGGGAAGTTCCTGTGTTGGGCAGCTATGGCGAACGCATCTCCCACAACATGAATACTGCTCTCCTGTGAAAATCGCTTAATTTTGTTACCAAGAACTAAGAAATCAATAAAAATGATCGGAATATAAGTACCTTGTAGAGGGATTTTGCATTGCCAAATATGAAATCTATGGATCCTTGGATGAAACATTGGTAAAAATAGTGCGTTCCAGTTTCATCCAAAAGTGTATCTTGTGATCCCAGAAACCGAACTTTGTAAAACATTGCTTTATCACCTGATATCCTCAGTGCCACAGCTTGGTTGCCATCAACTCCACCCCCCGTGGAGACGACTGTATTCTGCGATAGAATGTCTAATTTTGGGTCAAGAAATGAATTTTATGACTATAGGACATAATATAAGGCAGATTCAGGAATTTTTGCCTCAAAAGTGATCCCTGATGCACAAAAGTAGTCTGATTCTACTGTGACAGAGGCTGAACTCCATGTTCCAAGAAAAAAGCCATTCTTGTCCCTGTCTGAAGCTCTGTCTTTCCAGGTTATAACTGTTTCAGAAACTTGATCTTGCCTACCGATAAAGGAAATGTATGGCTTAGACACTGGAATCTTCACCTTTTCTCTACATCAGATTTCAGAAGTGTGTTAAAAGTATGCCAACAAAGTAAGAACAATAAAATCAGGGGCAGATCCATCAACTATCTCAAGAGCGGAGCAACTATCCCGGGGGGTTGGGTCAAACGATTTTTAGAGGGGATAAAACTGATTTTTTTTGCCAAATTATATATAAAATTGAATGATTTTCATATAAGGGCCATCGCCTTCTTTCGCCCTTGCTAAGTTCGCCCCTAAATGATTTAATGTAAAACAAGAAAATGAGAAGGAAATAATGTCACTATGTGAAATGGGGTGCCAAAAAAAAGTTATCTTTCCAGTTAAAAGGGATGATAGAAAAGTGTAGGAGGTAAGATGCAGTAGGCGACTTTGTTTTGTTTATATGAGTTAAAATTTATAATTTTGATAAATAAGGCTTACGAAATTTTTAAAATTTATACAACAGGAAAAGGAAACGAAAAAAGATCTTAAAGGAGGGAAATTAAGAACCCTGTAACAATACATGCAAGTTGTAACCTCCTCACTATCCCACTTCCCCATTTCAGTTTTCAACGAGCAGAAAACACACACGAATCCACGCATGCACAGTTATCAATTAAATTCATCTGCAGCATAATATATGAAAAACAAATGCTGATTATAATAAATTTGAACCTGTAAATTCCAGGAAGAATATGAATTTTAACTCTTTCAGCATTATTTTCTGGTACCAGATCAACAGCACCTTGCACTTTTAAAGAATCTCCACCACCATTTTTATCAACCAACAATACCTTCTGTTGATCGCCCACATCTCTGAAATCCAACCTGTACCCATTTACAATCAAATCGTCCCACGTAATATAATCTCTCCTACTGTTGGTATTTTGCGAAAACCCGACTTTGGCTTCATCCCACAACACCAAAAGAGCAAAAAACCAAACAGTACTGAAACGGGTTAAATTCATTTTCAAAAGTTAAATAGAACCCTGAAGTTTCTAAATTAGTGAAGAAACGACATAAAAAAACTGCTGAGGGGGCTGCCGTGTGATGAGAAAGAAGTGAAGACAATAAATACAGGAGGTCGGGAGCGGGAGTGGGGTGTATATATTAAGCTAAATGACTAAATCTCTCCATTGAATCGCATTACGTATGAACCAAATCAAATGAAGTTTAAAGAAAACTCTGTTAAAAGAATTACAGGTACAAAGATGCATGGGGTGCGCTTAATTTAATGCAGCTCTTGGAAGAATTAAACCCAGAGGTTCGAAATGAATAAAAAGTGGGAGTGAGAGTAAATTAATGGAAGTTTTCAATGTGATTAATGTGGTTGAAATATAAAAGAATTAAAATTCATGAAATTTATGCTGAAGGGGGGAAAGAGAAAAGAAGGATTGTTGAGTAGTGGTTGTCAAACTCAAACGAGCCGTAACGGTTTAGTATGGTAGAAACGGGCGCCTTTTAATTCACGGACGAATCACCCCCCCACCCCCACCCCCACCCACAACCCTTCATTGCATGCATTATAGTATGCACTTAAAACTTAATTTTTTTTTTGATGGGCAAAAAATTACATTTTACGTGGGTACAAGGGATACTCAAACTAAGGGTGTAAACGAATCGAATCGAGCTGAATATACAGAAAATTTTAAGGTAAAAATTTGGCTCGAAATAGATGTATTCGAGCTCGAGTTCGATTCGAAGTTCGAATAGTTTTAAAAATTTGGCTCGAGTTCGGTTCGAATCATAGTTCGAGTTCGGCTTGAAAATATTCGAACATGTTCGTGATCTATTCGAATTATTATTCGAAAATAAATAGCTGAAAGGTTCGAAATATATTTATTTAAAATATAATTATATTATATCAATAAAATATTAAAGTTCGCGAGCGGCTCGCGAACTATCGAACAAAGTAATTTGGGCTCGAGTTCGGCTCGAAAAAAGTTCGAACATGTTCAAGTTCGTCTCGAATTCGATAATTTCGATTCGAATCAAATATTTTTCGAGCCGGCTCGAAAAGTTCGTGAACATGTTCGATTCGTTTACACCCCTAACTTAAACCCATATATGTACATAAAAAACAAACAAACATATGAATCCATTCCTAAAATATTACTTTAATCCTAGACACAATCTAGGATTTGTAAACCAATCTCTCTGTACTTATAGAGACAATTTATATTGAAAATATTTTAGTATTATAGTAATTATGCATCTATTTGCAACATAATAAATCATACATTTTTTTTGAGCTGTGAGTGCAAAAAAATTTGCAAGACTCCAAACACTCGTCAAATAAACGAAAAATCGGATGACAATCCAATAGGCTAAGTCTGAGTTGTCAATCATACACTTTTATTCTAGTATTATATTCAAGAATACCTTGGAAGAGACTTAAAAAGTGTGAAATAAACTTTTAATTCTAATACACTAAACAACTAGAATAATACATATTTAATTAAAACATTTAAAATTTAGATGAAAAGATCATGACTATCTAAATTCATCTCCTTGGCATTTGATTAAGCTAGAGAAAATTTTAAAAAAAAAACATAACGTAAAAAAGTTATAACGAACAAAAGCCTATTATCTAAAAAGTTATAAAAAATAAGATTTCAAATGCTAAAATATATTATTCATATAACAAAAAAATAAAGTATTCCATTAAAATTCAATTTTACAATGACCTATATCTCATTTAAAGTTCCAAGTCTTTGTTAGAAAAATTGTATACATTTTCTTCATTTTTAATGGCTACAAAATATGAAAATAAATAATAATTATTAATATTATATATTATATATATATATATAATATTATATTATTATCTATACCTATATATAAAGTAAGAGGTACCTAAACCTACATTTAGCCTCTTGGTATGCCACCAAATTTACTAAATACCCCTAACAATCTTAATATTTACAATATTACCAATCTACATAACAAAATCAAATAAAAATATTAAAGTACAACAAAATAGTTGTTAAAAAAGACAAATAAACAACTAAACTCAAAAAATAATTTAATAAATATATTAAATCCCAAAATAGAAAAGGACTTTACAATTATCACATTCTTTTATAAAAAAAATTGACCGTCCATGCACGCAACACGTGCAGAATAACACTAGTTATTATAAAGTAAGAGGTACCTAAACCTATATTTGGCCTCTTGGTATACCACCAAATTTACTAAAATGCCCCTAACAATCTTAATATTTACAATATTACCATTCTACATAACAAAATCAAATAAAAATATTAAAGTCCAACAAAATAGTTGTTAAAAAAGACAAATAAACAACTAAACTCAAAAAATAAGTTAACAAATATATTAAATCCCAAAATAGAAAAGGACTTTACAATTATCATATTTTTTTATAAAAAAAATTGACCGTTCATGCACGCAATGCGTGCAAAATAACATTAGTTAATATTATATTTTAAAAACATAATAAACAATAAGAGGCCGTGGTTTGGAACCCCAGCCCCTCTAATTCCCGGCCTCTTGATATCTCCCCTGGAAGGGCCGGGGTCTTGAACCCCATCTTGTTGTAGAGCAGCTCATCAGCTACACACGATTTCTCCTTCTAAAATCTCGTCTATACACTAGATTAACTCCGCCGTGTATTCAACCGCAGAAATTGCATCCTTTTCATTTCTTAGTTCACGAAGTGTTTCATGGGTGCAGCTGCAGCCGCAGCCGCGGCCGTGCCTGAAACGTTACTCTTCAAGCGGCCCAATTTCGTCACTTATTCTAGTCCCTCATTTAGAGTTCTCCGTAACCCTTGGAAACTGCCTTCTAAGTTCCTTCCTAAAAGGGTCCATTGCGGCGCATTGTGTACTCCGCCGTATAATTCTCAAGCTTTCATTTTGAACCCTTTTAAAAAAGCTCCTCCGTATTCACGTAAAATCAAACCCAGTTGCTGTAGGAATGGTGAGGTTACTAATGTGGGTATTGACGCTAATATCGGAGAAATTTTGGCCAGAAAGTGGCTTTCGATTGTGGCCGTGACGATTGTGGTATTCGTGATACTGGGTTGCCGTAGGGCAGTTGCGTTGGAGGGGGTGATGACTACGGGGTACGGGGTCTTGGAGCGAAGTTTAAGGAGCTCATGGCCAAAAATTTTGCAGGTTCTGACGCTTATCAAAGAGCAGGGTTTGGTTCTTGCCGCGCTTTTAGGTCTCTCCGCTTTTTTCTCCATGGCCGAGACTTCCATTACCACTCTTTGGCCTTGGAAGGTAGTGATGAAATCGCGCGAGATCCTGGTCTGAGTTGAAATGAAACTCTTCTGGTGTTACTAGAAATTAAAAGTGGAATAGCATGTATGAACCACTGTCGCTTTTTAAACAATCCAACTAATTGTTAGGTCCATTGTAAAGCTTATTAAGCTCTGGAACAATTTGTTTGGCAGTGTCCAACGTCTTGATATTGTAGTGACGCATTGTTTTCGTCTGGTGTAAGCACTACATTGTGTTTAATGATGTGATGTAGTTGCTAGCTTGCAATAAACTTTGGTTTCTCAAGCATGATTATCTGTTGCATTTTATAATGACTTTTATGGTTTTCGGATAGTTTCTCAGTATTGGGAAAATCAAATTTATTTTTCAGTTGGTTTCTGATTTCTTCTTAAAAAAAATGGGAAAATCAAAAAGTAACTAATCTTACAAATTTGTGTGTGAATGTTAGGTGCGAGAATTGGCCAATAAAGAGTCAGAAAATGGTGTCTTTAAAATGCTACGGAATGATGTTACTCGCTTCCTGACAACTATCCTTATAGGCACCACGTATTGCTCCTCTTATCATCAACTAGCCTCCATTTCTTTTTTGTTTTCGGTTTCAACATGTTTTTTTAGTTTAGATATTGAATGTTCCCAGAGTGGTAAATATTGGTGCTACAGCATTGGTAACTGAAGCTGCAACTGCAATATTTGGAGAAGCTGGTGTCACTGCAGCTACCGGAGTTATGACGGTATGACTGTAGTTGTTTTTGTTCTTCCAGATTGAAGGCCCTGTTACTTACTTTGCTTTCACTTCAGTAGGATTATAGGAATAAGGTTGAGTCTCTAGAATCTCATCGACAATAATCCTTAAGATAATATTGATTTTTTTAACAGTTTTCTCAGATATGCTATACCGGTGGAGTTAATCTGAAAATTGCGACATGAACTTGTGGCTCTTATAATTATTAATGAAAATTTTGCACCATTTATGCCCTTTTTTTTCATATCTGAATTGCATTTTGATGTCCAAACAGGTGCAAAAACTTGAAAAAAATAGCTTTAGTTGGGTTCTGTCTCAAAAATTCCAAATTCAAATCAGTTGTTATCATTTAGATTCTCCATTATTATCCTTACAAAAATAATAGTAAAAAGTCCTAATTATGCCAATGTGGTCATGAACCCTTGTGTATATTAAAGTAGTTCTGCCATATTTCGAAAATTTTGAGAATCCATGTCTGAATCCTGGCATGCCTTATTCTTGTATGTTCACTTACATGCCCTCATAAGTTTAATTATTCTCCTCCAGTAGATGTAGTTTAATGTTCCTCCTGTTAACGTCATTAGATGTATGCTGACGTCCCTGTATTTTGTGATGATAAAAATATACGATCCTTTTTATCCAATCATAATCCCTATTTTAATTGGCTTTGTAGAATGCAATGTTATCGTCTATGCGACTAGCAGTAATCACTGGAGCTTTGTATACTTTTTCTTTCCCACCATGACCATGGCAATTTAGCAGAAATATATATTGCCAGAGCCTCATCTGATGCCATTTTTTTTAATTGTGATCATCTGTTACAAAATGAAACTTGATTCTCCTTAACATTTCGTTGGAAAATCTTTAGAGCATACTTAGCCTGAAACTGTCAATAACACCAGGTTGCGATTTTGCTCCTTACTGAGATTACTCCAAAAAGTATAGCCGTTTACAATGCCACTGAGGTTGCTAGAGTTGTGGTAAGTTTTGAGCTTGAAATTGCTTGAGAATTTGATTTAAGACTCTGACAAATCACAGCCATTTGTTTTAATTCTCTGATGCACTCTATCTAAAGAATATAAATTAAAGAAAATTAAGACATTGATAGTGCTTTGTATGCCTCATATATTTTTGATGCAGTGTGATTGTGATGTCTTTAGGTCAGGCCAGTGGCGTGGCTTTCTCTTGTATTATATCCTGTGGGCAGAGTTGTTACGTATTTGTCCATGGGAATGTTAAAGCTTCTGGGTTTGAAAGGCAGAAGGTGAGGTATACCTTAATTAATATTTATCTCAGGTCATTTTTTTTTTCCACGTATATATTTCTCTTATGTGGGATATCATGTGTTTTGTTTCTCAATTGACAATTGCTGATCAAGTTCTGACATGTGAGATGCTTTAAAGAAATTTATGCAAAATATGACTGAGATCATTGAACAAAATAGAGATATTACTTTCGAAAGCTCACGATTTTCGGTATTGAGCAGGTTTTAGAGAATTGCTTGTTTTAGAGATAATTGTAAATTCTAATATTGATTAATTAATCCTCTTGTTCAGTGAGCTGATATTTATTTGCTTCTAACATGCCACCTGAATCTTTGCACCTTACATTTTCCGATTACCCCATAATATTACTCTTAACTTTGTCATTTTGATATGTTAGTGAACCTTACGTAACTGAAGATGAACTAAAATTGATGTTGCGTGGAGCAGAGTTGAGCGGAGCAATCGAGGAGGAAGAACAGGTGAGTTTAGTTCCTCGTATCAATACCCTACTCACTGTGTGCACATGTCAGAGCCTAATATTGGATTGATCTTTGACAGGATATGATTGAAAACGTGTTAGAAATAAAAGATACACATGTTAGAGAGGTAATGACCCCTCTTGTTGATGTTGTTGCCATAGACGCCAGTGCAACGCTGGTTGATTTCCACAATTCATGGGTTGATCATCAATATTCAAGGTATAGTTTGCTTTTCTATTTGTGGGTTTTATTATGTTCAGTTCAAGAAGCTTTTATTATGCTTGCAGGGTGCCCGTCTTTGAGGAGCGCATTGACAATATTGTTGGTATCGCATATGCAATGGATCTTCTAGATCACGTCCCGAAGGTTAACTCATTTCTAATGCTTATGTATATCATCCAGAGTGTTGTCCTTTCTTTCCCACTCATGCACAACAATATTCTCATAGCTCTCAGAATTATATCATTTTGGTCTTGAAGGGGGAACTTCTTGAAAATTCTACTGTGGGAGACATGGCGCATAAACCGACATACTTTGTTCCTGGTAATTTTCAAGTTTTAGATTATGACATTAATATTTGGAAAACATGGTTGGACCTTGATATTGGACCTTGAGATTCAATATGGGTAAAGAAATTCTCCAAGATGTTTAGCAGGTTTTCTACACCCATCATTGAAGAGAAGTATCTAAGGCACCTTATATTTTTTAAATGCAAGCGCTGTTCAATAAATTGGTTTCTCTAATTACAACATTGCTCATTCCAAATGATGCACATCACATCTTTTTTTGTATCTTTTATAGCTAGGAGCCTAGGATTTACTTATAAATCTAAGCAACATTGCAGATTCAATGTCCGTATGGAATCTTCTAAGAGAGTTCCGAATCAGAAAGGTGCACATGGCTGTAGTTCTAAATGAATATGGTGGAACCGTTGGCGTAAGCTGTTCCTCGGCTTTGTATATATATTATTTTACACCACCTTGCTATGGATTTGTGTTGGTCCATATACTGGACCAAACAAGTATGGGCTGTGTATTTGATGTTACTTTCTTTCATACTACAACAGATTGTGACCCTTGAGGATGTGGTTGAAGAAATTGTTGGTGAAATTTTTGATGAAAATGATTCAAATGTAAGGTCATTTGATGATACCACCACCTTTTTATTTATGTTTGTGATGTCGATATTGTACTGAAAAGCTGCAAGATATTGCTTTTGATGGGTGATCTACGTGATGACATAAATTGGATACTTGTTAACTCAAAATGAACTTTTAGTTTGCTATTGAATAATAGTCTGAGAATATTATAATTTTGGAGGAACCTTGCCTATGCCATCAGTTTTTTCTCGATTCCCAGTTGAGATTTGAGGATTTCTTCTGCAACAATGACATTTTTCAGGAATCCAGCTTGACATAGTCGATTGCATGTAAATGCTTACTGAGGACCCAGCATCATATTTCTACGAAGTCTCATTTGTAAATAAAGGGGGTTTCTGTTTACATGCTGGCATTAAATTTTGCTATTTTTCTGGCGGTTTTGCATTTGCTATGCTTGTAATACAAGTTCTATTGGTATTGGCAGAGGAGCATTGAAAAATAAAATAACTTCTGACTCTGCTTCTCCATATATTTTACTGAATGGCAGGAAGAAATCCAGAAAAAGACTGGTTATATTGTCATGCGAGCCAATGGTGTATATGACGTGGATGCTAATACTACCATTGGACAGCTATCTGAAGACCTTAACATTAAAATGCCGGAGGTATTTTTCATTTTCCCTCATTCGTCATCCTACAAAAAATGTCGACTGCAACATTTTATGGCATTGTTATACGTCCCTTATTATTTTAGAGGTAATTATTGTACTGTACGGTACAATTTTATGGATTTCAGGTGTCGGTACAGTTGCCAAATCCATTTGATGATTGCTGACATTCTTGTTTTTGCATATACAGGGTCATCAGTATGAAACTGTGTCAGGCTTTGTATGTGAAGCATTTGGGTACATCCCGAGGACTGGTGAGACCATAAACGTTATCCTGGAAAGAGCAAATCGAGAAGAACATGGTGAATATAACGAATCAGAATCTAGTCGACAAGATGAAAACGAGAAGAGTCAGATTTTTAAGCTTGAGGTTTGTTTTCATCTTCTTCGTGTCATCTAAGAAAGAAAGATGGCAATTTCTTTATAACTAAACGTTGATCATATAATGAACGCAGATATTAGCAGGGAATGCCAGAAAGGTTAGTGCTGTTCGATTCGAACGAAAAGCCCATGACGATTCGTCGTTAAAAACAAAAGAATTTACACGTCTGGTTCCCAAAATCACGAGAAGGAAATGGAGCAGCAGCGATGAACAATTAGATAAGACGGAGGAGGTTCCATTTAAAGGAATAGGTGATTATGTGGGGTCGTCTGATGATGATAATGTAAAGGAAGACAATATCGATCAAACAAATGAAGTTTAGTTGCATTTTCATTATACACTAGCGATTTTTGGCACGCGATGTGTGTACATATAATTTTATGTAATTTTTTTTTTAATTTTTATATGGTATAAAATTACATTTATAATATGTAATTACAAATATTGTAATTGACAATAATATTAAGGGTATTATAGATATTTTAAGAATATAGTATATTATGCTAAATTAAAATTATTAAAAGTTTCGGAGATATTTCAGTCATTTTGTATGTTGACATATTATTTGTGATTAATATTTATGGGTATTTTGGTAATTATATGATTATATCAAAAGATCAAGTAGTTATTTTGACATGCTCTCTCTTTATAATATTACTTATAATATAGTAATAGATAAAAGAAATGAACATTTGTTATTAGATAGGATGCTTGTCTACGTTTCCTAGTTGGATTATGAAAAAATAGTGTAACCTTGTAAATGATTGTAATAGAACATACATCAAAATATGAAATGACAGCGTAACCGAAACAGAATTTGAGAACGGCGTAACATCTTTAAACATCTCATACTGTTTTAATATTTAATGGATATCAGACATATATCAGGAAAGTGGAAAATTTGACTGTTTGACAGAATATGTCAAATCAATGATGGAATGTATCTTTAAAGTATTGTTTTTAGGATAGCATTAGATAAACTCACAAAAGTTAATTACTATCTTTAAGGTAGCATCAAATAAATTTATAGAAGTTGATGTGACTAGAAATAGACATATTTTTAGTGCTTAATTGTCTACGATTTGGTAGGTTTTGATAGATAATTTGATACGTATGCTACCTAATCGTATATTTGTGTAATTGTAGGTACAATCGAAGAGAACGAGCTAAAAATGATGTGTAAAGACCAAGAAGAGACATGGATATGACAAGGACTCAAAGTTGATCAAGAAAAGGGCAAAAATGTAATTTTGGAGGTGGCAATCGATCGCCTGGAAGAGGAAATCGATCGCCTATGGACAGAAACCTTTGCAACAAAATTCACGGGTCAGCGATCGATCGCGAATGCCAGGCGATCGATCGCCAAAGTCTACTGGAGCCCAGCGATCGATCGCGATAAAGTGGAGATCGATCGCCTCAAGAAATTCGCTGAAAAAAAATAAACTAGCGATCGATCGCCACACATCAGGCGATCGATCGTCGAAGAGTCCGGGAATTAGGAAATTTAGTCTTTTACCATGTTTAAAAGATTGTATCCCATTTTTATCACTCCCATACCCTAAAACTTGAGACTAAGCCTCATTAGCAGCAGTTTTTGATAGTTTTTCATACTCTTAGAATAATTTGAGATTTTAGATTAATTTTCTTTCAAGTTTTCTTCAAGAACAACGAAGAACGTGACCGGAATCGACAAGCCGGAATCGTGACTATTATTAGTAATTTCTTCTCCTTTATTTATTTAATGTTTTCGAATGATATTTTGTTGATTTTAGATTCAATTATACTAGGCTAAAACCCTTTGATTCTTGGTTGAAGGGATACCTACTTTTGGATTTGAATCTTTTATGAGAATTCGGTTTGATTGTTGAAATTAGATTTCGATTTCAATTTGTTTCTCAGATTTCGAATTCCATGATTGTTGTGTTTGTGTATTAGACCGATCACCTAATATTCAATTGCATAATCGATAGTTTGTTTAAGAAACAACTAAGATCAATAATTAACCGGCTGTAGGTGTTATTGAATTCTTAGGAGAAACGATTGAGTAATCAATTCTAACGGCTGTAGTTTTTATTGATTAGATTTGTCGAACTCATTAGTTTTGAAAACTATCATTGATTTAATCATTAACGGCTGTAGTGGTGATTAGAGATTTGGTAAGGGTTGAATTGAATGCTGTTTTCTCTTTGACTACGAATAAGATGAGTAGGAATTGAATTTCCAATCGATAGATAATCGAAAGAATTCAAATGTTTTGATTTGATGACTAAAAGATAATTTTCCAAAAGTACGGTTACCTGAAAACCAAGAATCGCTTTAATCCCATAAGTTTTAATCGTTGTAGTTAAACTCGGTTATTAGTTTGATATTCGCTAAGTAGTAGTAATCCAATCCAAACCCCCATTGTTACTATTTGTTTGATAATTGGCACGGAATAAATTTACCTTCTCTGTGGGATCGATCCCTACTTCCGATACTACATATTTTTGCTATTAACTGAAGAAGGGTTAATTTGGGCGTACGCGATAAGCGCTACCAAATTTTGGCGCCGTTGCCGGGGAAGGCAATATTTATTAGTGTCGATTTTTTTATTTCATTTTTGTTATGTTTTATCCCGAATTACTACTTTGGTTTGTTAATGAGTACATGTGGATCGTTCAATCACGAAGATAACTCTCACTACGATCCTGAGATTGAGAGGACGCTACATCAGAGGAGACGAGAAGCACGAAGGATTATAGAACAAGAAGAAGAAGAGAGGTCCATGATGGCTGCAAATCAAAGCTTGAGGCAGCTGGCGAATCCTAACTTGGATCAACAACCGCTCTGCATCAGTTTCCCTGCTCTGGCCAATAACGTAAACTTCGAACTTAAGTCTGGTTTAATTCACTTATTGCCAGCTTTTCATGGTCTTGCAGGTGAAAACCCGCATAAGCATCTGATGGAGTTCCACGTGGTGTGCACTACCATGAAGCCGACCGGAATCACTGAGGATCAAATAAGGCTAAGAGCGTTCCCGTTTTCTCTAAAGGACGCTGCAAAAGACTGACTCTTCTACTTACCATCCGGATCGATCACCACGTGGACTGACTTACAAAGAGTTTTCCTAGAAAAATACTTCTCAGCCTCAAGGGCAACGAACTTGAGGAAAGAGATATATGGTGTGAAGCAGCTCTACGAGGAATCACTACACGAGTACTGGGAGAGATTCAAGAAGTTGTGCGCAAGTTGTCCACAACACCAGATAAGTGAACACCTTTTAATCCAATATTTCTACGAAGGTTTACTTTCTGGTGATAGGAACTTGGTGGATGCGGCAAGCGGAGGAGCATTCATAGATAAAACAGCGGAGGAAGCTCGACGCTGGATAGCTAACATGGCGGCCAACTCCCAACAATTCGGATCTGTGCGCCATGGACAACCGCAAAGAAAAGAGGTAAACGTATCAAACCTAGAACAACAACTGATAGACCTCACTTTTCTTGTGCGTGGTATGGCAGGTGGAAATGTAGGAAAGACAAAACCATGTGGAATCTGTCTGGCTGCGAACCATCCTACGGATGCATGCCCCTCGCTACAGGAGACAGCCGCCGAGAACGTGAATGCAGCGGGAGGATTCCCAGGGCCACCACAAAGGAATTATGACCATCCACCAAACAACTACAATCAAGGGTGGAGGGACCATCCGAACCAAGGCTATGGGAACCCACAGATGCACCAACCTCCACCCTACAGACCGCCATATCAGCGACCTCCACCACCGCCAGCACACCCTCCTTCTGACAGGTTAGAACATAGCATCAAAGTTATTACTGAAAATAGCTTACAATTTCAACAGGAGACGAGGGCGAGCATCCAGAGCTTGACGACACAGATGGGACAATTGGCAACTTCAATCAGCAAGATCGAAGCAAGGATTTCAAATGGACTGCCGTCACAACCAGAGATAAACCCCCGGGAAAATGTGAGTGCTATCACAGTGAATGTGAATGAAGATGCAGCTAAAGAGAATGTGGTACTGACGCCACCCCAGAAAGAAGAGATGACGGAGACAGAGGCAGACGTTGAAGAGCCAATGCAAGGGGAGGAACCACGAGGTGAGTTCCCTAAACTTTCTGAATATAAAGTACCACCCCCTTTCCCCCAAGCATTGAAGGACAATAGGAAAGGTGCCGGACCCAAAGACCTCTACGAGATGAGTCCACGCTGCAAAGATCAAGCCCCATTGCATGAGACCATGAAAAAGAAACCGCAACATGCTAACCCCTTAAAGGAGACCGTGAAAGAGGATCAAAACAAGGAACACAAAGGGCAGCCCAAGGTCGAGATCAATGACAATGTTTCGGCGGACAACCAAAGAAGCATCCCCATTAAATGCAAGGACCCAGGTATGTTCTTTATCCCATGTGAGATTAGTGCTAAGGCTATGCTCGATTTAGGATCGTCCATAAATGTCATGCCTTACTCACTGTACTCTCAACTGAAAATGGGACCTTTAAAAAGAAATAGCGCAGTTATTCACTTAGCTGATAAATCTACGGTCATACCTATGGGGATAATAGAGGACGTAGTTGTGCATGTAGAGAACTTGGTTTTCACAGCCGATTTCTATGTCTTAAACATGAGAAATGATGATCCTTCTAGTCTAATTATTTTAGGGAGACCATTCTTGAAAACATCAAAATCAGTAATCAATATGAATAGCGGTATGATCACCATGGAGTCTAATGGTGAAATTGAAAAATTCAACATGTATGAACCCATTAAACTTCTTGAGCATTCTAGTTACGCTATTGATGTACATGATGACTATGATTCTGATTTTGATAATGATGAGTTGTGGGAGATGGGAAAGGCTACTGATGGCCTTAACGATAAGAAAGGTATAGATTCAAGCTCTTTTCCTACTGTTCATATGATTGCTACTCTGTCTACTCACGATACTTCTGATCTTCTTATGTCTCACTTGCAGGATCGTACCATTGGAAAGAAGCACCCTCCGGATCGACCATGTCAATCAAGTGACGAAGGAGCAAAGACTGGGGACAACCACTCAAAGAGCAACAAGCCGAGATACCGAGGAGTGAAGAAGATATTGAGGTGGTTAAGGAAGGATAGAGCAACACTCCATCAACCACCTTGATAGAGGATAGCGTCGGGCCACCGACGTTAAACAGAAACGCTGCTTGGGAGGCAACCCAATGGGAGTTAGTTTCTTTTCTCCCTTTTAATTTTATTGCTTTCATAGTTGGACTTTTCTTTTCTCTTGTCTTTTTGCCTTACATTGGGGACAATGCAAGATTTAAGTATGGGGGAGGGATTAATAGTGTGTTATTGTTTTCCTTATTTCAAAAATGCAAAAAAATCGAAAAATTTAAAATTTTGAGCTCATAGTTAGTAATGAACGCATGCTTAGAATCACTAGCCCATGATGAAACCCAATTGATATCATGCATGCTTTTGAAAATAAGTGAATTGTTAACTTTGGAACACTTTGAACTCTAGTGCAAAGTTTACTTTAACTTAGTAAGTTGAATTTTTTGAGCACATTATTGTCATGACTTGTGAAGTGTGCATAATTTAGTGAAGATTGTGTGAACTTTGTGATAGTCTTAAGAAGTCTCTAATACATGCTAGAACTTAACTACATGCTCTTTGAGGCGTATGTCTAGACTACTTGCAAACATGAAAGTGATATAGGCGATCTTTGATGCGTTTGTGCCTTTCAAGCATACCATGCAAACAAAATCATTCTCTAGTACCTATTTTGAGCCTTAAATGTAAAAGAATGGTAGTATGCTAAGCTTACTAAAGACCCACATTCAACATTTCTTGACTAGCTTATCATCCTACCCTTTAAGCCTAAATGTGATTTTAATCCATACCTTTTAAGGGAGTATGATGTATTTCATTCAAATGCACTTGGGAATCATTGAAGTATATTTGTGAGCTTAATTGTCAAAAGAATGGAATGCATGAAAGAAAAAAGGATGCCTTGAAAAAAATAGATAAAAATATGACTCCATGGGGAGCCAAGGCACAAAAGAAGAAAAATGTTGAAATAAACCTTGAGAAAAGGATCAAAGTTGAAAAATTCATGCAAGAAGAGAAGCTTTTAGTATGCATTTCATCATACTCTCTTGTTTGAATATCCTTACCCTTTCTTTCATAAGCCAATACCTAGGCCAAGCTACAAGCTAATAAAGACCTACTTGATTTGTGTTTGCAAAGTGGTTAAGATAGTGGAGAAGGGTGTGCAAGTGAGCTTATACTTGTGTTAGTGTATGACTTGAACTATTGTTGCTTTGCATATTTTGGATCTATGATTTGTACACAACACTTGTTTATGACCACACACACACGTTCACTGCTTTGTTGGGTACGAAATGTCTAGGGATTGAACTTGTTCCACTGTTAACTTTTCACCGCCGTTCATTATTATGCATGTTACAATTGTTGAGGCATTAAAGTGAGAACAAGTTGCTTTGTTATGAACCTATGAGCCAACCAAAAATATTGTAGTTTTATTTGTTTACTCGAGGTCGAGTAAAGAGTAAGTATGTGGGAGTTTGATGTGACTAGAAATAGACACATCTTTAGTGCTTAATTGTCTACGATTTGGTAGGTTTTGATAGATAATTTTATACGTATGCTACCTAATCGTATATTTGTGTAATTGTAGGTACAATCGAAGAAAACGAGCTAAAAATGATGTGTAAAGACCAAGAAGAGACATGGATATGACAAGGACTCAAAGTTGATCAAGAAAAGGGCAAAAATGTAATTTTGAAGGTGGCAATCGATCGCCTGGAAGAGGAAATCGATCGCCTATGGACAGAAACCTTTGCAACAAAATTCACGGGTCAGCGATCGATCGCGAATGCCAGGCGATCGATCGCCAAAGTCTACTGGAGCCCAGCGATCGATCGCGATAAAGTGGCGATCGATCGCCTCAAGAAATTCGCTGAAAAAAAATAAACTAGCGATCGATCGCCACACATCAGGCGATCGATCGCCGAAGAGTCCGGGAATTAGGAAATTGAGTCTTTTACCATGTTTAAAAGATTGTATCCCATTTTTATCACTCCCATACCCTAAAACTTGAGACTAAGCCTCATTAGCAGCAGTTTTTGATAGTTTTTCATACTCTTAGAATAATTTGAGATTTTAGATTAATTTTCTTTCAAGTTTTCTTCAAGAACAACGAAGAACGTGACCGGAATCGACAAGCCGGAATCGTGACTATTATTAGTAATTTCTTCTCCTTTATTTATTTAATGTTTTCGAATGATATTTTGTTGATTTTAGATTCAATTATGCTAGGCTAAAACCCTTTGATTCTTTGTTGAAGGGATACCTACTTTTGGATTTGAATCTTTTATGAGAATTCGGTTTGATTGTTGAAATTAGATTTCGATTTCAATTTGTTTCTCAGATTTTGAATTCCATGATTGTTGTGTTTGTGTATTAGACCGATCACCTAATATTCAATTGTATAATCGATAGTTTGTTAAGAAACAACTAAGATCAATAATTAACCGGCTGTAGGTGTTATTGAATTCTTAGGAGAAACGATTGAATAATCAATTCTAACGGCTGTAGTTTTTATTGATTAGATTTGTCGAACTCATTAGTTTTGAAAACTATCATTGATTTAATCATTAACGGCTGTAGTGGTGATTATAGATTTGGTAAGGGTTGAATTGAATGTTGTTTTCTCTTTGACTACGAATAAGATGAGTAGGAATTAAATTTCCAATCGATAGATAATCGAAAGAATTCAAATGTTTTGATTTGATGACTAAAAGATAATTTTCCAAAAGTACGGTTACCTGAAAACCAAGAATCGCTTTAATCCCATAAGTTTTAATCGTTGTAGTTAAACTCGGTTATTAGTTTGATATTCGCTAAGTAGTAGTAATCCAATCCAAACCCCCATTTGTTACTATTTGTTTGATAATTGGCACGAAATAAATTTACCTTCTCTGTGGGATCGATCCATACTTTCGATACTACATATTTTTGCTATTAACTGAAGAAGGGTTAATTTGGGCGTACGCGATAAGCGCTACCAGAAGTTGTATACTATTCTTAATTTTGTTATCGTGAATTATTGTAATTGCCAAGACGAAATGATAAATAGATAGGTATTTAATTGCCAACAACTTTTATTTAAGCCCCATGGCCTAAAGAGTGATGTTTTTTTCTATAATATAACAGATGTTGTAGTGATGTAACATCCAGGGATTGCCTGGACCTGGACGAACTAAAAGATTTTTGTCGGAGAATTAGATTCTTCTGTTACTGAAACTGACTTCAAAAATCACTTATTCAGTTTGGTTATATAACGGATGTTGTAGTGATGTACGACCACAGAACTCAAAGACCGAGAGGGTTCGGTTTCATAATATGATTCTGGGAATGCAGTGGATAGGGTGTTGCACAAACCTTTCATGAACTTAATGAGAAGATGGTGTAAGTAAAACGAGAGGTTCCGAAAGATTTGTCTCCTGGGCCAAGCAGGATCCCCGTTATTGGTTACAATTATGGATTTAGTAGAACAAACAACTTACTCGCTAACCATTCCCCGCGATATAATCTTGGCTCACTTGGAGCATATGGAATCAGGATGGATGATAGATTCAGTACATTAGCAAGTGCTTATGCAGGCTTCTCAAATTTAGGCTCTCCCACATATGGAATTGGTTTAAACATCGAGCAAGGTATGAATGCTGGCTTTTGCAGGGTCCAATTCCAGCATAAGCAACGAGATATGGTCGTGTTGTGAACCCCTATTCCAACAATAATCAGAGCAGGTATAGCACTCCTATTGGTTAGAATGCAAGCAACAGCCGTGATGACTCGTTTTTGAACTCATTGTCAGTAAACACATGGGGAAATGCTGGCCTTAATACATCTTCAAATAATGTTAACTCTGTTTCATACTCTGGTTCTGAGACCGGCAAATTCGGAGTCTGTGGAAACAGTAGAGAAAATTGGGGTGCTTCTCCCATTGCTACCTTATTTGGTGGAAGCTCTTCAGGATACAGGGGTGGAGAAAATAATAATGCACTTGGAGCAGTGGGGCTTGGAAGAAACGGTGGAATGGGAGTGGCAGCTACATCTTTGTTTGCTGCATCAGGTGAAGGTTTTGAGGGATCTTATCGGGACTTTTACCAAAGTGGATCTAAGCTTCCGAGCTGAATAATTCAGATTCTTTTGGTTATGGACTTGGAAATTCTGAAGAGGACATCGCTGAAGATTCTGAATACAGGGTTGGCCATCTCATCCCAAATAGCAGATCCAGTAGAGGTAATACTTTCCCGTTCTTGTTCCAAACTCAAAAATATTGTTATTTCAAAAAAATCTTGAAAGTGAAACAAATGATACTTTATAATCTAACCTTTTCCTTCGACTATTCTTCAGGAATTGATGCTTAGGAAGTTTCGGTTTTCTGAAGATAATTTAGGTGATGAATCCTTTACAATAACACAAGGATCATGAGATCCCTCATGAATAAATTTGTCTGACTTATTATGCTTTCGTTATCTTATGGAGCTTTTAGGGATCTGAAATGAAGGTATACAAATTCAAGGGAAAAGGTTTGAGGCTTTATTTTTCGCCATTTTGATTGAGATGTGAATTACATCACGGGTTTCCTCGTCATAAAAAAAAACAACATAAAGAAAATATTCAGTAGAATACATTCGTTTAGTAGAGGTTATGTATTTGTCATGTAGTATAAGAGTTGGACATCCATTTCGTTAATATCTGTGAATGTGAACGTAAACGTTTATGTATTCCGAATGTAAGATAAATCGTTTTCTTTTAGAGCTTATTAAAATAAATTTATAATTTTCTTGAAAATATGACATGCCAACGGATTCTTTCTTCCATACACTTCCTTAAAAGGGCAAACCAAGAATGAGAAAACACAAGATAAAAAACAGAAACCGCAAATTAGGAAAAGTAGAGGAAAAACTGGGGACCATAAAAGCCCGCCAGAATCCAGATGGCCCAGCCTTCGAGAGCCCACTCGATGTGTGAGTGACCGAGTGTCCATTATTTTAGTTTTTAACGTATTTCTCTGTGTAATTTCAGGAAATGGTGATTGAAAAATACTTAAAATAGCAAGTAATATCTGTGGTATAACTGATTGAGGAGTCTGGTTTTGTCTGAACGAATGTAAATAACATGGTAGATACCGGTAAAAGGTTAACTGATTCAGAGCAACGATAACAGAATATTATTACGAATAACTCAGATGGTACAATGCACAACACAACATAAAAGTCGAAATCTTTTCCATAACAAAACATTCCACATACAATACTAATACATTCCTTTCTAAGATCAGCATCAGTCTCCATTTTAAATACCTAAAGCCACCTGTGTCAACTTGAATCTCTCATTAAAACTCTTGAATCTTTCAGTAAAATGCTTAGAAGAAAGCTCTACTGCCATAGAACACTCGAGAGCCAGGGTTCTTAGAGGCCGGTAATTTCTGATCTGAACTCGAGTTCTCAGAGCTAGTAGGCCCACTTTCAAAATCCACTGGAAGCTTCATTTTGGCTAATGACTCGGTAAATTGCTGCATGCTCTTCATGTACATATCCACAATCTCCTGCTGATCCACCTTCGGTCCTGGTTCAATGTTTACGGTAACAACAGGCTTCACAGATGTATTACTAGACAGCTCAGCTGATGCATTACTCTCAGACAATAAATCGTTGGCATTTTTTTCCTTCGAACCATCTTTTGGAGGCAAAGAGTTTTCCTCGTTCAAAGATTTTGAATCCTCAGGGGGATTGGAAGACTGAAAACTCACAAGAAGAGAAGCAGTTGAAGTTCCATTTGCTGATACACTGTTTGAAGGAGGATGAAACTTTGGATTAGTCCTTGACTTTATAGTGTCCACCGAAAAACTTTTCTCGTGCTCATGCTTGATCTGAACCTCCGATCTTACTTGATTTTCGGTGTCAGAACTGACCAGGTCAGAATTCTGAGAGTCTAATGTGGTACATGGCAACGCAAAATACTCCTCGACCATCTGATTATTTTCGTTTGCTATCTTTGGATCGGGGAAACTCAATCTTCTCCAGGTCACAGGGAATAGACTCGGCATACTCGGTGTCCTGCACGGTATAATCATTAGCCACAGACTTAGGTGGTGCAGTAATCGGAATAACTTCAGGTGGAGATCCCGTAAACGAGACAGATAACTGCACAAATCCTGCTGGTGAGTGGAAAAGATCAGTGGAGGATAGAGAAAACTCCTTTTCTAGCTTGCCATTGTGAAGGAGAATATCAGAAACATGAATCAATGCAAATCCAAGCAACTGATCTTCAAGATAATTTCTCACCCTGCTTAGCATCCATATCTCACATTTAAGGGAGGAATCGACTTTACGAACATTAAGATGGAGATTCTCGTTGAATACTGGATTTCTCCCACCGCGGTTGATGATTTTGGTGGAAACCGTATCTTCAGGATCATTAGTCAGACATAATTTAGCATAAACATCTTGTTTTTGGTAGATGCATATGTTGTGGATGTCCCTAGCTTCGTGTATGTAGACCTCCAAAACACCAACAATTTCATCTAGATTAACCATCGAAGCTTCCTTTCCTTGAAAATCGATTTCCTTCGTCGGGAATCTGGAGCTTTCTACAGAAACATTAGCATTTAGTTTCTCAGGCTCGACAAAAACATAAGAACCCTTGAACGGTGACACAACTGATTGCGGAGAATCCATGAGTATAATCCAAAATTAACCTGCAAAGCAATTGAATTTGGATGCTATCATTGAAAAAACACAACAAAATACATCAACTATTTGTTTGATATCCACAAACTAATCCCACTAGTAGTCTAGTACTAAGAAACAGTATATTTGTATTTTAAGCACACTCCCCACCATTCACATGTTTGCTCCCTGAAAAACACTCCCCGGTTCTTTAAAAAATAAAACCAAGAAAAAATCAACAAACCCATAACGGGGTATATTTCAAGATTGGAACTTCGAGGCAGTAAACAAGCTGTACAAGAAAACTCAAATTTCACAGGATTCAAAGGAAACAAGACTACATCTAACAAAATGAAACACACCTGATAAAGGGAAAGCCAAATGAGAAAGAAAAACCAGTCTGCAAATATAGGGGGAAAAGTAGGAATTCACAAGTATCGGAATAGTCTGATATGTTTGAAATTAAGAACAGCAGTGTAGAAGAAACATAAAGTAGCAAAAATCTTGTGAGGGATAACAAAAAAATAACAATTCTTCAGATGTAACAAGCCTAAAATATGAAACCCGGCTGCCAAATTAAGGAATACTTAGGTGAAATTCATGAAGTAAAATCAAAGGTAAAGAAAAAAAGAAAGACGTCTCCCCCAATATCCCCAATACCCATGTTCCACCAGAAAGCCAAACAACAGAATCTCAAAAATAGACAAAACTCACAAGCTGTTGAGATCAAGACTTCACCACACACCAATAAAGTTGCATCATATCAACAAAAAAAGTAACAAAGATACATATCACGCAAGTCTAAAAGGATACCAAAATATCAACTTAAAAAGAACCAAGGAAAAGCAAATAGAGAAAAAAAGCAACGGGTAAAATCAAACCAAAAGAATAATTTTAGAGAAGTAAACAAAGACTTGTAACAGCTACAAATTCCAAAAGTCAAGTCGACTCTACGCGAAACCTGGGCTAGAATCCAAACAATTACAGGCGATTTGAGGAAGCAAGGTGCTCGAGACTTGGTACAAATCAGAGAACGTAATCTTGGGAGAAGATTATGAACTTGTACATCGTGCGGTGAAATATAAAATTGGATTTTTGTAATCATTTTCTGGGGTAATTATTATTATTATTTATTCGCCTTTTTGTCAGCTTTACTGTGAATTTCATTAGTGTCACGCGATAAAGAAAGGCAATCCAATCAGAATGCATTTGAGTGCGATGCAACATTACACAATCGGAGCGTGGGGATCACGAGCTGTTCGGAGAACTCGAAAAGTGCTCTATGTCGGCATTGTCAGCAATTATTTCGTACATTTGCAGATTGCGTTTACACCGAATACCAGATTTGTTTGCTAATTAAAGCACCATTTTCACTGATCAAAGTATTCAAACCAAATGAACATCGCCTTTCGGATGAATTTGTAATATTTTTTTTATATTTTCTGAAGCAAATAAATATTAGT
Source organism: Haberlea rhodopensis (assembly GCA_907163345.1). Lineage (NCBI taxonomy): Eukaryota > Viridiplantae > Streptophyta > Magnoliopsida > Lamiales > Gesneriaceae > Haberlea > Haberlea rhodopensis. The sequence goes on along the minus strand of CAJQUN010000020.1, from coordinate 4,934,280 downwards.
TCCACTCGTTCATATTCCTTTTCTGACTTGAATTGTTGTAATAACTATTACATAACCTTTTAAGCATCCTAATTAACTAGATTTCATAACCCCTCTTAATTGTTCATCATTGCGAATGAAGTTTGCCACGAAAAAAAGTTGGCTATAATATTTGATGGCTTAAGCTTAGTGTGAATTAAAGTGCACGCATTACAATATATTAATCTGCTGGCCTAATATTCAAATACCAAGGATTAATTTTTTTGTGGGTTAAAATGGATTATAGATTAATGTTGAATTGTACAAATTTTAGGTAATTGTTTATTTAAAAAATCAACTCATTATCTTATAAACTCTCATATTTATTAAACATAATAATTTGGCGATCCAAATATCATATGTATTTCAATAATAACTAATCATTTAATCTCAATGGATTGAGATAGACTACATGAACTAAAAATTATGGGGCTAACCTAAAAAAATTAAAATATGACCTTCCCCAGTGTGAGAATAGCTAAGGAGGGTCATGAGTAAAAAAAAATCGTTAATGTTAGTTTTTTAACTGTTTTTTACATGAACGTTATAAGAAATTAAGTCAGGTTACACACATATGTCAGTCTTCTCCAAGTGTTTATAATGTAACAAAATGAACTTATAAATATATTATATGTAGAATCAAGTAAGGATTGACATTGTATTCTAATTAATTATGTATTGGGTTGTATATGAAAGTTGATACAAAATATATGAAAGCTACTTTTTATTACCATTATTCAAATTGAATACAACTAGTCTTAATTGAATAATTATTAATATATTTAATGCCTTCACCACAAATTTATTTAACATAAATATTACCTCAAAACATGCAAACACATACTAAATCCAACTTTTATTTTTTAATTTTTCTATATAGTCAGCACCATATTGATTATTGTTATTCTTGGATTTCTATAATTTAATAACATGGTGAGAATTATGTGTGCTTGTTTGTGAATCTATAAATATAATAAATAAATAAATATTTGTATTGTGTGTGCACAGAATCTTTGTTTGACATTAGCCAGTGTCACGATTAAATGTTGTTGACTTTCTAGTACACCTATGTTGACTAAACTTCAAAACAAAAATCTAATTATGGTGCCATTATTATTATACCAAAAGCCTAGCAACTAACTCCATCATGGTCGGTCCTAAACTTGACCAAATGATAAGAGTTATGTTAGGTAGTCAATCGGGATAAAAATTGACAAATTTATTATGTATGGATTAAAAAGATCTATATAGTCAATACCACTTAGCGGGATAAAAGCTAAAATACTTGATTGGTTGAAAATACTAGCAACTACTAGGGTCCATATCGACCCATTAATTTCGATGATAAATTGCAATACAAATATTTATACACACAATACTTTACAAGTGGAAAAATTGGATTTGGTGAAATTTTATTGTTTTCAAACGCTTCAATAAAATAAATAAATTTGGCTAAGTTAGGTATTTGGTATTTTTTTGAATACGAGAGGTTGGCATTTATCGAGTGTTTCAATTGCCATGTTCATTTCCACCCAATAGATCACACACCCGATGTTTTCTTTTTCTATAGCTCCAATTATTATTGTTGTTATAAAAATCCATCTAAGAAATTTTTAGCATAACTTTAATTAAATTATCTAATTATGTGTATTAAGATAAATTCTTAGGGAAATCAAATTTAATAATAAACTATACCATAACTTAGTTCATGCTGCTCACAAGCACAGTTGAAGTAAAAATTGAGGGGTGAAAAGGGATATATTGTAATATCTATAAACAATTTTTTTTTTGCTCTTCCCAAATTAGATTTATTTATTAATCCAATTTCCACAAATTGTTTTGTATTGAAGAAAAATGCAAGAAAATCGCGTACATAGGTTTGGTTATGTACGACGTTGGCCCAGCAATACACCTGTGCGTCGAGTGGAGTCCATGGATTTCGGTCATTTCAGGAGAGCGAGATGACGAGGAAGATTAAATGACTCGAAGTTATACGTAAAGACTTGGAGTTCAAGGGGATTAAAGAGAATATTCTGACCGATAAAATCACTTGAAGAAGACAGACGCACGTATCCGACCCGACTTGACTCTCTATTGTTCATATAGCCTAATGAATCTCTTGGCCTAATGTGGACTTAATTGGACCCGTAGATTGATTTAAATGGGTAATCATATTGGGCCCATTTGTTACGGACTGGAAAACTTGGAATTGGGTCCAGACCAATAAAAACGGCTATTCTTGTCATTCAGTTATCAATTTTAAACTTTCAAACGCCCTCACAGGCGCTAGGCATTTCCAACGGTCACATACTATTCTAAGTTTCTAACGTCTCTCTTCTCCTACTAACATTTGAATCAAACCATTATTTCTTACACGGAATAAACCATATTTCTTCTGTTTCATTCAGATCTATCCCTCAAAAACATAGATTTTCGGTTAGAATCGAATTATACACAGCTTTCCTGTTCAATCTAATCTATTCATGGCGAAGTCCAATTCTGAAGTCTATGAGAGCAACAGATTCTTTGAAAGCATAACAGCGTCGGCACCTTTCAAGAATCTGCTTCAGAAATCGAAAGTAAAGACAATGCCGGTCCGCCGCAATAAGTTCAGATCTGATGGTGAAAACGTAGCTCCGAATTACCCCAATATTCAGATCTGCGATCCACCACTGTCCCCTTCAATCTCATTCTTCAAAAAGTCAGCATCAAAACCCAAAATTAATCCTAGTAAGATAGAATCCACCTCACCCTTGATCCAAGAAACTGTATCTGAATCTCCAGATCCATCAGTCAAGGTACTGGAAAATGAGTTTTTTCTTCAGTTTTGTGAAACCTTAGCTCTGAAGTTTTCTGAATCTTACATTTGGGGAACCAGTCTATTGAAAATAATTATTTCGATTGAATATATCTTTATTTCTTCAGAACCTATATAGTGAATATTGTAGAAATTTCGTTACTTAATCATGTGTCCTGGTTTTGAATTCTGTGGTATCTGATATGTCAATAGGTTGTGGTAAGGATTAGGCCACTGAATGGTCTTGGAATTGGAGATACTTTGGTTAGAAAAGTTTCAGAGGATTCAGTGACTGTTTCTGAAAGGAAATATACATTTGACTCGGTGTTGGACCCAAATTCAACTCAGGTATGAAATTTTGGAAGAGCTCTTCATATTTCGCAAGTGGAATGGACATAGGGTAGTAATTATTATTTTCATCTCTCATTTATGATTTTTCCAATTTGGTTTCATTAAAGGTTTTCATGGTGGTGTCTTTCGTAAGTATAATAATCTTCGTTGAACAATTAAGTGCTTTTGTGTTTATAGGAAGACGTCTACCAATTGATTGGTGCTCCTTTGATCAAGGATGCTTTATCCGGTTATAACAGATCAATTGTAGCCTATGGCAAGGTAACTTCTTGGCCGATCATAGTCTAAATTTGACTTGATGCTCTTTTATAAATTTGATTTTATGAACATGAGATAAAGTTTGATTTACTAATTAATATTAGACTGGAAGTGGGAAGACTTATACCATGTGGGGACCCCCAAGTGCAATGGTTGAAGGTCCATCATCAAGTGGTCTTCAGGGTATTGTGCCACGCATTTTCAAGAATCTTTTCTCCGAGATTCAAAAGGTAGGATATGTTCCCGAGTTGTCAAAACATTGAAATGTAAGTTGGTCTGATTGTATTTAATCCTATTCATCACGTAGGAGCAAGAGAACACTGGTGGCAGGCAGACAAATTATCAGTGTCGGTGCTCGTTTCTTGAGGTGATTATTTCATGAACAATGGTTATTGGCTTGATATTCTAATGAAGTCCCTAGTCACCTGTAGATTTTTGCTGCAGGTATATGGTGATAAAATTGGAGATCTGCTCCATCCTATTCAACGAAATCTGGAGGTGAATTAACTGTTTCTCAGGATACATGGAATAATATAATTATATTATTCTGTCCATAGTCCATCAGTAAATTTATGACTAACTGATGGTTCTTTTCTAGATAAAAGATGATCCCAAAAACGGATTTTATGTGGACAACTTAAGTGAGGAGTACGTGACCAGCTATGAGGATGTCACCCAAATTTTGATTAAGGTAGAGCAAAGAGGACGGTGGTGCAAAAAAATCCCTTACGAGTTTATAGAAATATCTGTACTAATTAGCTATTACTGTACTGTAATACATCTTTATGCTGCAGGGTTTGTCAAATAGAAAAATTGGAGCGACAAGAATAAATTCTAAGAGCTCAAGATCCCATATCATGTTCACATGCATTGTTGAGTCCTGGTGCAAGGTACGCAGTATAGTGCAACTTCTCCCCCTTCCCAAACCCCAAAAGAAATAAATAAAGAAAATCTGTTCATTTACTAGATTACATCATTTACTAGATTACATTCATTAAATCAATGGTTTTTTTTTTACATAACAGCGCAAAAAAGAATACATGCATTTGATTGGCGCGCCATGCTCATTAGGCATGTTATTTCAGTGATTAAAATGTCGTTAGTCGATTAAATTGATTTCTCAGGAGACCTCATCAAAGTGCTTTGGTAGTTCAAAGACTAGTAGAATAAGTCTTGTCGACCTAGCTGGATTTGAGAGAAGCATACCTGAGGATGCTAGTCGACAGCATGTGAAAGAAAGAAAATACATAAAGAAGACAATGTCACAGTTAGGGTATGACTGCTGAACACATCTAATAGTTTTATTTTGTTCTCGGGCATTGTATTTTATGTATGCATCTTCTACGCGTCATGTTTGTATATTGTTTTGGTTTTTATTACTTTCAGGTTGCATTCAGATCAAGTCATTTCAAATCCATTCTTCTTGTAATGGATACTTCCTTCATTTCAAATAAAATCTTTCCATCAAAACACAACCTTCGTTCATTCACTGGATATCACAATCTTCAGCCTATTTTGGTTACACAATCTTCCCAGATCACCCATTTTGAAAAATCAATTCGGCAAACGTGTTCTGGTGTTCTATTGAATTGTTGAATGGCTCTTACATCATATTAACAATTAACTTCAATAAGCTTGTATCATATTGGATATTGTTTGCTTTAATTGGACTCTCTGTAAAATGTGCAGGAACTTGGTAAATATCCTCACCGACGGGAGTCAATCTGGGAAAATTGAAGAAGCTTCATATAGAAGTTCAAGTCTTACTCATCTGTTGAGAGACTCATTTGGCGGCAATTCTAAACTTTCCATTATATGTGCCATTTCTCCAGACACCGAGTACTGAAAACCATTGAGTTTTTATTTTTTGATGCGAGTTTTATTTATCGATGCTAAGTTTAAATTTGGCCCTGAGAGAAGTGGTTCTTAATTTATATCAAATTTACTCCCACTGTATCATTAATTCTTTTTTTTTTGTTTTTTATATGAGCAGAAGTAAGAGCGAAACTCTGAGTACACTCAGATTTGGACTACGGACAAAGTTGGTAAAAAATGAACCTGTAATAAATGAGATAACAGAAGATGATGTTAACGACCTGAGTGACCAGATTCGGCAACTAAAGGTCTTATTACTTGTCACTTAGTGAAGAGTTTTTACAAAGTTTTTATGCTTGATGTCTTGAATATCATTTGACTCAATTCAGGAAGAACTCATGCGAGCTAAGTCCAGCACATGCAACTCACTTAGCAATGACGGACACTTCAGAGGAGGAAATGTGCGTGAGAGCTTGAACCATTTGAGACGCAGCCTCAACCGTTCATTAATCTTACCACGAATAGACAACGACTCTGAAAAAGATCTATATATCAATGCGGATGATGTAAAAGAACTTAGGCTTCAGATTGACAGTATTCGAGTTTCTCATGATGAAAATTTAAAAGAAGATTCTGACAATGGAGAGAGTAGTGCCCTGTTGTACTCTGCTGAAGGCTGTGAAACAGGCTTCACCTGTGAACAGTATTTGAGTTGCTCAGAAGACGGTGAGAATGAAGAAATCAATTCTAGTGAAACTCTGACAGAATTGCCACACCTGAAAAATGTTATCAAGGCTGCAGAACCTGATCAAATTTCTAAGAACTCAATTGTCACAGATCCTCTGTCAATGAATAATCTGTCCATCAGTGGATGCCATCAGACTGGAGACCTACAAGATCCCGTTCTTTCCGAGTCTCCGAAAATTAAGAATTCCCAGAGGAAAAGCTTAATTTTCTTATCAAATCATCTCGCGAATCAAGAAGATGCAGTACAGACTTCCAAAACTCTGGATGTGTTATGTCTGTCGCACCAACAATCTGATCGTTGTAGTTCATCCTTAAGATCCAGTACAACATTTCCTGGCTCAACTGAGTCCTTGGCAGCTAGCCTTCACAGAGGATTACAGATCATTAACTATCACCAGAAGAACTCAGCATCAACTAGATCACCCGCCTCCTTCTCATTTGAACACTTGGCACTCAAACCTTGCCTATCAGTTGACAAGGACAGTACTTGTGTTCAAACCTCACCAGTAAACGACCAATCTTCAGATCCTTCGTCTGCTTCCTTTGTTTGCATGAAATGCCAAGGTCTAGAAATTGCTTCTTCTAATGAAGTAGAGGATAGTTTGCAGACACGAATAATAACAGTGGTGGATGCATCAGCAAATTCAAATGTGACCAAGGTGGGTCAAAAGTTGCTCAAGTCTAAATTTCCAATGCCATATCATCTAAATAAAATTCTCTTTTTTTTTTCTTTTTTTAATTTTTTCCCCTTTGTCGTCCTGCACAGGATGTAGATAAAGATTTAGTAGCAGTGGCTGCTGAAAGAGAGAAGGAGCTCGGTAGCAAATGCAACGAGCAAGCAGCTGAAATTGAGAATCTAAGAAAACTGGTGATAGGACTTTTTCTTTTCTGATGTAAATGTGGGGTATGTTTATCCTAGAAGCATGCTATATAACGACCTGTTTTACACTGCAGCTAGAACAATACATGTCTGATGCTAATCAGACTGATGTTAGAGCGTGCAGCAATTTTTCCAATTTCAGTGACATGAAGAAGCAGCTGCCGCCTATCAGTGAGGATGAACACGATAAGTGCAGCTCAGCAGATGTTGAAAATGAGGTATGAACACTGTTTGCTGAATTTTAGATTATATATGCCTACTATATGTGTCCTTATGGATTCTGCTGTTCCTTCAAGTTTGTGGAGTGGCATGGGTATGAAAATCCAGAAGTTGTGAAGGAGCGGTGTGAAAGTAAAGAAGTCCAAGAAGACTTGAACCATTCTATGAAGAAATCCTTCGGTGTGGAAGAGAAGGAGGCGCTTCTCAAAGAAATTGGAACTTTAAAAACTAAATTGCAGACTTACACCGACACACCAACAAGAAGATCAACAGATAGACTCAGATCTTCTTTGTTGTCGCAATCGATCCAGTTTAGAAAATGCTGTGCAAATTCTCAAGGCATTAGTGGAGAAGAATTTGAGAAGGAAAGGCAGAAGTGGATGGAAATGGAGAGTGAATGGATATCACTAACTGATGAATTAAGAATTGATATAGAGATTAATCGTCATCGAGCAGAACATGTTGAATTGGAGTTGAAACTAGAGAAGAAGTGCACGGCAGAGTTGGATGATGCCCTCAAAAGATCTGTCATAGGGCAAGCTAGAATGATCGAGCACTATGCAGAGCTACAGGAGATGTACAATGACATAGTAGTAAAGCATCGAGCCATTATGGAGGGGATAGCAGAGGTAAAACGGGCAGCTTCCAAAGCAGGAACCAAGGGTCGCCATGGCTCTCGTTTTGCTAAGGCCTTCGAAGCAGAGCTTTCTTCTTCGAGGGCGGAAAGAGAGAGGGAAAGGGAGTTATTAAAGAAGGAGAACCAAAGCCTTAAAATTCAACTCAAAGATACTGCAGAAGCTGTGCATGCTGCGGGTGAACTTCTTGTTAGGTTGAGAGAAGCAGAGGAAGCAGCTTCAATGGCTGAGGTAATTCAAACACACGCACACACATTCTTTCTAGTTTCTGGCAAGCCACATTTTCTTATCCTTTTGGCTTCGTGTTACAGGAGAAGTACACAAAGATTGAGGAAGAGAATGATAAGATAAGAAAACAAATGGAGAAACTGAAAAGGAGGCACAAGATGGAGATTATTACAATGAAACAGTACCTTGAAGAGAGCAGGCTGCCTGAAGCCGCATTGAAACGACCCCTATACCATGAAGACTCGGATATCACACACGAAGATAAAGCTTCTGCATTCCATGATGACGATCAGGCTTGGAAGGCAGAATTTGGTGCAATTTACCAAGATCACTACTCTGGTTTTAACTGATTTGGACAAGTATGTGAAATTATCTTGCCTGCCATTGAAGTTTTATTATTGGTAGCATTTTTGGAGTAGCTTGATGAACAGAATAACGAGTAAAAAGGTTCTAATTTATGTGGAGTCATCTTTCCAATAGTTACATTTTTGGGAGAGTATCGAAAATGAAGAAATTTCAAATTTTATCACTGTAGCTAGTCCAAAAAACAGTGTGTTAATCTTTGCCCAAAATGCGGGATTCGGATCGTAGATTTTGATACTAGTGTATTTATAATGGAAGTCTGAAAGATTAACCGCAATGAGATTGGCAGCCCATATCCCAATGGGCTACAGCCCACCCATTCATGCCCAGAATAATTATAGTTACCTATATTATTTTATTACAATATAATAAGTGCAAAAACACTGTGTTTTTGAGCCATGTTTCCCGAACTGATGAATAGTAACTTTTCCTTTTATTTTGGTAATTTTATTTATTTTTTCTCTGGCTTCTTGTGTTGGGGTTTTTGCTCCACCCTAAAATGTTTTTTTCGATTAAATTAGGAAAAAATTGACCAACATGCCGGTGCCAACAAAAACTAGTGTGTGTGTTGTCTATATATATATACTAGTTAATTTGGCACCGCGCAAGGCGCGGTGCCAGTGAGCTTATAACCTGGTATATATATCCAACAAAGCGTCCGACACAAGTTCAACAGACAGTTCCAGAGAATAAAAAGATGGTTCATACGCATTGAACATACATACTCATATGTATATAAAATCAAATAGGTTGGAGTGAACATAAGTCTACCACAACAGTACACCATAGCAATAGTTGGCATATGATATCCTTGTAGGGCCCAATAGACTATCTAAACAAAAGTCATCTACGAAAGTACAGTAGTAGATTACATCAATCATAATAAAAGTAATCTCAACGAGCTCAAAAAAACAAATCAAAAGTTGTTCGCAAGAGTTTTCAAAATGACGATGGCTAGAATTATAGTTTATGTTTATTGTTGTAGTTGCATTGTTATTTTAGGATATTGCTCTTATTACTTGCTATGGCCTCAAGATTAATTAATCATCTTACTTTTATAATTATTTATATACTTTCTGACAAATAATGAATGTAAATGTGACGTCCCAAATTATTATCAAACAAGTAATATATAATTATCATAATTTAATTTTTATAATTTTTTTGATATAATCTCCTTATACATGAAGGGAAAATTTGATGTCAAACACCATAACAAAGGTAATCGAGAACAATCACATATTAACAATGGGTCGTAGGTAAGCCAAAACTCAAAATGTATAAAAATAAGCAAAACTGACGACCTATAATCTACCAAAAATTCATCATGCCGAACATTTTATAAAAAAATATTATTAAAGTTTGCCACAACGAAAACTTATTTTTAACTCTTTTTTTTTTTAAATAAGTTCATATAAAAATTTATTATTAAAGTTTGCCACGAGAAAAATCTATTTTGAACTATCTGTTTTTTTTTAATTCATACTTGACAAAATCAACAAGTTTTTTTCTAAAAAAAATAAGATAACATTTTAAATTTTAAAAATTGAGATAAGATGGATGCACTGTTGGGTCAAGGGTTTTGATATAATCTCCTTATATATTAAGGGAATATTTGATACCAAACATCAGAACAAAGGTAAATAGGTAATACCACATATTAGCAATGTGTCGTAGGTAAGAAAAAAATCAAAATGTACATAAACAAGCAAAATCGACGATATGTGATCTACCAGAAATTCATCATACCGAATATTTTATAAAAAATACAAAATAAAAGAAAAAATAAAAGAAAAAAAAATAAAAAATTTTAAAATAAAAAAATAAAAAGAGTGACGTAATGGTTACTGTTCATGGGAACAATATTTTTAACTCTTTTGCCACAACGAAAACTTATTTTTAACTCCTTTTTTTAAAATAAGTTCATATAAAAATTTATTATTAAAGTTTGCCACGAGAAAAATATATTTTGAACTATCTGTTTTTTTTAATTCATACTTATCAATAAGTTTTTTTCTAAAAAAAAAAAAGATAATATTTTAAATTTTAAAAATTGAGATAAGATGGATGCACTGTTGGGTCAAGGGTTTTGATACAATCTCCTTATATATTAAGGGAATATTTGATGACAAACATCAGAACAAAGGTAAATAGGTAATACCACATATTAGCAATGTGTCGTAGGTAAGAAAAAAATCAAAATGTACATAAACAAGCAAAATCGACGATATGTGATCTACCAGAAATTCATCATACCGAAATTTATAAAAAATACAAAATAAAAGAAAAAAAATAAAAAAAATTTAAAATAAAAAAATAAAAAAAGTGACGTAATGGTTACTGTTCATGGGAACAGTAACCATTACGCCACATATATAATATGGGTAAGAAAAAATAAAATAAAAAAAATAAAAAAATTTTAAAATAAAAGATTAAAAAAAGTGACGTAATGGTTACTGTTTCATGGGAACAGTAACCATTACGCCACATATATAATATGGATAAGAAAAAATAAAAGAAAAAAAAATTAAAAATTAAAAAAATTAAAAATTAAAAAAAGTGACGTAATGGTTACTGTTCATGGGAACAGTAACCATTACGCCACATATATAATATTGGTAATATATATATATATACTAGTTTTTGTATGTCGTGCCAGATACCAACATATTTGTCAATTTTTGTTCTTATTTGATTTACATTTCAAACGATTGACTTTAACAATCATTTTTAAAACAACGATCATGCTACTATAATTGAATGGAACAAAAATCACCAAATAACTGACTATTACTTTTTTTTTAAAAAAATGATACACATCTTACTTATAAATTGAAAAATAACATTTGAAGCTACGTGCATCAACAACCGATTAATATATTTTTTTTCTAGTCGGTTCAGACCAAACTCGTACATGAACAAAAAAAAATTATAACAAAATTATTACTTTTTTTATGAACAGTAATTGACTATTTATTGCTATTCATTAAAATAGTAAATTCTAGCCCTTCCACCCTTATTATAGTTATAATATATATTTGTTTAGGTCAAATAATTGAAGGAGCGTGAGCGGGTGGTGCAGACGCCTATAACAGTGGAAAGGGGATCATGATTTCGAATGTCAGTCAACTCATTTAATAATTTTTTTGGATTTGTCATTACATAATATTTTTGAATATATTTAATTGCCTAAAAAATATTTATTTTTAAAATTATGTTGATAAAAATAATTTCATACTTATTTATCCAATTTTCTCATTTTTAAGCTTATTTTTTAAAAAAATATGTAGAAATTTATTGCTTTAAAAAAGGATTTTTCTTGTAAATTTTTTTATATCTAAATTTAAATACATTGTATATATTAATTTAAAATTTATATTAAGGAGATTATGAAGTATTTACACAAAAAGATTGAGAATAAAGTGATGGGTAAAATTTACAGATGCTGAGAAAGATATTATTAAAAAATAGCTAATAAGTATGCGAACGAATAGGCCACGGGCCTCCCAAATAAGAATGAAGGGTATCGAACGGGCCACGGACAATGAATTTCCAAAAATTTCTTTCGGGGGCTCCGTCCCAAACCTGATCGCTTTTATTTTAAACAATTATTTACAGCGTAGCGATTTTATACCGCAAGTGCACGGTGTCAAATTTTAGTATAATGATATAAAAGTAAGGATTGGCGTACCCACATGGACTAGTAGTAATTACCAAATTTAATTCTCGTCCTATATTTAACCTACGAAATTGTTGTAAAAGATTAACTAATTTACTCAACTCTAGGAATTAACCACACCACAAAGGAATAAGATAGTAAACAGTAGAGATAAATATCGAGATTTCGGTTCACTTGAGTAATCCCCCACAATTCATCTACTAGTTCTAATTAAAATTAATGCATCTACGGTGACAAGTTTCTCGGTTATACCTAATATACTCTCTCGAGCTATATTAAACCTAACATCAAATTGCACTAAGTAACTCTCGTTCACTTATTTAACAAATCAATGTTGCATATGTTCTATGAAAACCCTTAGCCTTCGATTACTAGATATCTATAACTATCACTCATGTATTTGACGTCATCTCTCGATCTCAGTCTGAAATCCATGGTTTGTGTTATTTGTTCCGTATTACAATTTTATCTCTCGATATCAGTTGCAAACTAAAATCATTCAAAGGGTAGCTAATCCCTTAAAAGCATTAAAAATATGACACAAACACAAAGATAAAAAAAAAACTAGAATCAAAATTGTGGGGTTCATACACAAGATCCCATTGTCTCGATAATAAACTTAGCCTAACATTATAACGGAAAAACAATGTTTTATAACATCTAACAATATTATAAACATGGTAAAATCGAAAATAAGACTAAAACAGAGTTCAAAAATACGCATAAACACTCGATGTTTAATCCGTGCGTCGATCCGATGTTCCGTCTCTAGCTTCGTTGCTTTGACTCTCTCTTGTAGGTGGTGACTTCTCCAAAGGGTAGGCTGTTATTCAGAGTTAAAAGAACCCTAAAATTGATGCAAAAACTCCTTTTTATAACCAAAGTACCGAGCCCAACAATCTGGTGCCAAAATATAGCTCACAACTTAATTAAGGAATTTTTCTCGGAAAGGACTCCGTGGCGATCGATCGCTATTGGTTAGGCGATCGATCGCTTGCAATTTTATCTCTATGGTGATCGATCGCTTCGTGAGTGGCGATCGATCGCCTAAACCTTCTGAACCGATGCGACTGATCTCTTAGTTTAGGGTGATCGATCTCTTCTCGCATGACTTTTTTTTCACCTTCTTGCCTCGTAGCGATCAATCTCTTGTTTTAGGGCGATCAATCGCCTGCATTAATTTCATCAACTTGCTTTTTCAACTTCTTTTCACATGTCTTAACTTGTCTTGTCCCAGTTCCACATTCCAGTCCATAAAATGGAGTTTTTCAAGTGTTTCTTGCACTTTTACTGGATTCCTGGAAATATACCAAAACACAACCAAAAAGCATAAAAACGTCCAAGAATCACTATAAAAATAGCAAGAAATATATACAAATATAAGTGTAAAAATGACACTTATCAACTCCCCCAAACTTAGCTCTTGATCTTCCTCAAGCAAGAAAAGAATTAAAAATAGTGAATTCACAAATGATAAGTGACATGGATTATTTCATGCTCATATGTTTATCTCAGAAATCTTACACATACCTCAACAAGAATCCCTCCAATCATTGGACACAAAGTGTTTTCTAATTAAGTCAAGTAACAGCCTCAATCAGAACCTGTGTGCGTGTGATATTATCAATAACAAGTATACAATCATCATAGATCAAAACAGTACTAATCAACAACATTCAAGATTATCACCGAGTATCTCATATGCCTAGTTTTCAACCACTTCTCCACTAATGTAATTAATTCCTAGACTTTGACCAAAATGTATTTTCAAGCTTATAATGTTAGGTCTTTTGGTGTCGGTTTTCAAAGAAAAGATAGGATAAGCGCAAGAATAGAGTAAAACTTATAAATGTCATTTTTTAGCACATATTGAGATTCTCTTCTTTTTTCTAGCCTTGGCCATTTTGGGTCTTATTCATTTACTTTATCTCAAGGCTCTTTCATTACATCTTTTATTTTGCTATTCTTCTCATTCATCAATCTTTTTCATTGAGCTCATCATGATATAACAATCCACGTGCATCGAATAAGATTCATTATACTCCCTTAGGGTAATCAATTTCGGCTCATAAAAGTGGGTATAATGAGTTTACCAATGAATGTCGAATGTGGCTTTATTGGTATGTTAAACATACCCCATTCTTTTTCAGTTGACACTAGTGATAACTATAGACATGGTAGGCTTGAAAGGCTCAAACGTTCCAAGGATCGCCTAAATCATGTCCAAATCAAGTTCATAATTATAAAAATTTCGCCTCAAAGTACCATCATCAAATAGGTTCTATGACCATTCTAAGATGCTAAAGACATGTTATCAAGTTCACACATATCATCACTACTCTAAATGCAATCAACAAGTTCATGACTCAGTGTGCTCAAATTATTCCTCATTTTCAACATATCAACTCAACTCAAGATATTATTCATAACACGTCTACAATCTTCAAGATACAAGTCATAAGTAGAGTAAAATTAATATCATCATGGCATATAGTCAATGCCTTAATCCAATCACACCAAAAACAAAAATTTATATGTTCTTCACAGGATAATTCAAGATCAATACTCAACCAAATATTCACAGCTCAAGAGAAACCATCAATCAACGACTCACTACTCCCTCAAACTTATTTATTGCATTGTCCTCAATGTAATAATATTGAAAATAGGGACAACGAAATACCTGTGGTGACGACCGTCATTGGTGAGAGTGTGATCAAAATTTGAGTCAACACAAAAAAATAAATTTAAAATGCAAAACAACTAGAAATAAAATCAAAATAGAGATAAGGGGAAGAAATAGTTCTTGATTTATAGTCCCAAGCTGGACTTATACTGTGGGGTCTTCCCACCTTAACAGTGTTATAGTGACATAAGAAGGACTAATCATGCATTAGATAACATCTTAAGGTTCCGATTGTTACATGAGCTAACAGGATTACAGGCAAAAATACAAAATTTCAAAAATAACTCATTACATTCCCAAAAGAATGACAAAATTTAGATTTACACTACTCCTAGAGTAGGTACTAGTCATGACTTGAATCCTATACATTCATGCGTCCCTCGTAGCTCACTGCCTCAACCCGACCCTTAGTCCTTTAGTCCAAAAGTGTACCTACATGGACAACACATCATGAGCATATACAATCTTACTTAACATCATAAAAACATCATAGTAAATGCATGAAATCTTGGTTAAGTAAATATGCTGGTTATTCATTAACTTCTTTTTGTTGTCCCTGATTCATATTCATGCATATGAGCATCTTACCCTGTGGCATCTTACCACATCGTATGGCCTCTTACCATATGAGCATCTTACCCCGTGGCATCTTACCACATAATAACATCGTATGGCCTCTTACCATATGGACATCTTACCCCGTGGCATCTTACCACATAATAACATCGTATGGCCTCTTACCATATGGGCATCTTACCCCGTGGCACCTTACCACATAATAACATCGTATCACATCATTATATAAACATCATCATTTCATCGTAAATATTCATGCGATAAATGCATAGTCATAGTGTAGGGATGTGTTTTACCGTCCGATGCCCGTACGTCTCTTACGTACCTTTTCAAAAGGAGGAGGAGTCAATAGACTTTATCTCCTTGACTGTGCTGGTACCTGGGATGGTTCTACAAGACCACATAATACCATATTAGATGCCTCAATATCATCTCATACCATAAACTTAACAAAATAAATCATCATTTTATTTTTCAACATTCTGCCTCTCTCGATCGATCGGCCCCAAGGTCTCGATCGATCGAGAAGACATGCTTAAACAGTGCTCAACACTCTGCCTCGATCGATCGATCGAAATATTTTACCGATCGATCGAGGAGCTTCACCGATCGATCGGAAAATCCTTCGATCGATCGACGCCTGAATTTCAAACCATGTTTAAAAGCTTCTGCCTCGCTCGATCGATCGGTACAAGAATCTCGATCGATCGAGCACTCTGAAAATCGGGATTTTTCCAGATTTTCGAGGACCTCATTTCATCTCATCAAATCTACTTCATAACACATCATACTTGCTCAAACAAACATGCTACGAACTTCATAAAACTTCCATGTAGGTACTTAAATCAAAGGTTTAACAAAACCTAAGCTAACATGCATCATAACATCATCAAAATCTTCAACCTCATCCAACTTATACAGAAAACAGAGCATGCTCATCTTTGCCCAGATTTTCGAGCACATAGTTTCATAACCAGAAATCTATCACATAAAACATGTAACATGCTCGAACTAACATGTTAGTAGCTACATAATATTACCATGCAAGCACCCATACCAAGGTTTCACCCAAACCCATACTTAGCATGCATAAAATCATCACAGCAAAACCAAACTTAACCCAAAAATTTACTCAAGCAAGATATGGTTCCTCACCCTCTTTTGCTCCAATATTTGGCAAGGTTCCAAGCCTTGAAATGGCTGATCTCCTCCTCCTTCTTGGCTACTGAATGATGGACGAAAGTTTGGGAAGAAAGGCTGGGGAGAAGGAGTGATGGGTTGAATGATTGGGAGGGCGAGTGGAGGTATGGGCAGCAGCAGCTTGCTGGAATGGGTATGGGTTGAGGGGTGTGGTGTGGGTAGGGTGGTCATGTGGTGTTTAATTGTGTCCCGGTATTTAGTACGATGTATTAAAATATCCTCACTAGATATTTTATAACTTCATTTAATTAATACATCCTTTAAAACACCCAACATGCCCCCTAAATCATAACATCATATCATAATTATAATCCCCCAATTGAAATACACCACAACCCTTAAACATATCATAAATCATCATCATAGCACATAATCATATAACATTTTGGGGTATTACATATACCACATTTCCTCAAAGGTTGGAATCGTTTGTGGAGTCCGAATCTCCGTAATCAATTGGGTAATGCCTCAGCCTCTCATCATTAACGACATAAGTGCCTAGAATATGATCACTTACCTTAATGGCTCAATGCGGGTATATCTTGGTAACAATGAATGGTCCAACCCATGAAGCCTTTCGCTTGCTTTGGAAAATGCGAGGTGGTGGTGCTTTATGCAATTGGACTGTCTCTCCCTTCACGAACGTCCTTTTCTCCTTGAGCTTCTTAGCCTCTTTTGAGTTCACCATTTCATGGCTCTTGCCTTCTTCAGTCTCCAGTTTGGTCTTCACCTTCACCTCATCAGTACCTTGCACAACCTCATCAGGCAAAATATTAATTTTATCAATAATAAAGCATGTGTGCGTGTTGTGCGCATGTGGTGAAGTTTGAAACATAGTAAATGTGACATGATCCTCTCCTACACGGAGGATCAACTTCCCTTCTTCAACATCGATAATAGCTCTTCCAGTAGCTAGGAATGGGCGTCCCAGGATCAATGGCATACTCGTGTCCTCCTCCATATCCAACACAAGGAAATCTACTGGGAAAGTGAATTTATCTATCTTGATAGGTACGTCCTCGACAATTCCTAGAGGGTATGTGATAGATTTATCCGCCATTTGTAACACCACCCTTGTGGATTGCGGCTCTCCCAATCCAAGTCGCCTAAATACAGATAAAGGCATTAAGTTAACACTTGCACCCAAATCACATAATGAATTAATAGAAGTGATAGGCCCAAGAGTGCAAGAAATAGAAAAACTCACTGGATCCTTCAACTTTGTGGCCGACTTCTTTTGCATAATGGCACTATATTCCTCGGTCAATAAGACAGTCTCTTGCTCTCCCAATTTCCGCTTCTTAGATAACATCTTCTTCAAGAATTTAGCATAATTTGCATTTCTCGTAACACATCAATTAATGGTATATCTATATGAAAATTCTTAAGCATGTCTAAAAAATTGGCAAAGTTTGAATCAACATTCGCCCTATCAACTGCTACAGGAAATGCGAGAGGAATGTGTACCTTTTCTTGTGGTGTGATAGGTGTAATGGCTTCAGCGGACTTACACTTGTGGCGTATTTGCTTCTTCTCCTCTTGCTTAGTTGCAATCTTTTCAATCTCCTTCTCGTCACCAAGTTCATTTCCAATCCTAAGGGTCACGACATTGGCTTGCTCCCTTGGATTCTTCTCCGTGGCACTCGGTAGAGCTCATTGTGCTCTCCCAGCCAATATAGTTTCCAATTGCCCTACTTGAATCTCCAAGTTTTTTATAGATGAATCTTGATTGTTCATCCTTGTTTCAGTTGAGGATATGAACTTGGTCGCGATTGATATCTCAACCCCGTATTGTACGTATTTGAGTAGGGGTTGTTTTGTGGCCGGTTTCCTACATAACTCACAGCGTCATTAGTCTGAATGAATGTGTTATATGTTTGGCATTCAATGCATGGATGATTGCCTCCGCATAGGTCATAAGTAAGCACTTGACCTTTCATCGCTGTCATTCTCATGCTGTCTAGCCTCTTGTTCAATGCCTCAATTTTGGCGGCCAAAACAGTAACGTCGCTCACTTGATGAACTCCAGCTTGCTTCTTTGGCACGTTCCTCTCGGACTGCCACCGATAGCTATTAGCAATCATCTCCTCCAGCAGTGTATACGCCTCCTCAGGCGTCTTCCTCATAACAGTACCTCCAGATGCTGCATCGATCGTAGAACGGTTATAAAAAATAAACAGTTATAAAAAGTTTGTACATGCAGCCAGATGGAAAGGCCATGATTCGGGCATCTCCTCAGTAAGTCCTTGCTTCATACAGTGTTTCACGATCATGTTGCACAAATATAGTGATATCATTGCGCATCTTAGCAATCTTGGATGGGGGGGAAATATTTTGATAAAATGCTTGCACCATCCCGTCCCAAGTAGTTATGGATCCTGTGGGTAGCGAATGCAACCAACTCTTAGCTTTATTATTTAAGGAAAATGAAAATAAACGTAACATGATAGCGTCGTCAGTAACGTCATTGTGCTTGAAGGTATCACAAATCTCCAAAAACTTGGAGATATGAGCATTGGGAACATCTGTAGTCGCTCCCCAAAACTGCACTGAGTGCTGGATCATTTGAATGATAGCAGGCTTTATTTCAAAGTTGTTCGCCTGTGCGCTTGGTCTAGTGATGCTAGACAACGATCCATGGAACGAGGGATGAGCATAATCCATGAGTGATCTTCTAATATGTGCCTCCTCGCCCCTTTCTTGGTTGTTATCCGCCATTGGTCGAGCTTCACTTAGTCTCCTAAGCAAAGTCCTCTCAATTTCTGGATCAAAAGGTTCAAGTGTACTAAGAAACAACAACCTGCAAAAATCAACTAAACACAGTAGTAGTAGAAAAAAATGAAAACATAAATAATACAAAAATTGGCTAAATTGCAGTCAACTAATCTCTTATGATATTACTTAAACTAGTCCCCGACAACGACGTCAAAAACTTGATCGCTTTTATTTTAAACAATTATTTTCAGTGTAGCGATTTATACCGCAAGTGCAAAGTATAAAGTTTTAGTATAATGATATAAATGTAAGGATTATCGCACCCACATGGACTAGTAGTAATTACCAAATTTAATTAACGTCCTATGTTTAACCTACGAAATTGTTGTAAAAGATTAACTACTTAATCAACTCTAGAAATTAACTACACCACAAATGAATAAGATAGTAAACGGTAGAGATAAATATTGAGACCTCGGTTCACTTGAGTAATCCCCCACAATTCATCTACTAGTTGTAATTAAAATTAATGCATCTAAGGTGACAAGTTTTCATGTTATACCTAATATACTCTCTCGAGCTATATTAAACCTAACACCAAATTGCAGTAAGTAACTCTCGTTCACTTATTTAATAAATCAATGTTGCATATGTTCTATGAAAAACCTTAGCCTTCGATCACTAGATATCTATAGCTATCACTCATGTATTTGACGTCATCTCTCGATCTCTGTCTGAAATGCACGGTTTGTGTTATTTGTTCCGTATTACAATTTTATATCTCGATCTCAATTGCAAAGTAACATCATTCAAAGGGTAGCTAATCCCTTAAAAACATTAAAAATATAACACAAACACAAAGATAACAAAAACTCAATCAAAAACTAGAATTAAAATTGTGGGTTCATACACAAGATCACTTTTCTCGATAATAAATTTAGCCTAGCATTATAACGGAAAAACAATGTTTTATAAGATCTAACAACATTATAAACATTGTAAAATCGAAAATAAAACTAAAACAAAGTTCATAAATACGCATAAACACTCGATGTTTAATCCGTGCGTCGATCCGATGTTCCGTCTCTAGCTACGTTGCTTTGACTCTCTTTCGTAGGTGGTGGCTTCTCCAAAGGATAGGCTGCTATTCAGAGTTAAAACAACTCTAAAATTGATGCAAAAACTCATTTTTATAACCAAAGTCCCGAGCCCAACAATCTGGTACCAAAATATAGCCCACAACTTAATTAAGGAATTTTTCTCGGAAAGGACTCTGTGGCGATCGATCGCTATTGGTTAGGCTATTGATCGCTTGTAGTTTTATCTCTATGGCGATCGATCGCTTCGTGAGTGGCGATCGATCGCCTAAACCTTCTGCCCCGATGCGATCGATCTCTTGGTTTAGGGTGATCGATCTCTTCTCGCATGACTTTTTTTTCGCCTCCCTGCCTCGTAGCGATCGATCGCCTGCATCGATTTCATCAACTTGCTCTTTTTCAACTTCTTTTCACATGTCTTGACTTGTCTTCTCCCAGTTCCACCTTCCAGTCCATAAAATAAGGTTTTCAAGTGTTTCTTGCACTTTTACTGGATTCCTGGAAATATACCAAAACACAACCAAAAACATAAAATCGTCCAAGAATCACTATAAAAATAACAAGAAATATATGCAAATATAAATGTAAAAATGACATATATCAAAACCCCCGCAAGAGGCTACCGCCCTTGATCCCTGCAATCTCTTCACCTCCAACCCCCTGCCCTCCACCGTGTGAAAAATCCTAGCTACATTCATGCCCAAGAGTCATGTTATTTACTTTGAATTTTCTGTTTGACTTTTTAAATGATAACGTAATCCAAAAATAAAAGAAGAATAGTTATAATTCTGATCACATTCATGATATTTAAGAGATTAGTCTGGATGCATTTGAAAAATTCGAGATGATTTATAGCATAATTAGGCATTGTTTCTGCATATAATTGAAATATTTTTGGATATAGTTGAAAAATTTTCAATGTATATTTTTTTGTCAAAAAGGAAAACAAATTTATAACAATATAACAAGTTTACAAGGCCTCCCAACCCGTTTTACAGTTCCAATGAACAGTAATGAACAATATTTTTTTTATTTAAAAAACTTGGGCCATGGGTCATTTTTTGCTTATGGACTTTTTTTTTTGTACATTGAGTTTTTCTTGTTGCCGATGGGTTCGAGTTAGGAGCGTGAGGTTCAGGCCGGTCCTTCTTTTTTAGAGCACCCTCTCATACTTTTGTAGAGCCTCTAATTCCACATATCTACCTAGGGGTGGACATCGGGTCGTGTTGGTTGGGTTCGGGTACCCAATTGTCGGGTACCCGACTTCGGGTACCCAAAATGTTTAAAAAATTTGCATGACCTCAATATTTCGAACTTGGTTAAAAAGAGTTGTTTAGTACGCTCCGTGTTCCCGCTAATATGTGCACACAAAACCCCATTTATGCAAATTTAATGAAGATGTACAGCAAAGTTTTAGTGGTCTTCTTTTGAATTTTTTTTTTTAAAAAAATTAGTAGTCCTTGTCATATAAAAAAAAACTAGTGGTCTATCTTCCTTGAGTTTCCAAAATACTAGCTTGCATTTTCGGTGGCTTCAAGTGAGTCAAGATGACAATTAAACAACAGATTACAGTTTTGGCTTTATGTCGGGTATTCGAAAATATTTTCGGGTAGCGTCGCGAGAACCCAACATAAATTACCCGAACCCGAGATATTTTTGAGAAAACCCAACCCGTTCGGGTTGGGTACCCGAAACCCGACAAAAAGTGCCCACCTCCTATCTCTATCAACTCCAAAAGGTGAAGCGAGTAGCCTTGAGGCACAAGGTTCTGCCGGGCTTTTTTTATAGGCCTTATTTTTGTGGTTTTTGCATTGAGTTTTTCTTGGACTCGGCTGAAGAAACGCATAAAACCCTTTCTTTATTGACGAAACAAACAAGAAATAAGAACGATGCAATGTAGTTATGTCTCCCCCTTTCCTTCTAAAGCCAAAGTGGTCAAAACCAAGTTAAATAGCAACGTCCATCAACACAATACACAATAAAATATTTAAAAATATGAGGTCCACAAACTTGGAAAAAAGTTACCCAACATAATTGTACTTTGGCACGGTGCAAGATGCGATGGCAAGAGGAACTACTTGGGGTTTTTTAATTAAATATTCGATTTTCGAAAATAATTTAACAATTTAACCGATTATTTTTTTTATTATCAAACTAACCTAAGTCGCCATGTTAGATGGCGACTTCAATTGAAGTCGCCATCTGACATGGCGACTTCAACAAAATTTTTTTTTTTTTATGATATCGCCATCTGAGTTGGCGACATCAATATAATTTATTGATGTCGCCATCTCAGTTGGCGACATCAATATAATTTAATGGTGTCGCCAGATGTCGTCATCTCAGATGGCGACACCATTAAATTATATTGATGTCGCCAACTCAGTTGGCGACATCAATAAAATTTATTGGTGTCGCCATCTCAGATGGCGACACCAATGAATTTTTAACCTAAACTCACAACACGCCGCCGCACCATTCTCATTTCTTCTTCTTCTTCAGCAAATTCTCCGCCGCAAATTCTTTCGTCCGCTCGTTCTCAAATTTTCTTCCTAACATTTCTGCAAAAATCAAGCTATTTCCAAAATATTTAAGGTAAGCTTTTTAATTTTGTTATTTGTGTATCGTAGATAAATTATGATTTTAATATATTTAGTGGGAGTATATTACTTGTTGGAGTATATTTTTGTGATGTGAAAGATTAAAATTTAAATTGACTTCGGATGGAGGCGGCGGCGGCGGGCGGTGGCGGCGGCGGTGGCAGGTGGTGGGCGGCGGCGGCGGGCGACGTACGGGTTGTTTTTGTAATGTTGAGATTAACGTTGTTAATTTTTGTATTATATTTCAGGATGGATCAAATGAGACAACCAGGCCCGGTTGACACACATCTTTTGTCGTTGCAGTCTACACATCGATCTGAGGATGTATGGGCAGGTGATATGGATAGTATACTTCGTGTGAGAAACCCAGATAGCTATTTTTGGGATATGTGTCCATTAGATATACGTGTTGTTAATTTATTGCACGTTATTGGATTTTATGGTATCTATAGGTGTGGTAAGATTGAACTTGACATGCACCTGATCACGGCTTTAGTTGAGAGATGGCGCCGTGAAACACACACGTTTCATTTTAGATCAGGAGAAGCGTCCATCACACTGCAAGACATTGCAGTAATATGGGCGTTGGCAGTAGATGGCATCGTAGTGTCGGGGATTGATATTGATAGGGCTCTACCCGATTGGCAAGAATATTGCCATACATATTTAGGTTTCTTACCAGCCATCACAGACCTTAAGGGCGCACGTTTGAAATTAGTTGCTTTGCATAATCATTTGCTGCTCAATCCATTGGATGAAAATAGTACAGCAGATGATGTTGTTAAGTTCACAAGGGGTTGTGCGTTATTGATGTTAGGGGGGATTATGTGCCCTGATTCCTCAGGCAATTTTGTTAGATTATTATATTTACAAAAGTTGGAGGATATCGACTCTGCCAGTACATATAGTTGGGGCAGTGCTGTATTGGCATACTTATATCGTGAGTTGTGCACGTCATCAGAGAAAGGGAAAAAAGTTATAGGTGGTGCAGTGCAACTCTTACAGGTAAATAATATGTTTGTTTTTTTTAATATTTAAAATATGTTTCTGGTCAATCTAACTTGTGTTATTGATGTCACTACAATAAATGAGATTTGGGCATGGTCACGAATCCCAAGTTTGACTCCGCAATTGGGTAGCGATAGATCTGATATTGGACCAATAATTGTCGGCCCAAACAATGTGTTACCTTCTGCTCCATATGGTGTAAGGTAGTACAAATATGCATTGTTTATAATTGATCTTATGTGTGAATGCATTTAATAATTTATTTGAATATATACAGGTGGTCGTGTCATTTAATCTTTACAGAAACTGGGAGTCATTCCATACGCATCATAAGGGACATCCTCGATGACCAGCCAGTAACTCAAGTAAGCATGCTGTTAAA
The DNA here is from genome assembly GCA_907163345.1 of Haberlea rhodopensis. Lineage (NCBI taxonomy): Eukaryota > Viridiplantae > Streptophyta > Magnoliopsida > Lamiales > Gesneriaceae > Haberlea > Haberlea rhodopensis. The sequence continues at coordinate 4,910,026 of CAJQUN010000020.1, read as the reverse complement.
TTAATTTGTACAAAAATATACTCTTTTCATAGTATGTAAAAGCAATGTTGTTTTGCAGTTTAATTGGCAGCCGTACCCTGATGAGTACACTGAAGGAATCACTGAGTTGGGGACATATAAGGGACCGTTGATTTTCTTCGACATAGTTGAAATGCAACGGTCTGATCGAGTACTGCGACAATTTGGGATGCTACAAGATATCCCAGAAGATCCACCATCGGGGGATGAGGCATTGCATAATGTTGGTAGAAGGGGAAATGTCAACAAAAACTGGAGCACTAGGCATATAGCTCACATACTTTGCTGGGAGAGGGCAAATGATCTACGTGTCGACAGACCACGATTTACTGACGATGGTTACTACGTTGTTGGCGGATACAGTGAGTGGTATGAACAAGTCACACGTAGATACATTGGGCGTCAAGAATACTTTGTACAAACAGGATATCAACATGGTGATGGCCCGGCATGGCAGCATGTGGTACGTTAATTACATGAAATTTTAATTTTATATTTGTGTTTCGATGTATAAATTTTATATGGACATTTGTACTTTGCAGATTGAGCAGATGGAACAGTTATCTACAAGCTATGACCGACATCTGGCTGATGGAGTGCCTATTACGACAGAGTCGATGAGGCAACACAGGACTATGTTCGACAATGTGGTGCGAGTGGCTCGTGACCGACGCGACAGAAACTTCCCGCCATACAATGAAGTCCAGCCTGTTGATACACGACAGTTCCATGCAGGCACTCCATCTACACATATGCAGACAGATATTGCAGGTCCATCTACGTGGACAGATATTGCAGGTCCATCTACGTGGACAGATATTGCAGGTCCATCTGCACATATGCAGACAGATATTGCAGGTCCATCCACGTGGACAGAGCCAGATATGAGTACGGACTATTATATTCCTGTTCCTGTACAATCATATGATTTATCTCCCTTCACTCCATATCCCCCCATGTCCACTCAACCCCAGTTCAGCAGCATGGGTACAGATGCCAGTCTTGGGTTTGCGACATATGCAGCTAGGACTTCACCTTTCGATGTCTCGCCCGTTCTATTCCCTCAGTTGACGCCAATACAGGAGCCTGCCAACACACATGTGGCAAGGGAAAGGGGCGAAGAGTTAGAAGACAGACAAATCCTCCTCCTTGTGGTACGGGAGGAAATCTAGCTCCTCGTCGTCGTCGGTGAAGTCATCATTATGTTGTAAATAGTAACCGATTTTTATAGATTAAATTTGAGAAAATGTTTGTTCTTTGAGCATACAATCGACATACAATAATTTCGTAATTAAACGTACAATAATGTCACAATAATGTAACGTAAACATACAATAATGTCACAATAACGTAAAATCATTTACACAATAAACATACAATCAATTACACGTTCAAAAATTTATTGATTTCGAGAAGTTGAAGCACTTTGTCGTCTTGCACGGGCTTCTGGCCAGTCCATCTCATTCGGAATGCGCGTTGTTCGATCTCGACCTACTCTTCTATTTTTTCGCAGAGTGGAGTTGTGGTATAACTCAAAACATGGGGTGTCCCAATGCTCCTCCCCCCACATTGGTTCGAATTCTCCTTGATATGTGCTCCAATATTCATTCATATTGTAATATGGCTTCACAAAAGTTTTAGCGTTTAAGCCATACTTTCGACACACTTGGATCACATGCGAGCAAGGTATTCCGAACTCTTTCCATTTTCCACAAGAGCATTCCCCGGATTTTAAATACACAACATGCGTATTACCCCCACGTCCTGCTTGTACTCTTGTGATAACAGAAGCGGTTAGACGTCTACGATCGAACATCTGGACATCATGATGGATGGAATGATAGTCAGCACGACCATATCTTTCGAACACATAATCTGGCCATTCTTGATTATTTTGAATCATTCGCTCCGTCTTCTTAAGCCGTTCGAAAAAATATAGCATACAACGATCAAAAGTTAATTGCACAATGGCGGTGATTGGAAGTCGACGAGCACCTTTCATAACTCCATTTATGCATTCTGACATATTTGTGGTCATGATACCACAACGCCAGCCTCCGTCATGAGCAAGCGACCATTGACACTTATCAATACGACTCAAGTAATCAAAAGCCCTTGGTTCTATAAGTTTAATCTCTTCCATTGTGCGATCAAATTTTCTGACCTGATTTTCTGATCCCGCTCTCCAACACAAGTCTTTCAAATGAACGGATTTGAAGCGACTATTAAAGTTTGAACAAACATGTCTCAAACAAAATCGATGTACTCCAAGGGGTGATTTGAAGTCAGGAATACAATCGGCTGCAGCAATGAGGCCTGGATGACGGTCAGAAATCAAACATACACCACCCTCAGATCTTCTCACAATATGCTTGCTAATCATCTCCAAAAACCATCTCCATGACACAAAGTTTTCTTCGTCAACAATTGCAAATGCCAAAGGTAAGATTTGATTATTCGCATCCATTGCCACGGCAATCAACATCTTATGTTGATATTTCGTATACAGATGTGTTCCATCCACACTTATTACCCGGCGGCAATGCTGAAATCCTTGTACACATGGATGAAAGGCCCAGAACACGTAATTCAAAGTCTTTTCTATTGGTCTGGCATTTTCAAGGTGAACCCACTCAACAACTGTGCCGGGATTCCATTTTTGCAAAGCTCCCATATAGTAAGGCAATTTCCTCACGGAGCTCTCCCATGTTCCGTACACATTCTCAACAGCACGTCGTAAACTAAACCATCCTTTTGCATAGGAGATCTCAAATCCATATTTATCTTTCATTGTTTGAATTACATACTTTATTTCGTAAGCTGGATCACGCCGAACAATTCCCATTAACAAGCTAGCAATCATGTTTTTGTCCAAATTTGCATGATCGACCGACAGCTCACTCAAAAGGCAAGTGTGAGAACCTCCATACTTGTTTATTTTGAATAAACCAACTTTTTTCTTCAACGAAGCCCGCAGGTACCATCTACAAGGCATATCTTCTGTACTGTGTTTGCACACCACTTTCCACAATGTTTTTGTACTCTTGACAACGCGGTACTCCCGTTTCGCAACACGTACAGAGTAATCCTTTACAGCTGCCTGCAAATGAGCTTTATTTTTGAAAACCATATCTAGATGGATATCCCCTTTCGAGTAATCGTAGTAACTCCCCCATCTACCTGTTGGAATGTCTAATGAGTCTCCAAATACTTCGGGATGTGTCATTGAGAAGAATGGAATTGTTGGATAAAGGACATGAGTATTTGTTGTGGTTGTGTCTGGTACATTATCTGGCACTTCTTCAATATCAACCTCATCGTCATCAGACTCATCCTCAGATGGAATTCCCTCCGGTTCAGTCTGAAAATCATCTCCAAAATCCACAAAACTGTCTGCTAATGGCTCGGGAACAATATTGTCAGCAACTATAGGAGCATCATCTTGAATCCTAGAGGTAGTTGGTCTTTCTGTATCTACTACAAATGGACCACTACCACTTGTTGGCATTTCTGTAATAAAATCATAATCTCTCCGTTCTGTTTGTATATACATCTCCAAACAACTATAATTTTGTTCAGAATCCAATACCCATGCTAAATTGTAATCACCGTCAACGGGAAAAATTGTTTGTTTTATCCCAGAAAAATCACTAAATATATATTTACAATATATTTTCAGAATGAACTGGTTATGGTCGATGCCAGTAATATCATATACGTCGTTCACTAACTGCAAATAATTAATAGTGCGAGATATTGTCATGCCTTTCGATGGACCACGATCATATCTAACAGATTCTGAATCTTGTAATATATTGCTTCCCCAATACAACAAAACTTTAATTGCCATACCTTAAAATAAACACAAATTTAATAAATTAGTACAGTATATATAATATTATGAAATTTAATTATTTGTATAACAACATACCTGCAGAGAAAATATTCACGAATTCTGAAGGGAATTTGAATTTTCACGAATTCTGAAGAGAATTTGTTCGAAAGCTGAAGAGAAGTTGTTATATTTCAAAAGGAGTAACATTTCAGTTTTATAGACAAAGTATTTGATTATTGTCGCCATCTAAAATGGCGACATCAAATAAAAATTTTTTTTTTTTTTTGTCGCCATCTCAGATGGCGACAATATTTAAAAACAAAAAAAATTTCTGTCTTTATATACCGACACCGGCAAAACAATTATTTTTTAATATAATGTCGCCATCTAACATGGCGACATCTTTTAAAAAATTAAAAGATGTCGCCATGTCAGATGGCGACTTCCGAAAATAATATTTTTTTAGATTTTATATGGAAGTCGCCATTTCAGATGGCGACTTCAAATGAAGTCGCCATCTGACATGGCGACATAAAAAATAATAGTTTTTTTTAATAATTTTTGTATAAGTCGCCATGTCAGATGGCGACTTCAAATGAAGTCGCCATCTGACATGACGACATCGAAAAATAATAGTTTTTTCAATAATGTTTGTAGAAGTCGCCATGTGAGATGGCGACTTCAAATGAAGTCGCCATCTCACATGGCGACTTAGGTTACTTTAATAATAGAAAAAAAAAACGATTATTTTGTTAAATAATTTAATTTTTTCGAATAAACAGTTAAAAACCCCAACTACTTGTCCATAAAAATTAAAAAAGACTTGTAAGTTTACCTAATAAAAAATCCAAAGTAAAAGTGGAGTGTTATCAACGGTCCTTATAGTGTAAAAATATCATTCTCATTTTTGACTAGCAGCATGACGAGGGGAAAGACCGAATGAATGCATTTCTTCTTCCTTCCTTCGTTGAGATCGTGTTTTCATATTTTATCAGCTAGAATTTTATAAAATCCAATTTTTTATTATTATTCTGACGTCTTTTCACAGTTTTAACTATATTTTAACAATATCTCTAATCTAGTTGGCCTAATTAGATTCTTCGCAAACATCAAGTGACTTCCACAATTAAAAGTCAATTGTGGATAAATGTATTTTAATTATTACATCACGAAACAATATATTATATCGTGTCTTCCACATAAAATAGCTTTAAAATCAATTGCCAAAACCATCAGAGGAATTAGAACACCGATATCTCGCTTTCTCAAATCCGTTGGTATAATTCTCAAAATCTTCAATAGCTTCATCGATTTGTTCTTGTGTATTCATGACAAATGGTCCATATTGCACAACTGGCTCTTCCAATGGCTCTCCTCCAACTAAAATAAACCTAAGGGATCTTGTGGATTTGTTCCATGCATCCAAGCCATCACCAGAGCCTAAAAGAACAAGGTTGTGGGCTGATATCGGCGAAGACCGCGGAATCCCAAATGTACCTTCACCCTCTAAAATGTACACAAATGCATTCCAAGAAGAAGGTATGGGTTGCCGAATTCGAGCCCCGGGATTGAGGGTGAAATCCAGATACATTGTAGGGGTCAAAGTGTATATTGGAGACTGGACTCCTAATGCCTCGCCAGCTATAACTCTGACTTTGACACCATCTTCTGTGGCTTCAGAGACATCCTCTCTGCTCATTTCTTGGTAACGTGGCTCAGTCCTGTGGATTACCAAAACAATGAGTGGATGACTTTTTGGATTTATTTCTCAAATCCCACTCGTACAAAAAGGTCAACCTTCGAGTATACTTTGTGAAATTAAAGAGATTGTGGTGGCCTTTATCACTCGCACTCATGGACTATGAAAAACATTCGGAATAAATAAGAATCTTTTGCTAAGAACAATTCCACTTTAACCATATCCAAAATAACTAAATTCAAATAAGAACTAGTGGATTTTAAAACAATAAAGAGGTGTCATTTTCAAGAACTTGTGTAATAATGGGGAGGGCAGCTCACATTTTATACTTGGATGGGAGATTAATCCACAACTGTAAACCCTTTTGAGTGCCCTCAGGCACAGGCATTTCTGAGTGGACTATTCCTCTTCCTGCAGTCATCCATTGCAAGTCACCAGCTTCTATTTTTCCTTTGTGTCCTTCAAAATCTTCATGTATCACCGTTCCCTATCCACCATATCAAAAAAATAAAAATTTAAAAAGTAAAATCAATTTTCATTTATTTTAAATATGGTGGACCTTGATTTTTATCAAAAATCCCATGAAAATTGTCTTTGTGACGTATGCATGAAAGCATTCACTTGACTTGGTAATTTTATTGGAATCAATTTATTATTATTTTTTGCCTTGTTTTTCTTCTAATATACTTAGGCAATCTGATCCTTCGATTGTTTCAAAGTTTCAGAATAAAGGCAAGCATATGGACACGATTACAGCCTGTTTAACTAATAATATTACAAGTGATCTCAAACAAATGAATATTTATGTTGTTTCCTTGAAGCTTACACATGATGGGATAAATTTTTTTTATACATCAAAGCAAACATGGGATAAATAAATTATCCAAAGATTAATAATCATATCAATATTATTACCTGAAGCATGTAGGTGACAGTCTCGAATCCTGTCACAATGGTAAAAATACAAAAGATAATTACTTAACATGATAATCTACGAACTCAAAATTCATAAAATTTTATTATATTAAGATTATAATGAAATGATTTGTGATGAAACCTCTGTGTGGGTGATCAGGGAATCCAGCGGGAGCAGTAACTGTAAGATCAAACGAACATACAACATTCATCAATGTTATACCAAGAATTAATATGCAAGAATTTAACCTTATATTAAATAGAGGCACCCCACCTGAGAATTCATCCAGAACAAGAAAGGGATCAAAATATTTCAAGTCAGACCTGAGAAGAAACAGAAACAAATCTTATTTCTGAAACAATCCCACTTTAATTTTTGAATCAAAACAATTGTTGACCTTCCAATGCTTCTTCTTACAGTAGCCCCGACGCCTTCTTGTTGAGGTCTGGCGTGGAGTTTTCTGACGATTGGCCGAGGCTGTCTCACAGCGTTTGACATGTTTGTTTCTTGTTTTCTCGAAAATCTTTTGTCTGTTGAGTACCAGGAACAGATGGTGAATTGTGGGATTCTTGAGTCTGCTCCGTTTCAAGTTTATATAGCGGATGGGCGGAGAACAAGATATGAGGAAACTTGAAATCCTTGTGAGAGTCGATGGTTATAGGTAGGTCCCACGTGCGATGAGATCCAGGAGCTTGTTCTCTCTCCCTCTTCCACCATTTGGCACCTTCAGCATCAGCCTGACGTCATTGTGATGTCAAGCACCTTTTTTGTTTTTTTTTTAAAATTCAACCATTACACATTATTTTGGTAGAGTTTGGTTGATGCTGCCGCCACCTCATGTAAATATTTTCATCCAATAATAAGTATTTCACAAGATATTATTCGTGGGGATAACAACTGCTCAACATTTACATAACGATATCAATTATGTATTGAATTATTACAAAATGTAAGCATTATAAAGCAAGTATATTATGTTATCTATTTTATACATCATATGAAAGCGTGTATTGTATAATATATGGATTTTGCATTTTTTTTTCTATATGAGTAGGGGAAATATTATCAACAAGTTTCGAACCATAGACCAATTTACAAATTGGAAATCGAGATGCCAAGTGGGCTATATGCATATGGCGATTTTGCATTTATTGTATATTGGATTTATAAACTCATGTTTTAATACATCTTACAATATAAATGATATACAAAGATTGCTTCGATCCCTCGGTCTACTATAGACTGAAAGCATATTCTACTATGTACTCGATCACATTTAACATAGAAGTGTTGGATCAATAACTAAAATGTTTAACTACTAACTACCAACGATCACTCTCATAGCTGTCTCAATCCTAATTAATCAAAGATCCAATGAAATTATAAATGCCTCCCACCCCTATCACTAATGGTACATCATCGACAAACCAAGCCTAAACCAAAATATATATTTACCATATGATTAACTAATTATAATTAATTAATTAGAAAACAACGTAAAGAACCTTCGCATGACGTCATTATTACAAAAGCATGAGGCAAAGGGTGTGATTCTAGATCATGCAATAAATATTTGCCCTTTTTTATTTTGTTTTATTTAATTATTTTATTTGAGTAGTTGAATATCATCAGTGCCAACTACATTTACATGATAAGAACATGGATATTTGAGGAGGACCCAATTGAGTTGAAGGTAAGGCCACTATTTTTCAGCAAAAACAATAAAAAATACAAAAAAAAAAGGATTTTGTATTTAAAAAATTTAAAATTTTATATTTTGCCTCTTTTCTGGATGCATCCTAATTTTAATATGTGCTATTTTTTTAAATGAATAAGAAAAGAAAAAAAAGAATTCGACATAGAGATATGTGTTGTATTATGTGATTGACTTATAATTATTAAGATTATATAGATTGATTAACCACATTATATTCATGATTTGAGATATTTATGATAACACGTGCAGGAGTGAATCTAACTTTTGTATTGAGTGAAAGGAAAATTATAGGATTTCTCTTGAGGTAGCCGCCCCCTCTCATCCACGTAAAATCACCCATGAACACATGAAATAGTAAATCTAATATATTTCTTGCTTGATGCCAAGATATAAAATATCGTATTAATGAACAATTTTTAACATTTTTTTGTTGTTTTCTGTAAGTGTTCTAATGGTTATAAATAAATTAGGACTTTTATTCCTTGAATCACGACCTACAAATTGCTTCACACGTTAAATATGTAAAGTTCAGTGGGAATTCAAATGCGGGGTAGACTTTCTCCGGAAGCATATTAATGCCGTGGGATGGATTCATGCATCAATCTCTCATAATGCATATATCATCATTCATCACCGCTGATCATGCTATATGGAATTTTTTGGAGACTTCCAGCTTAGCTTGACAAACGTCTCATGTTCCTTTGGACAGTTTCGGGTACGAGACGAGCATGTGGCCCAAAATCAATTTGAAAAAAATTTATTAGGATGAATTTGTTTCTTGTGCCTGTGAGGATCGTGGTGGTTGCATAGTTAAAATTTTGTAGTAATTATTATTAAATTATATTTGAATTGATATTTGTATGAACAATGATAATTAAGAGATTTTAATATTTAAAAAGTATAGTACATATTAGATCATAATATCTTAAGATAATATCATATTTGGAATATCGGCCTTGATTATTTTACCAAAAATTATATTAGTTAGTAATAGTACAGTTTAAAAGTTTTAAAATATAAACCAGTCTAAGTATCATATTTCAATCGATGTTCAACAAGATCAATTTTTACTTCCTAGCAATCATTCTCATAATAATTACGTCAACTTACAACTTATGGTATCAAGCTCATGACCTTAGCTTTATTTCTAATTACAGGTTTGAAACTTTTTCAATATGTAATGGTAATAGTATAACTTAAATTTGTTAAATTATACAACTCAAATGTTATATAAGAGAGCATTTAGACAAGTTACTTAAAATTGAATTTAAAATAATGATTCAGTTGAATAATTTAATATTGAGATATATATCAAAACTAGAATAAAATAGTAATGCTTGATTTTATTTCGAAGAATAGGAAAATGATTTTAAAAAATAAAAAAACAAATATCACATCCTTAATCTTTTATGTTATTCACGACGGATTTTATTATATAGACGTACACATAAATAAATATATTTAACTTATATAGTTCATGCTAATTTGTAAAAATATAAGCCTTGTTCGACAAAAACCAGTGGCGGAGCCAGGGGGGTGCGCAGGGGGCAGCCGCACCCCCCAAAAAACCTATATATATATATATATTTATACAGCCTACTGAGAAAAATTTATTGTAGCATAGTGGTTAGTGTAGTGTATTCAGGTGAATGAGAGGCTCGGGTTCGATGCCCAGCCATAACAATTTTGATATTTTTCATAAAAATGGTCATTGGGTTGTTTGTGGGCTTGAAATTGAAATTGTGGGCCAAAATTGCTTTAAAAATGTTGGCTTTATAGGTGGAGTAATAAATCAAAAAATAGTAAGTGTTTATTCAATGAAAATTTAGGGGTTTTTTTTTTTGTACCACAATTCCTATAAAGGTTATAGGATCAAATTCATCATTATTTGGTTGTCAGCATTTTTGGCCGGTCATTGTATTAAATAATAAAATAGGTTCTTGGCATTTTAAAAAAAGTAATCATCATTATTATTATATAATAATAATAACAATAATATGATCGTAAGTAAATGAGTACAATTTAATATTTCTTTGCTACTTAAATCTAGTGTTCAAAAAAATCAATGTTATCATTCACCCGTTGTCATATAGTCTTTAGATAAAATCATGAAATTAAATTGCATGTATGTATTTTGACACAAATCAGTGTTACCATTCACCTGTCAAGCAAGCGGATTGCTTTATGGATTGATGTTATACAGTGTTGTTTTTTTCTTTTTTGGCTTAGTTTTTTGGTTGATCGAAACTATGTCTTTGAAGCCGGGTGCTAAGGCAGAGGTGCGGTAGAACTGGTGCGAGGTGCAACCGAAATTTTTTTCGCCCCCCCAAACTTATTTTTTTGGTTCCGCCCCTGACAAAAACAATTAATATTTGAGAGGAAATTCCAAACAGATTAAATCCCTTTGCCATATTTTCATTAAACTAAGTTTATTTAAATTAATATATGGAAAACCCTTAAAAAGACTTATTCAAGTTGTTATAAAAAAAAATATGAACAAAATGTAGTTCTGCCTTAATTCATCACCTCAATACAACAGTAAAGAAAGAGAACACTGATTTAATGGATCCTCATTCTGCAGCTGCCTTCACTTTCTCGATCAAATCCGCAGCATCCTGAACAGTGGCAATGTTCCGAATTGCTCCGCAAGAGCCATCATGATCTCCACCGTGTCCAATGAATCTGCACCCAGATCCATGAATTTCGTCCCCAGCGTAACGGTCCCCACCTCCACCTGCAGTTGTTTCGCAATCGTGCTCTGAACGATCTGCAGAGTTTTGGGTTGGGCAACGGCGCATGAAATTCTAGTCTTTTTGAGACAACCAGTTGATTTAGTCAATGGGATTTGGTTATTTTAGGCGCGAGCCTCATACCAATGGTTCTTGCAGTGCTGTGAAAGCGGTGATCGTTGGTTTGATAAGGCCGCAGGATGGCGTAGGTTGGTTGCGGCAGAGGGTGGAGTTGGCAGAGTCCACGCTAGCGAAGCCATTGCTAATTAACCGTTCGGAAAATGAAACGAAGGGTATTCCAGATACTGACAATTATTGCTTGAAAATAAATTTCAAGATGCATGTATATGTATCATAGCTATAGAACAATTGATGTACTTAAATATATAGTAACATGACATGTAGGTTAAGAGAGCAAGAATTGCAATACTGCCATACTGGTGCGGATCGTGCTAGGCTGCTAGCAAAGAGTGTAGGCAGCCTATTCAGTTGTGGAACAAAAAATATGTTTATATACACAAGAATATTTTCCAATTTCAAGTATTTGATGCCATTTGATTTGACTTCAAAATTGTTGCTGCCGCAAAAAACAATAAAAATGAGTTGCAGGTGTAATCATTTGAGTCAATATCTTTTTAATGGGAGAAGATATTGGTTCCATGAGCCAACAAGATCTCAGAACTTGGAACAGCTTGACACCGCATTTAAATAGCATTCGGAATAGAAAGGCATGTTTACTATATTATCGTGAAAATAAACATATCAGGATTAAAAAATATCTTATAAAAGAAAATCTAGAGTTGTTTAAAACTAAGAATAATTATCAGTTCCTCATTAAAGGGAAAATGTACAATTATTTGATTCAACCTGAGAATTTATATAAGAAAAGTGAAATAAAAGCGATAACAAATTCCATAAATCATGCATCTCGAAATGTCATGGTGAAATAAGTAAGGCAAATAATATAATTACACACAACTAGCTTAGAATAATAATATTTTTTTTACATCTGATCTCCAACTGTCAGCATATTTACCAAGTGCAGACCAATATTAGTTTCCTTACACATAATTAAACTGCTCTCAGAAGAAGCTATTTAACCTCCTAAGCAGCTTTGCATCACATTTGAGATTATGTCAAACGTAGTTGGTTAAAGTCAACAAAATGGATCTGCAAAACATAATATAAATCAAAACTATCTTTGCATGTTGCAAATGAAAAGTTTGTTTGCATATTGAGACAGAGAATCCCAGATCATTGCATCAATTGCATGTTTAGGAAAACAAATTTCCAAGGTATTTTGACAAAAGAAATATAGGAGAGAGCATAAGGGAAAGAACATAACCAAGTGCGAGTAACTATGCCCGGAGAAAAAAAGAAGTAAAAAAGGAATTAGTTAAAACACGTGATATGGACAGAGCGAATAGAGAGTGTGAGGCAAATCATTTCAAAAGGTAAGCAGAATATTCATGCAAATAGTTTTCCAGTTTCACTATTGTTTTGTGGTGTTACTGATTATAATCTAAATTAACCAGTAATTTAGTGTGACAAATGCAATCAATACCTTTTAAATAGTAGTCACTGTAGTCATCATGATTTCTTTGATAAGTGCAGTCGAGACAACGTTTCAGGTATCCCCAGGGCTGAAATGCTTTCACATCCAAGAAGACCTTGTAATTTTGCATCACATGTGATCGCCATCACATTTGAAGGATCCTAAGAGTAACAATAACACATTTTAAAGGATAAAAGTGAAAAGTACTTCTCTGTTAGTAATTATGAACAACAAGAATGGTGAGCAACTATCAAAAGAAATCATGTGCCAAAAACAGGCAAAAGCTCATAGGATTATAGCAGTTTGAATGATATGGAGAAGAGAACGATTTATAACCTGTAAAGATTCATAAAAAACGATAGCCACTCCCCAACAACATCACTCAAGACAGTTTTTCCCACTCATCATCCTTGGTATAAACTCATAGCTATCAAGAATGACGGGCTATATTTTGTACTCTACCACACAAACATTTATGTGTGCATCATAGTTCTATCTTCTTAGAAAAGCAGGGAACAGAAGTTTCTGATAAATGACAAATCCCATGATAAAGCACATATATCACTTATCTGGCTACGTACTTCGAGTTGGTTAACCTTTATGTACTCCCACATCCGCCTTAATACTTCTGCTTGTGACATCTCCCGCTCGTCAGTTCCAAAGAAACTGGCAAGAGATTCAGATATCAGCACAATAGGAACAGGGTCATCATTTTTACTCTCAGATTCCACATCAGCCTTGGGGATCTTACTATCTTGTGCTTTCTGTTCTGTACGAGTGATAAATCATATATTATCGTGATACCAAAGCCACAAAAATGAAAACACATAACCAATTTGACAATCAGATCCATACTTGTAGGCTCAAGGGGTATTATATGTTTAGCTAGTAATTTATTCATCTTGAACATGTCAGTACAATCTGTATCAAATACCAAACGGAGCTCGTCGTTGCAAATTATCTTCCTTTTGTTGTTGGGATCTTGAAGGCTGTGTTTTCTTATGTAAGCCCATAACTGTTTCACGATCTGCAAAATACTCTTGTTATAGGAGGATAATATGGATTTTGTTCTGGAATAACATAGGGCAGAAAGAAAACCTCAGTCCTTGGCAAGGTAGGTTGTCCAACAATGACTTGAAGCTCAGGAGAAACACCACACAGTTTGTTTAAGCCACCTGGACCACCTCTTCTTTTTCTTACAAATGGAACACTGCCAACACGTGGTACATATAGAAGATGTAAATCCATAATGCTGAAGTCATCAAACAAAGCCGAAATTAGCAATTTCAAGAGAAGATTTAAATGATTAAATCAATTACTCTCTATGGGTGGTGCACAAGTCCGTGTATTTGCACGTTTGTAAACAATAAACCAGATCACTGTCTACCTGCCTCTGCAGTTCAACTCGGTTCACATACTCAAAAACCCTTCTTGAAATGAAGATAAGAACAGAACAAAGATTTTACGGACGTAAGTTAAAAGCAAAACGGAGATGCGGTTTCCGATAGTATTATGTAACATTATGCTAAAAGTACGAAACAAACCCTAATATTTTGTTCTTTATGAATTCATCATGAAGGAATCAGCTTGAATATAACATAAAACCTAAAAATAAAGAAAAATAACATCGACGTAAACCTAAAACGGAAGGACAAAAATGATAAAACGCCCGTTTGGTTGGTGCGAAGTTGAAGGAACCGATTGCAGCAAAGGAAAAACGAAATTATTCACCAAGAAAACCACTTCTTCACAAAAAATATTCTTTTTTAAGAAAAGATTTCAGAAGTTAAAAAATCACCTTTCTTTGGCGGATGGGTTGGCAGTTGGGACACAAGGTATCTTCACCGACGGAGGTGGTGGAAGATGCGAGGAAAGTCGCGGAGGTGGGAGCAGCGAGCCAGAACCGTAATCCACCGTGGACTGGTGAACGACGAAATTTGGGGCAATGTGTGGTGACGAAACGGTATTAGATTTAGGGGTTTGGTGGAGGGAAAAACTGTCCTGGTGCTGGTCATGTGGCTGCCATTGTAATAGAAGGAAATGGTGGATCTGGCAACTAATGAAGTCGATTTTCTGACTCAAATCCACCCCCAATTTCGTTTCCAGCTGCTGAACGACACCGTTTAGAGAGGTGAATGTGTTGTTGACGTCACGAAGGAGTGCCGTCAGCGCCTCCGCAATTTGCTGCTCCGTCACCGCCATTTTCGGCGGTGTTACTTCTGCACCTCTCTCACTCATTACTTACCAATTCAGCACTCCGGTGCTGCTTCAGCCGAACCTGAAAAAATAACCGAAATTAACTGTTCTCGTGCGAGAGCACTTTTCATGACTTAAAAATGCCGGGTTTAGCAACTCGGACCTTTTATTAATTTGTTCTATTATTTTATTTTAAAAAGGGCCATTATTAGCAACCCGACTCCTTTAACCTTTATTATTACTAGCGAACCACGCACGCGGTATGTGTATAAACTAATTACCAAATAATACATAAGCCAAGTGAAACACAAACCTAATCTATTAAATTGTCAAAAAAGTGAGCATAATATGGAATTCAAGAAAGCTTTCATAAAACATAAGAAATGTGAAAATTATTTAATCATTAAAAATAGCAAAACATTTTCACCACGGACGATTTCGAGCGTTATGCTCAACGATTTATCGTGCAGAAACCAAAAAATGGAATGTTCAAAAACCTCACAAAATAATGAAATTCTTTACCTTTATCACCATCCTAACTATTGGTGCATTGTTGTTCTTTCATTTTCATGCCGGAGAAAATAAGAAACACGGGGCGTTTTCCAAGCATACAATGCATTTAGGGATTTACAAAAGCCATTTTCATGACTGTATGTTTGTATGTGAAGCACAGTGTGCAGTAGTTTTCTATTTAATTGGGGAAAATATGCATATTAAATTTGGATTAGCATTGATCATAATTTGGTATTACTACAACTTAATCTGTTTCATGTATTAGTTATTAAAATAGCCCGTGACGAAACAAACTAAACTTGACAAAAAGTAAAACGTTTAATAATCTTGTAGGCCTTTCTATCGAAACTTCTAAACACTAAATCACATAAAAAAAAAACTTAAGCGAAACAATGGACAACAAAACTATCCTCAATTCACTATATTTGATTGAAATCACATCCATGCATTAAAAGCAAATATCATAAAAACCATAGCATTTTTAAATTGGTTTCTTAAGCAGTACATTATGGGTTGGATTATTTGGTGTGGAACTGATACTCCATATTCCATCAAAAGAATACCCAACATCCAAACAAATATCAAAATACCCAGCATATAAGCACAAAACACACAATCCAGAGAAAAGAAGACTACTTATAGAGTTGCAGGTAGAAGATCATGTACTTCCGAAAAATTCTCCGTTAGAGACACTAATCATTTTGGCATGCGAAGATAATTATCACCTTGTTGTGTTGACTGTACAAGATCTGAGATTGAATTGGAAATCTTGGCTATAGATTGGAATTGTCACCAGCTGTGTCGGTCACTCACGATGTATCTCTCTTCATGTTGCTTGTTGCGAATATATTATTGAATCTATCACGTCTTTCAGCCTGATAAGATTAGAATTGATCATTCTTGTCAAACATCATGTTTGCATTTTGGATCGTAAGGATATATACAGGTTCCATAGTATTCAATATATGATGTCGTGTATTCTGATCCATATACTGTTTTCAGCGTTGATCTGAAAGTTGGGGAGAAATGTAAGGTCCTGAGACATGATTACTGTTAATTAAATATAATTTGGGAATTTATCAATAATTAATTTGGAATTATTGACAATATGAATGTCAATTGACAATTTAATCAGAACAAGAGATAATTTTTAAATGGTAAAATAAACTTCGATAATATTTTAAAAATAAATTATTAAAATGAAGAATTTAATTGTGTGTTTTAGTAGTAGATATAAATCATAATTGTTGACTGTAATTTAATTTATCAGTACACGGACGACACTCCGACATAACTCGACCAGAAACAATTTATTAAAGTACATTTCAGCTCATTTTTTCACACACCAAAATGTCAAAACACACACATCAGATCCGATACTTCCCTTCCCGTCTCTCTCGCACGCAGCTCGACCTCCTCCTGTAAACGCAACGCGCTAGCCGCCGTCCGGCCACCTCAGGTGCATCCGACCTACCACTGTGTTCCTCACTCTCAGGCGCAACTTTCCACACCAAGAATCCATGGTGAGAGTTTCTGTTTCCGCTCGATTTTTGCGAGAAAATTTTGATTTGCGATTTTTATGGTTCATGTAGATTTGGTTCGATTTCTTCCTTTTAACCATAGCTTAGTTTGAATTCAGTTATGTCAAACCTCATCCTCACCATGACCGATGTTTCCCTCCATTCGTCGCCCCTGCAGCCACCGTGAGTCGCCGTTCATGCAAGGTTGCGGTTACTGTTCACGAACAGAGAGCTAGGCGAGTTTGAATTTCCAGCATTGATATCTATTGCTTTTGATGCATTTGGAGTTATTTAGACAGAATAAAGTGTTTGTAATATTGGATATTTAGTATAGTTGAAGTATTGCATTGAATATTGAATTTTGCTCGAGTTTTGTCGATGTATGGGCGAGTATATGATTTGAATTTCATGCATGTGGGGGAAAATGTTCTTGAATCACGTTTTAGTATGATTAATCGTGTTTTGGAGGATTTTTACAGATTTTGCAAGTTGTCTTAATGTTTGGATCGATTCCTGCTGAAATTGGGGAAATGTCTAATGATTCATGTTTTAGCTTGTTTAAACCTTGAATTAGATAGCTGGATAGGTTTCTATTATTAGATCTTGCTTCCCCTTGTGGTATTGATTTAAATTGACTACTTTGTTGGGACAAATTGAGGTTGTCGATCATGCATATTGTCCAGGCAATTTCAACTTGTAGTTTTGTCACTTGTGGCCATGCTAGTTTGTGTTTTAGCTTTGTAGATCGCTTATTGTATTGTAGTGGAAATGATTATGGATCCCTTCAATTGAGTTTTAGTTAACTGGATTTAAATGAGGGGAAATCTGAAAATGTGTATGCTATAGACTAGTGCAACTTTGACTTGTGCTATAAGTGCAAATGTTACTTGAAAGGGGTTTACCTTGAATGCTTGTTTAAGGTAATGAAAAGATGATATACTAACGGAAAAATGTTTTAGAGGAATAAAACTAAAATATGCTAAAATGTTCCTCATTTTCTTATATTGTGAATTAAAGAAGAGTTTAGCAAATAGATGAATACAAATGATGCTATTGTGTGGATTTTATAGATTAACATATGGCATTGGAGCTCCACGAGCTACAATGACGATATTCATCCTTTAGAAAGAAAGATTAGGTATGTTGCGATCGGTAACATACGTCATGTATCTGTATTATTTGATACATGATTTGTTGAACTTACGTGACTTAATCATAGCATTCACAATTCGCATATCGTTGTACAAAAATAAATGTTTTGTTAACACGCATCATTTTTTGATGAACGTACATCCATATGACATACACGTTGGACATATTGAGTTGCATCACATGAGATTATGATATTGCATGATGCATTGACACGCATGGACATTGAGCATGTCATGTTGATCCTACCGATTCTGTGGGGTCCTCGTTACTTAATCCATTATGTATCAGTTCATTATACATATGTGAGTAAGAATTAAGTAATTCATACACTGATTAAGAGTTTATTAATGTAGGTTGTTACAATACTTACACAATCCTGTCATAATATACATATCAGTTGTACTGTAAAACAACCTAGACTAGTACAACTCCTATGCAGTGGTTCAACTCGCAGCGGAATAGACTCACAATCTCGTCCTCCCACGTCTATGAGTCCTTACAGAAACAATCATACAACATGAGTATAGATAAACTACTATCCCAGTGCAATATCAATAAAACCATAAACGATAAAGCACTAACAAATGTGATTGTCCTGTATCATGTGCAAATGTGTCATGACATGTCTCATTCCTTGTACTGTTATAACCAGACCAATATGATATGCCTATCTCAGCTCAATATGTCAGTGGAACCTCCTCACATCTTCATATTAGCAGCACATATTATAGTATTGCCCTCACATGTTATAACAGCCAGAGCATATACCCAACCGACGTATATTTCTCATGCCAAAGCATATGTAGCATACCTATCGTGGCAACAATCCCAGCCAAAGCATATACTCAACACTGGCATATCTATCGTGGCACCGATCTCAGCCAAAGCATATGCTACACATCTATCGTGGCATCCATCTCAACAATATAAATATCATGAATGAACATGCATACGATGCCACTAATCATATGATACCATGCTCACATCATCATCATTACAACAATATCATATACTCGTACGTCAAAACGTACCTGCTATGCGACACAAAAGGTATAAATTAGGCGTCAATGTCTAACCGCCTCGTTGCCCCGTCCCCTGTGATGATGCTACAACAATATGAACAATATACCATGTTACAATAGGCTTCAAAATCAAATTCTACAAAAATCTAATATTTTTCAAAATCTTAACCCTGGCGATTGATCGCTATTTTTCCCCGATCGATCGCCAACATGTTCTGTTTCAGCGCGATCGATCGCCAAAGTGTTTTGTTTCCTCGCGGTCGATCGCCTGATTTTCACCGATCGATCGCCATATGTTTTCACCGCCTTCTTTTTGCTCTGTTCTCGGCGATCGATCGCCATAGGGCTCGCGATCGATCGCCAATGTCTGAAAAATTCAGAACATGGCGATTTTGAGCTTATCTTCATGGTTCTCCTTCTCTACCTCACCACAAACCATCAAAACTTGTTCAAAGTAATTCTTACTAACATAAGAACACATTTCCATAACTTCTACAACTTATTTCATTGAATTCCATCTCATATGAAATCAGGACATTGAAAGTACTAGTCATAGCTTCTCATAGATGAACTACCAACACATATACATCAAATATTATGAAAATCTTACCAAGAAGGTATGAAGTCACTTCACTCAACTTTCTAGCTTGATTGCCAAGTGAAATCCAAGCACAAGATACAAGAACAAGCAAGGGTTTTGGAGAGGTGCTTGTGTAGAGAATTGTAGGTGAGATGTGGTGTAGTATGTTTATCAATCTGATTTCATGTTACTTATCCTCACCAAATTTAACTTACATGCAAGTGAAATGCATCTCTAATGCATATCAAATGTAGGACAAAATGGTCTCCTACTATGTGGTGTATTTCAATATCCACTTCTATGCTCTCTTTCTATTTTCTTGTCCAATATAACACGATCATATTAAGTCCATCTATCACATGTTCATGTTCTTAACTCACTCTCTTTGATTGCTCATATCTACATATTCATTGTATTCATTTCCAACTAGGTTTCATTCACACATAACATTAGTCTTGCTCGTTTCAACCCGAACCCGAGTCCACATCGTACCAGAATTAATCCTACTTACGACATAATCATATTACACATGTATACGTCATATCGAGGCATGACAGATTCTTTCGTTGATACCCATATCTTTTCGTTGGTATTTGTGATGCGTGTCTGGAGATGATGGGCACGCCGATGGCTCGGCGGAGATAGTAAGCTAAGAGATGCCGTAGCGACGAGTGTGCCGACATCACTGATGTGACTAGAAATAGACACATCTATTGAGCTTAATTGTTTACGATTTGGTATGTTTTGATAGATAAATTGATGCATATGCTACCTAATCGTATATTTGTGTAATTGTAGGTGGAATCGAAGAATTCGAGCTAAAAAACGATGTATAAAGATCAAGGAAAGATATGGAGATGATAAAGACTCAATATAGATCAAGAAAAGGGTAAAAATGTAATTTTGGAGGAGGCGATCGACCTCATGGAAGAGGCAATCGATCGCCTATGGACAGAAAGTTGAACAACAAATTTACGAAGCAGCGATCGATCGCGAGCATGAGGCGATCGATTGCCAAACCCTACTGGAGCCAAGCGATCGATCGCTACAAAGAGGCGATCGATCGCCAGAAGAGATCCCGAAAAATAAAGCCAGCGATCGATCGCTGGTCTGAGGCGATCGATCGCCAGGCGAGTTTTGGAAATATTGGGAACTTGATTTTTTTACCATCTTTGATAGATTTTACCTACAATATCAGATTCCCACCATCTTTAGACGAAATTGGGGACCTTAAATCAGATGAATAGTCATATTTTGAAGAATAGTTTAGAAATTAGATTTTATTTTTCTCTCAACTTTTGAAGAACAACCCGAAGAACGAATACGGAAGCGACACTCTGGAATCGTGCTTCGCTTTAGTAACTATTTCTTTTATTAATAGTTTGATGTATTCTAGGGTAGATTTTATTGTTTTTGAATTGATTATGCAAGGATAAACACCTTTGATTCTTGGTTGAAGGAAGACAATACCGTGGATTTAATGTTTTTCATGAGATTGATGTTCTTATATTGATTTTTATTGAGTATCATGTGCTTTTCTGATTTTGATGCCATGATTGTTGTGTTTTGATTATATGATTGGCCATCTAATAATTCTTACATGTAATCTAATGCTTTGCATTTGAAGCAACTAATCACCCAGACACGAGGGAGATGGACCGTCGATGGCTCGACTGAGAGAGATGTCGTAGCGATGAGCGAGTCAACGCCCTGCTCGAGCTTGATATTGATTGATGATACCTTTCCTTGGACTCCGATAGTTTGGTATCTTGAGATTTGATTCCTTGTACCTAACATGTATTGCATTACATTGCATTTGCATTGCATTGCATAATCTATCAGATTTTATAGATACATGTTGTAATTACTTGATAGTTTCATATTGGGTTTTGCCTTACCCCCTATGGAGCTATTGTTGTCTTTGTGTGTGGACAATAGCATGTATTACAGGTAACCAGGATCCCGAAGAGGGAATACTCGTTGAAGTTTTACCTGAAATTGTTTCTTTTGTCTCTTTCTCAGTCTTATGATAGTTAAATTATGCCAGGGTGTGTCCTGGAACGCATAATTATGTAAATTAAGTTTATTTTAATTCAGTCTTGAATATTTGTGATTATTCGGTGTTTACTTGCTGGTGGTATTATGTAAATATTTTAAGTATGAAATGTGTGCTGGAGACTTATTGTTCATGTTATGGTATGCTGTAAATATTTTTTAGTACGGATTAAGTGTTGGATGCCTATGATGCATGCTATGTACTATGTATTTACTTGCTGCATTGGGACATGATTATTGTGCTTTTCATTTTTTTGGTATGTCACTCGTGCGGGGAGGTAATGCTGAAATTTTTAGAGCCACATGTTGGCAGGACTTTTAAATAATCTTCCGCTGTTTACAAATAAATAATCATTGTGTGATAATTAAACACTTGATTAGGAATGGGTCCTCACATTGTACATGTTGGATAAATGCAACTGTGTTTTCTATGGGTGCATGTAAATACATGCACCGATAAAAAACAAAATGTGAATTAATGCTTGTATATTTACATGCATCGTTAGTACATATCAAGTAAAATCATTATAAAAGATATATTCAAGCATCGTATGTCGATAAATGCAACTAATGGTCGATCGGTGCATGTGATATCACATGCACCGATAGAAAAAAATGTGAATTATTTACATGTTGGATACATGCAACTGTTTTCTATCGGTGCATGTATTATACACATGCACCGATAGAAACCAACTGTGAATTTATGCTTGTGTATTTACATGCATCATTAGTATATATCAAGTAAAATCATTATAAAAGATTTTTTCAAGCATTGTATGTCGATAATGTAACTAATGGTCTATCTGTGCATGTGAAATTACATGCACCGATAGAAAAAATGTGAATTTGTGCATGTGTATTCACATGCACCGATAGATTCAAGTAGTTAATGTTGGATAAATGTAACTGTTTTCTATCGGTGCATGTATTATACACATGCACCAATAGAAACCAACTGTGAATCGATGCTTGTGTATTTACATGCATCGTACGTACACATAGGTACCACTTTAGCATAAAAAACTAAAGCATGTCCCATTTGTCTCAATTTTGTTCATGCGGTGTTAATACAGGAGACTAAGATTTTAAAAAGTTGGTGAGTTTAATATAAATGCACCATTAGAGTCTATCGGTGCATGTTAATTACATGAACCGATAGATTCATGTTACTTTAGAATAAATAACTAAAATCACTTCTTCATGCGGTTGTGGTGTTAATAAGGTATTCAACAGTACTCATGCATTATAGACATAAGCACATACAGTAACACACAAATAGTTTAATATGTGAAAACCCCAAATTAATGATTACCAGATTTTGGAGCACCCTTTTTCTTTCCCTTGTTGTTTGTTGGTGGTTTGGTTTGAGGAATCTTCTTTGATTTTGGAGCCATATTATTAGGTTTGAGGAATCTTCAGGTGAGTATATGAAAGGATTGACAAAATTACAGTAAAATACTTGTACGATTTCGATGAAATTTTGAAAACATAAAGGAATCTTTGAACGATTTCGATGAAAATGGTGAAGGAATGACCGGAAAGTTTTTTAGCTTTGAAGAAGAAGAGGTGCGATGATTTGAACAAGAATCAACAGAAGTGGTGAAAATGAGCAGAAAGTTTTTGACGATGCATGTAAAGGAAGAAGATGGGGGTAATTTAGTAATTTATGCTCAATCAGACTTAAATGAAAGGCAAATAATTCGGTGGACTGGGCCGAAAAATCTTTTATATTTTGATAGCGGCCTGAAATTTTTCCTTTCTTTATTGTTGTCGCCATCTCATATGACAACAATAAAATAATATTTTTTCATTGGTGTCATCATCAATTAATTTTTTTTTGTGTCGCCATCTCAAAATTAAGTCCCCAAACCCTAACTCTTATACACACGCCGCCCCCAAGCATCCCCCCATTTTCTACCGATGCCACAGACAGCCGACAGAGCAAGAGCAAAATTCGTAAACTTATTCCATCTTTTGGCCAAATTCTCCCTAATTATAAGGTAAGTTGTTTATATTTTATTATATTTGATTGTTGGATAAATTATACTTGATGTTTGATATTATTATTGGGAGTTGATTATTTGATGTAAATAATGGACGACCAGTGAGCAGCGTTGTGGTCGGCGACCATATAAGCCCATTTTTCGGCAGCCGTGAACGCCGCTGAGCGGCGTTTTGGGATGGTCGGTGGCCGATGGCTGTCTGACTGTGGGATGTGGAGATTAATGTTGATATTTTTGTATTATATTTTAGGATGGATCAAATGAGACAACCATGCGCGTTTAACACACATCTTTTGTCATTGTAGTCTTCACATTGATCTGAGGATGTGTATGTAGGTGATATTGATAGCACACTTTGTGCGAGAAACCCAAATAGCTATTTAAATAAAATTGAAATCGACATCGGACATAGCGACTATGATTAATCTTATAAGAAAAAAAATTGACTTAGTTTGGTAAAAAACTTTAAAAATGGGGATAGATTGTTAAAATACCCCTTCTTTGAGGGTATGGTACCCCGTTTATTACACGTTGTGGGCAAATGAAAATGTTGGCGCAGGGGATGAAGAAGGCTATTATAGACAACCCTAAGAAGGTTGCGGACTTGATTGACCTTGTAAATCTGCCTTCTACGCTGAGAGAATTCATGGGTCAGTCTCAGAGCTCCCAATTGAACTGCTTTAGGCATGTGTGGTCGTATATCAAGCAGAACAATCTTCAGGTTAAGTCGCCGATGTTTTTTTTTTCCTGATGTAGTCGGGAATCATAGTAGCTCCTAAATTGTGACCCTTTATTGCTACTTTTGCTTTTATGAACTTTGGTTTCTTGAATCCTTTACCTTTTTTAACAAAAAATGGTCCTTCCTCATCCTTACATTTGGCTGTAACTCTTGGTCTGGACTCTAGAAGTCTTCATGCACTGGCGGATCCAAGAACTCATGGAGTGGGCGGCTTAGACATAATGTTACCTTTTCTGGTTGTGTGGAGAGTAACTATATTTAAGAAAAATGCGTAGATATAGACATTATATTCGGAAGAAGATGCAGGTGATCATCTTCTATTCATCTTTGGTCGGCCTGTAGATGAATGAACAGATAGGACAGATGTTTTTTGCTTGTGGCTGTACATCCTGTTGCTTCTAAATCTTATGCTGGATATGATGCAGCTAACTTAATATACCTGCTGAGTGAACCAAAATAATTCCTTCATAGAATCACATAAGCAATACAAGTGTCACATATAACAAGCTTGAGTTTCTGTACCACTATGAGTCAGCTGATTGCTAAGAGCTAGCTTTCTGCGCTTTTCAATTATGAACAGGAGTAATTTAGCACGTTTCTAGCTTAGTTGATAGCGATTAGAGGTGACATTGTTTTCCCTCTGGCCTCTGGAGGGAAGCAATGGGACATCAACAATCTTTTTGCCGCTTGTTTTGGCCCTCTCCTCGACATCTAAACAAGCTCTTGTGCCTTTTGCCTTTTCCAGGATCCAAGCAATAAGAACATTGTGAATTGTGATGAAAAGCTGAAGAACATCCTGTTGGGCAATTCTAAGGTCGAACTTGCTGAACTTCCCATGTTGATCAGGTTGCATTTCCCAAAGCATCCCAAGTGATTATTGCAAGTTCATCACTATTGTAAAGTGCCCATTGTTTACCTCCAAATGCACTTAAGAATGGACTTCTTGTCGAGATAAGCCTTCATTTTTTCCAATGTTTCAAGTTATGAGACAAGTTTCTGCATGAACTGCTGGGGTAATTGTCATAGTAATTCATATTTCGCCATTGTCATCAAGCAAAGAACTTGTATTTTGTTTGTTTTGTTTGGTCCTTGTGCCTTTTTTTAATTTCTAGAGAATGATATTGTTCAGGTATTATACAGGCTTAAATTGATGTTAGCCTGTTGAGAAATGGATGGGTGTTTTTTTATTATCAATCTTGTTATTATCATGCCCTTGTATTCAACATACTGAAATCTCTTCAAGCGATATCGAGACACATGAAATATTTTTTCGTTTTTCAAACAGGGAAAGAGTGAAAGGCCCACCACTTTGTCACCTTCATCTATTTGCAACTCTGCCCCCCACCCCCCACCCCCCCACCCCGCTATTCACTTTTCTCATTGATGTGATAACAGTTAATGCCTTGGAATGGGGTTAACTAGCCTAAGCTTAATATGAACCACAGTAAGAGTGTTAGGGGATTTGTTCAAGTGTGCGAGCAGATATCAAATAATGGAGTACTATTGTATACATATATAAGTTAATGAATAGGGCTTTGAAAAAATATATGTAAGCTAATGAATTAAATGCGTTGCTGTGACCTTTAATTTATTGTACTGTAAAAGGAGACTTGCTAATAAACCACTATTAGAGATGTTCGAACAGCAGCTGCCTCTGCCGTTTGTTTGCTCTGTAGACCTACTAATGAAATACCGCTAGAGATGTTCGAACAGCATATTCTGCTATTATGGCATTTGTTTTCTCTGTGGGGTGGAATGAATCCCAAAATACATATTTGTTTGCATCTGAGCATGTGCAGGGATTCTTTTCATTACACAAATAGCTCATCTCAAACATTCCAGTTCCACAACATGCAACCTTTGCATTTTCAAAACCTGCATGAAAACTTCAGTAAGTCAGAATTTTTAGTCATCCCTACACGATGGGGAAACAATTTCTCTGGGTAGATGGAATGTATTCTTGGTAATTGTGAGTGAACTACTCGTAAAAGAGGCATGATACAACATGCTAAACCAAGAAACTCTTCCATTGGTACTGAGTTTAGCTTTCTGTTGCTCTCTTTATCTACCTACTATACCATGACGAAAAAAACATGCATCTCTCATGCAGTTTGATTGAGCTGAAATGGTTAGGTTCAACTCACCAAAAGAATGAGGGTTTCGAATCATATCATAAAGAATTGCATATGGATCTGTGAGCACCAGCTGAAGTCCAGTAAGCTCCTTGTTCAGTGTTTCAACCAATACTTGCAACTTCTTATTGAAATCCAGGGATACATTATTGTATTTTTCTATACAATCTCCTCCGGATGCTAAATTTGTTGTTCTTTCAAGAGGTAAACAACCCATCGGAGGAAGCCCAGTTATGGATATCTTCCTTGCTCCAAGCTGGTAAATCTGAGTGATGAAAGATGAAGCTACGCCTGCCAAAAATTTCTGGTACTCTTCAATAGAGTACTTTGATGGTCTGTGCGGAAGCAAATAATAATTCTCTAAGAAATCATTTGTTCCTATGCTGATAATATGCAGAGCTTCACTTATGACCTCGTCTGCCTTAACTTTACCCAGATAGTCTCTTAGCCACTGTTGGTACTGTTTGTAGTAATCCAGTTCAGTCCATAGAGGAATTACTGACTGTAATTGTGATTCAAGTTAAATTCCAGCGTCAGTTTAAATGTCTGTATGTATGCATGCAAGCATCATCTTCACTTATCATTTTTACGTTTCAAAGTTATGATAAGTTTGTCATGATAAACGGATGGAGAAGCATCTAACTCGTGTATATATATATATATATGCACGGGGTACTTACAAGAATATTAGATGTGAGATTATCAAAACCAGTTCCAGCTGAAGCAAAGCAGACACCTGTAACAAAATCCTTGATACTGTACGCTGGATCCAAGTAAGCAGGTATGGTTTTCTTTATCCCAAAAGCCTCTGCTATGAAATCTGTTGGAATCCTACCATTGGAAAACCGACCAGTGGCTTTACCCCCATCAAAATCCCGACCATAAGGCTTGAAATTGCTTCTTAGAATTGTGGGGATGTAATTATTGTTTCCAGAATCCACCGTGGAATCTCCAAACACGATAATGGATGAAACTTTAGCATCAAGTTCAGGGATTTGCTGGAGAAACAGAAGGATTAAAAAAAGAGGAGCCATTTGCATATTCCTGTCTTCTTGCTTGGAATTACTTTTGTCCTTTTTGGCTATATAGCCAATTTTTATTAAATTGTAATGGTTAGTTGTGGGTTGCATCTACACGAAGGATAGATATTTATTGTCAATAATGGAAATTTGGCTGCCCTTTTAACTGTTCTAACAAGATTCCACTCTTACGTTGTGGAAGTATTGATGCGACCATAGCAAACTTGTGGGAATTATGAATTGTCCGTAGCTAAAAGTCCACTTTTAGTCGTCTCCATTGTATTTTGTGGATCGATGTAATGATCGAAATGTGTTCTGTACAACTTATAAGATTGAGCTGTGTGTTATTATATTAGAGTAAAATGCACCCATGATTCGGATTTCACAAATTTCTTCCATATTTTTTTGTT
The DNA here is from genome assembly GCA_907163345.1 of Haberlea rhodopensis. Lineage (NCBI taxonomy): Eukaryota > Viridiplantae > Streptophyta > Magnoliopsida > Lamiales > Gesneriaceae > Haberlea > Haberlea rhodopensis. The sequence goes on along the minus strand of CAJQUN010000020.1, from coordinate 4,882,213 downwards.
CAGAGACTTGCTATAATTGAAGCAGCATGGGAATAACCTGTGATATGTTTCTTATTTAGAGAGAGACAACTCAGCATGACAATAGTTTGCAGCTTTATAGCTGTGATGCATGTGTACCTTTCAATTCTCAACCAACTTATGTATTGAAACTTATTAGATTTTAGCTCAAAATATCATACCAATCGTTATTACTGCGACAGTCTGTCCATGGAAGTAATTTATTGGTTTCCTGGATTCTTAATTATTATTATTATTTTATTTTTGTGAAGTCAATATTTAATTTTATTTTTTCGTGTGGCTAACTTTTTGTTGTTCTCAACCACCCAGTCAAGTAGAAGATTTTAGGCCCATATGGTTTCAATCATTTTAAGAAAATGTTATATATATATATATATATATATATATATATATATATATATATATATATATATATATATATATATATGTGTGTGTGTGTGTGCGCGCGCGCGCGTGCTAGTGGCAATTTATCCTCGAAGTTTGTAAATAGATATTTTACATCATTATGGTTTCCTTAATAAGCATATTCCTTTATGTGATTTGTAAAGACAGTATATCCCATGTAGATGCAAAATATGCACTTTAGCTCCATATGGTTTGCAAAAATATAGCATACATAGAAGATGTGATTTGCACATATTCACAAATTACAGGTGGTAAACTACCTATATTCACGAATCAGAAGGGATAAATTGTATATTTTCAAATCACATTGAGGGTAAATTGTCTATTTTGAAAACACAGGGTGTAATCAGCTTATTTGGAAAATCATACGGCATTCATTGTCAATAAGCCCTATATGCACCTCCATAATAAATGCATGTGGACCTAGGTTAATACCCTGAGTCCGTATCTCAAAATAAAGCCCATCGGTGAATCACATAAGGCCCATTTTTAACACGAACTATTCTAGGCCAGTGATCACAGCGGCATAGAAAAATAGGTAATACAATTATTGGAAAATTTCAGGTCGGTGCCTTTTAGTGAAATATTATTTATCATAGTTTAGCAATAAAACATTAGTTCATCTATGTTCATTTTTAGTTGAAATGACATCTATATCACCATGTGGTTCAAGTGGTCCACGCGGTCCAACCAACTTTTAATTTAATTGCATCCTTACCCCTTGAAACTTATTTTAATATCAAATATACATCTGTATACTATTCATTTTCTTCTCCATCCTATTTCTTTTAAACAGTAACATTTTATGAACATGAGATCCTCTAGTTTCTGTCATCTCGAGAAGAACTCAAGAGCATACTTTTGCAAAGGACTCACGGTTCATATTTTGACCATTCGTCTCACAATTCAAGAACTTATTCGAAGAACAAGTTAAAATAAATAACAGGTTCATCATCCTTCCGTATTACAATAAAATTTTGACAAAACAGTAGATACATTTTTTACCATAATGACACAGCATGAAGTGGGTTGCAAATCCACCAGTCGGAAAATTATTGTCTCCAGACTGTTTTACGAATGGCTCATCACCATCCAACCTCAGCCCCTCAGGCGAGGTTAGTCTGCAAATTATCCGACTCCTTCAGAAATCGCACAGTACAACCTTAATTCGTTTCCTATCTTAAGGCGTAGGGTATAACTAGATAAAAAAGATATTAAAGAAATCTTAAATAGATGTGCAACATCCTTTTATTTTATTCTAGAAATACTTATAATATTTATTATATTAAAACATCTCATTTTGGGAGGAGACAGACTTGTTTAGCATTTCAAATAGATGAAGCTTGACTCAAAAACACATAAACTGAAATACAAAATTATATTACTCATGATTACAAAGAAAGAAAGAAAGAAAGAAAGAAAGAAATTATTACCAAGCTTTGAAAGATTACAAAGCTTGGAGACTACAATTTTTATTCTCAGGAAACTATGGAGAATTTTTGATGTCATTAGCTTCCTGAATGAGTGCATTTATATAGGCATGAATCCGGACTTCAACTTCGCATTCCAAATCTTGATAATTGTTGAGTGCGCCCGTGAGTGTACCTTAACTTTCACGTCGACTGGCATCTTTATCTGAATGTGCCAACTTTTATCGTGAGTGGTCCATTATTTTTTGTCTGAGTACGTCGAACAGTTACCGCACTATTTTTTAACGGTCCACACATTTTCCTTTGTTGGGGAATCTTTACATTATTGGTTTGTGGTCCCCAAGCTTTAGGAAAACGGGCTCTCTTGTCAGCATGTCTTTTCTCTTTTCTTGCCTCTGATCTGTCAGATTTGGATCGGAATCCTTTCCCAAACTCTGGTTCTTTCTGCTCCGGGCATGCTTGGCAAATTCGATCTATCCATCGGCCAATATGTGCCATATTGCAGAATTTTTGGTAAGTTTCTTTTCCCGTCGGAATCTTGTTCTCCCAAAGAATTCTCCTCTTTGTTTCGAAGAGTTCTTCGGCAAATCTCGTTGATGTTCCTGTCATAAAATTCAGCATGAAAGTACCGTTGGCTGAATTATGAAAGAACTTAAATGAGTATTTGACTTTTCCATTTCCGTATACAAACCCAAAGACCACATGCACATCTGGTTGGAACTTCATCTTCTGTGATAGTCCCAACCAAAATGGGTATGTCCTCTGGTAGCGTCGTTTTTATATTTTTTAAGGCGTTCTCGTCTGGTCGTCAGAGCTTAATAAAATGAAAAGTTTCAATGAAGCCCTTCTTTGCTGGTTCTGGAGCAACACTGAAAAAATACAACTCCAACATATCTCCTCTAACCAAATATGGATTATGGGCCCATGTCCACTTGGATAATTTTGAGATTTCCGAGAATGCTTGTGCAACACTATAAACCGAAGCAAGAGCTCCAAAATTATACCATTCCTGAACTTCGTTTGGATAGCTACCTGGTTTCATCCATACCCTCTGATATTTTTAGGAGATATCAACAATAGTTTTATCTGGGTTGATACGCCGTCTGGTTATCAGTTTCTCCCAAGTGCGTTGGTAATCCTGCATAGGAGAAGAAATTAAATCATCATTAGTTTGAACCCTAGAATTGCCAGTCATAGACCTAATGTTCAACTCTCCCTCTTTTACCTCAGATGTGATGTGTTGAGTTGAAGGTTCAGATTGTGATGACACAACATTCGCTACATCTTATACATCTTCAAGGAATGAATCATATGCAGCACTCGTGACAGGGTTATGTGAATCCTTTGTCTCTGGGTTAAATGAGCCTCGTTCTCTAAACACTCAGTTTTGCACCGTTGAAGATTGCAGCATGGAGAATGGGCCCTTTCAAGACTTCAAACAAACGTTCTTGGTCCCGAAATCATGCTCATATGTGATCAATAACAAGTTTCTGACCTGCTCATTGAAGTCGACATGTGACCTCTTCATTGAGACAAAGAGTCCCAAGGATCTCCGGGTTTTCTCTGAGATGCCTCAGCCTCTTGAGGGTATCATCTGCAATGTGTCCCTCCATCTCGTGTTAAGAAATCTGTAAGAACATTTTGATCAGATTTTACAATGACAATATCATAATCATAATATTGGCATTCAGCTTGCCATCTTAGAAGTCTAGCATTTTCTGGTTTTGATTCAATTTTATTTTTCAGAAAATACTTAAAACTTGTATTATTTATTTCAAGATAAATTTCTTTGCTAGTAAAAATAATTGCCATTTTTAAAGGCCTTTCAGACGGCAAAGAATTATTTCTCGTTGATATGCCATCGGATAGCTTCGCTGTCTGTGAAGAGACCGCTACAGTATCTGCATGGCATTTCTCCGTCTGGTGTGGCCTTCATGAGAACTGTTGCCCACCAATGATCACTGGCATCCGTGTATAACACCAGTTCACCCTCGTCGTTTGGGATTGCAAGATTTGGTAGTTGCCTGCAAACTTCTTTTAGCTGTTTGACAGTTTGTCGATGGTCTTCATTCCACTCAAATTTAACATCCTTTTTTTAGTAACGGGCTGAACACCTTCTGTGGTTTGCCAGGTTGTTAATGAACATTCCAGCAAAATTAACAACTTCCAGAAAACTCTAAAGTTGTTTTAAATCCTTAAGATCATCCGGATATCCTTGCACCTTCTCAACAATATGGTTTTGAAGGATGATTCCAGATTCGTCAATCTCGATCCCGAGAAACTCGATTTGCCTAGTAGCAATTATTGTCTTCCTTTCGGACAACACTAATCATTCCTTGTAACAAACATCTGAAAAGATTTCCAAATGTACAAGATGATCTTTCATGTTTCTTGACACAATGAGGATGTCGTCAATATACATGAACATGAAGCTGAAGTAATTCTTGAAGATTATCCATCTTCCTTTGTAATATCTGGGGAGCGTTTGTCAATCCTATTGGCATGACATTCCAAATATAATATCTTCGTGGTATGGAAAATGTTGTGAACCTTCTGCTTGCTTTCTCTATCTTAATCTGGTAAAATCCAGACTTGCAATTAAACTTGGAAAACGCTTTTGCATTCTTGATGCTGTTTACCAAATGTTCTCCGCTTGGGATAAAGTATCCATCAAAATCCAAGATGTCGTTGATTCATTTGTAGTTGATTACTAATCTTGGCTTTTCTCTTTTGATTTTTCCATAATTCCGAACAAGAAATCCTGGACTGTTATATGGAGAAACACATGCTCAGATTAACTTAAGATCAAGATGTTCCTTAAGTATTATCTGCATATCCATCCGATCTTCCATATTTATGGGGATTGGTTTGAATCTGATGAACTCATTTTATTTTCCGGCTTTCACCTTCAAAGTAGCTTTGAGCTCATTCTTATTTCACCATGCCAGTGGATCCTCGTTGTAGTTCCTCTTAATCTTCATTTTCACATCCTCTAGAGTAATTTGCTCTTCGAGGGTAGCTTTAGGTTGTGAAACATCGTCCTGTAATGCCTTTTTTAGTAACAACAAGGTTTCTGGAGTGACTTCTTCCTCATCCCGTTCTATGCAAGACATAGTATTAACCCAGTCAAAAGTTTGGGAATCCGTTTCACTAGGACCTTGTTGTCGAAATGAAGGATTGCTTCACCAAACTTCCGCTGATCCTTCATCTTTGAGTGTCAAAGTTTTCCTTCATCACCATGCTTGCTGTGAAAACTAATTGGGAACTTTCTGTGAAACGCCTCCAGTAGTCTCTGCACAATAATCTTATGATCACAAAAGGTTGTGAAAATAGGCCTCATTGTCTCGTTCTCCTAAGTGAACCGCTTTAATGTCTGTAGATAATTGTTTCCTAGCAGCATATCAGCTCATGTATCATGAAAATAAATAGGTGGAGTCTTGGCTTTGTACCACGGGATACCGTCTGCTCCTCCGATAATTATTTTCGCTCCCTGGACTCCTTCCTTAAGAATAAGTCTCTTCCAGCAATGGCTGTTAAGTTTCCACCAACATCATTGGGGAAGATATCTCTCCTGGCAGTACATATTCCAGCTCGTGAATCAATGTAGGCTGTAAAATATTCTGCCTGATACTTCACATATAACATCCCGACGGAGATGTATATGGAGAATGGACTGGTGGTCATCTGATTCTGTATCTCTTTCCGTCCACCATGAATTCCATTCCATCTTGTAATCTTTCTCAAGGTTTATGTTCTTCGAGAAATTCAATCCCAAGAATAAGCTGTTCTGGGATCATGAATGGTTAATCAATTTCACCAATTTAAGGTTTCCTTGATACCTGCCACCATAGGTTGTGGTAAATAATACAAACATCACAATGGAAGATATTGTTCTTTTCAGCAATGTCAAAGATTTTTGCACTTCGCGCCATCCTTCTGGACACTTTAGAACACCTGCTGTTTTGAAGTCATCAGGGATCTTCTGAATCCTACTCGAGACGGCCTTCTGTTTTTTCCCAGGGATAGTTGCTGATTAATCTATCCTGTTGGAAAGACATCCTTCTTGGCTCGATCTTAAGGCTCATGCTTCTGTTCAGAACAGGCTGGCCTTGTATCCTCACGTCGATCTCTCATATTATCGGAGTATCAATAATATCCGGCAATATTGCTTTGGCGAAATCTTTGAAGATTATGGGGACTTCGATGAATTCATTTATCAAGAATACTTATGAATGATGAGTATTTGAGAGCGCGTATGACACTTTGTAGGTGATCGAGTAAGGTATGTTCCCTTCTTTCATCAAATCACTTCTTTTAAAATCGTGATGAATAGTAAGAACCTTGTTGAATTCTCGATCTCCTAAATTGTATGCAATTCTCGAATAGATGTTAAATGCCATCTTTCCTGCATACAGATTTCATGCAACCGCTCCCAAACAAGAATCTTTGAGGTTCGGGATTCTCTTGTCAAAGATCGCCAGGTTGAGGGGCAAATCAATTTCTTCCTTGAAATTTGCCTTGATTATAATTCTATTGGCTCCAATATGAATCCATGCGAGCGTGTTAGCAACTTCTCTTTTAGCCTTGTTCTTAATCTACTGAATTTCTCTGTATGGGATTAACTGCATCTCAATTTGGTTTCTCGTGAATTCCATCGGGATCCCAAATTCACATGTTGTCACCTTATGGATAATCTGATGCTTCCTGCTTCAAAGACCAATCATATTCATGGCTTTTTTTCCATTGCTCAATTGTAAATCCATCATACATCTGAAGCTCTGGCTCTTCCTTCATGATCATCATAAGGATCTTATAGGAAATAGTGGTATGGGAGAAAAACCCCGATGGTTCTTCTCTGATCATGTGTTGAAGGAACTCTCCTTCAACTTGACTCTGAACTTGATTCACCTCCATAATCAGAATATATCTCTTTTTCGTAGATGTTTTCATATGAGGGAATATCCTCAAATTGATACACATGCACCAAATCCTGGAAATAAACAGCATCTTCGAACTCCTTGGTATGCTCGAACTGTTTCATTCCATGATTTTGGTTCTCTGGATAATCTGTAGATATGTGCCATCTTACTCTGCACGTCCACCAGTTACAATCTTTGAAACTCTCATTCGCACGAGTATGTGTGCGTCTAAAAGTTTTCTTCGTCGGTGCTCTGCTAGAACTTGCTTGATTAGAACCTGTTGACGAGGTTCTAATCCTGGTTGGTCATGATCTTTGCCCAGATCTGTAACTACGGGCTTTCTGTTTTGACCAGAACTTTCTAGGCCTCCACGAACTATGTGATAGTATGTCTCTACGTAGATGACATGATAATTGTTGGTAATAACAATAACATCAAAATTACCAAGAAAATGTTGTCACGAAATTTTGAGATGGAAGACCTAGGTCTTGCAGATTTTATTCTTGGGATGAAGATCACCAAACATGAAAATGGATATTCTCTTTCCCAGAGTCATTATGTCGAGAAAGTACTTGACAAAATTTGACAAGGAAAATAATATCATCGCGAGAACACCTATGGAGGTGGTGTCAAATCTTTGCAAGAATCGCGGAGAAGGTGTGCAACAACTTGAGTACTCTAGGGTCACAGGAAGTCTAATGTACCTCATGGACTGCACTAGACGTGATATAGCTAACTCAGTCAACAGATTGAGCAGATATACGAGTAATCCCAGTTATGAGCACTGGAAGGTAGTAGTTCGAGTTCTTAGATATCTAAGATACACCACTAACTATGGACTACATTATTAATTGAAGGGTACTCATATGCGAATTGGATTCCGGATTCCAAGAATATAAAGTCCACTAGTGTATATATCTTTATAATTGGAAGTAGCTGTCTCATGGAAATCATGCAAACAGACATGCATTGCTATATCAACTATGGAATCTGAGTTCATAGCTTTAGATCTTGCAGCAGAAGAAGCTGATTGGCTTCGGAGTTTCTTGGAGGACATTCCAATGTGATCAAAACCTGTGCCACCCATTAGTGTGCACTGTGATAGTCAGTCAGCTATGGGAAGAGTACAAAACAATGTGTATAATGGGAAATCTAGATACATACGTCGGAGACATAAATCCGTGAGAAATCTACTGAAAACCGGTGTTATTTCTTTAGATTATGTGAAGTCAAAAGAAAACATTGTGGACCAATTTACGAAAGGTCTAACGAGAGACCGGGTAGAGATTTCATCGAGGGGAATGAGGTTGAAGCCCATGAAATTGATTTCCAACCATGATAGCAACCCAACCTGAATTGTAAAGTCCAATTTGCAGGTTCAATGGGAAAACAAAATTGTGGGGGGATCGAACAAATCACTCGGGAAATTGAGTTCATTACCTATTCCTGTGATGACAGAGTGATAAACCTGTATTTGGGAAGGCTGAGATCATGCTCTTAATGATTCTTCTATCTCAAGATATTAAAGTGGGGTATGACATAATACTCTTTAGGAGAAATTACCTATATCGAATATGAAGAGGCCGCTTTTATGAGATGATCTGATGGCTAAATCTCTAGAGCATTCGATGAAACATCCAAGGCAGTCCAGTGCCAAAATGGACAACAACGAAAGAACCAATAATAGTGTGGAGATGAAGCTGTGTGAGTATTGTTGTCTTGTTATACATAAAACGTCGAACAGTTCAAGGCATCACGTCCACTGGTTGACAAGTATATCCGATGATACTTTACTAAGGAAGGTTCAAGGTTAACCACCACCTATACTGATGCAGTGAATTCTCAAAGTACTCTCAAATCTTCATCTAGGTGCATTGTGTAATTTTTTCGCCATATTGCATTCATGTGGGGGATTGTTGTGATTAATTATTAATTATTGGGTTTAATTAATAAAAGCCCAATAATTTGGTATAATTTTGTTAATGAGAACAAAATTAAGGTAAATTAATTATGAATAGTCAATTAGGCTAAAGAAATTTCACATTGAGAAATTGAGACACTTATGGTTTGTTTATAATGAGATACAAATCAATGGAGTGTAGTTAAGTAGAAAAGATGGGTGCCCCTCGTGCGCCGTCCGTCCGCTCCGCTCGGCTCGACTCGACTCGTCGCGCGTGTCGCTGCCGCGAAGGCAGCCCTATCTTTTTACTACTCAGATTTCTGAAATGACTTTTCATATACTTGACTTTTCATATTCTGCTGAAGTTTGAAACTGTTCACCTACCGACAGCATTGATTTCAGATTTAAGTGTGAGACTTAAATCCGAATTAATCTGATGTTAAGTATTGAGGCTTTTCATCAACCCCACTAAACATTACATTTAATTATCTGTGACCTTTGGAGAGGTCTGCTGCTCAGCTATATAAGCTGCACCAGCTCTATGCTTTCTTCATTCCAAAAATCTGCATACATACATATAGCATTATGCTTTGAGAGTACTGCACACTGTTAGTATTTCAGGAAGTCTGCTCGGAGTTTTGCTTCAATCCGAACAGAGGTGATTGGACGTTGTACCTTGGAACTCACTTGTCCAGGAGGCCAGAAGCTAAGCGGACAAATTTGAGTTTACGGGCACACGGCTTGCTGTGGCCTCGTCCAGAATTGTTTCCAAATTCTTGTTGATTAAGTCTTCAGTTTATAACTACTACTGTAAGTCTAATGTTTTTGTGGTTTGATTGTTTGATGTTTGTTTATCTTATCACAATTATTTAAACTGATTCAATCTTTCAATTTAAATAAACAGTACCAACAGAATTTTCACTAATCTTTTGGCTACGAAAAGAACATTAAGCTTTTGTAGATGAAACCATGTGGGAGAATTGCATGCAAGGTGCAATAGACATAAGAACAAACCTTCGAATGATCAGGGATGCTTCCTAACATTCATTCGTCAGAACTTGTGGGGCATAGATATGATGTTATTGTCCTGATCTCAAATGGATTCCTGAAGATGCATAGAAGAATTTGAAGATTGTTGTTGACATTGACAAGGAAATAGATGCTGCAACAGCCTCGGAACACGAATTAAGTCATTGTCTGAAAGCCCTTGGTTCACTAAGAATTGTGACCCACAGAGGACTGGAGGTAAATGAAATCTTGCTTCATTTCATGATAGTGAGGATTTGGGATTCTGGAAGTACATACGTGGAATTTAAGGCTCGAGTTACCATGTTTATCCGCTGGAAGTCTACGCTACACATACATAACAAAACACTAGTGTACTTGTTACTCAAGTAAAAGATGCTGCTGAAGTTTTGATCATCTACCACTGTATGTACGTACTATCATATTCTTCTATAAAAGAAATCCGAAATATTTGAACACAAAAAGAATTGCTTGCAGTAGAGGTCAAATGACATAGCTTCCATAACTTCAAGAATTGCCAGATAGCTGTTCTTTGAATATTTGGCCGAGCGTATGATACAGTCTTTCCTGCTCCTCGAAGCTGAGGTTTCTTGTTATCTGCAAATGGAGTAAGTTCAAGAAATTTTATGATTTTGGGTTGTAGAAGTAATTTAGAGAAATGTATTGACCCACTAATAAGTTCGAATGAAAATTACTAACCTGATCCAAAATCATATCTACTGAATTAATCTGTGAGACAATGAAGGATTGAAAATAAATGTAAGCAAATATAGCCATCACCATCTGCGTATACATGCAGACTTGTTAGCATTTAGCTGAGGACATAAATAGATGTATGTTTTAGCAGAAAATGCCAGATTGGTACCATAACAAGGACTCGGAGGTTCGAGCAAGCATACCTGGCAATCCATTCGATCTGTAAAGCCACCATGCCCTGGAATACTATCTCCAAAATCCTGGAAAACCCCGGGAGTTTTTTGTTAGGGCGAGAATCATTACCGATACAATCCTAGTTCAGATAATGAAATAACACACCTTGATCTTGAAAGCTCTCTTCAAACCACTAGCAAAAAAACCTCCAAAGGGTGCTATAATTGATGCAAACAAACCTAAGCATAAAGCATGCCACTGCACAGGCAAGATCGATATTCCCTTCCAAGGGAACTGTACGATTCATTATAACCAAAAATTAAAATCCATTCGAAGAATGTTTACCATAATTTCAAAACATGATATGTTCACATGGCATGCCAATTTTTGTTTTCACCGCATTTCGTGCATCATATCTGTATTCTAAGTAAATTAAAGCATCTGAATGATTGATTCAATGAGGCTTCAAAAGTTCTCACCCATTGAGGTATCCAAAGGGGAAATGAATAAAACTCCGACTTGAAAAGTGGCCCAGGATCACAATCAAGCCAACCAGTCGATAAATCCTGCAGTTATTATTGAGAAACTGAATTCCATGTTTCGTTTTGGTTTGGTAAAATATTACTGATAACAAGATTTACCTTTCTTGGACATGTCATCCACAGAAAACGCCCCAAAATGTTTGCAAGCTGCAAAGAAGGTATAATAAAATTTCTAAAGATATAAACACCGTTCAGATATAGTTAACAGAGGTAGGCATGCTGTCGAAATTTTTTGACGAGATGTAACTAGAAAGTTAGATCTAACAAAATGGATTAAATTTTTTACCAGAAATGCAGACATTACAGTAGCGATAGATGCTCCAATAAATCCCTCCCATGTCTTCTTCGGGGATAGTTTGATTAAGGGTGTTCTACCGAAGAAGAAGCCAAAAAAGTATGCAGCTACATCATTGATTGCTATGAGGGATGCCGGAAGAATAAACCTGTGTAATTTGACAAGAACGGCAAAAAATAAAAAATAAGGGTATAATATGACATGCAATTCTGATGTCAAAAAGAACAGGGAACATCTAATGATTGAAGTTTCAATAGCATATCCTTGTAACTGTAGCATAAAAAACGACTTGGTATTTACTTACCAGAATATTCCTTCGAAAATATTTGCAACAGTGAACGAGGACTGCGTAAAGACCACAATAAGAATCATATGCGTCCATGCATACTGACCAAACTGATACTTGTACATCTTCTTTTTCAGAGTAAGGATGAACCACATCATTCCTGTAAAGTGAATTTCAAATTCTCATACATTAATAGAATTTGAGTGAAAAGACATAACCACATAAACAAATTGTATTGATTCTGATTCTTAAAATCGTACGCTCCAAAGCGGAACATGAAGCTTGTGAATGCAATTAAAAGATATTGTACTGATCGCATTGAAAAGCTCCAAATTTTACAGACCTGCAATGTATAGAAAATAACAAATGACCATCTGATACTTGATGAGGCCGTTCACAAGTCTGTGGAAGAATTTATCTGGAGTTACAGTATTGACAAGCTGTTGACTGACTATTCGGCCATAAACATAAAGCATTGCCGTAAAGAAAAAATACCTGCACAACATATAGAATTTACATCTGAGAAAAACAGAAAATTTATCCATGTATAATGCTACGCGCTTTGTGTTGGACCTTTCTTACCAATTGACAAGCCAAAATCCTGGAAGCCTTTTATCTTCATGAACTCTTCTACGTAAATGAAACAGCTCCGATGCCATGAATATTTGGACAACAACCACCATAGCACAAATATAAAGATGGCCCAAATAAAGAATGAGTATGACACCCCCAAGCATCCATAACGATGAATACGTTCGAATCCACATTGCTCTATATTTGTTTTGATTATCAAACAAGTGGCTTCCATCTAATTTGCTCAAGTCGGAAAAAGTCTGTCCACAAAAGAATTATGTATAAAACCACTTTCTTTAAGTTGGAATTTCTTTATTCGGCTGTGCAAATTACTCGTATCACATCCATGGTTATTATCTTATGAAAATATGCTAGTGATCCCAATAAGGAAACCTGCCATGATATCCAATCATAATAAACTTGAAGGCGACGATTTTATATAAATGACACATGAGAAAAAGTGTCATTATCAATGACTCGGAATAAACTCAGTAATCGTGGGCAGAAGTATTTCCCTTGATTCAGAACCCTTTCTACCAAATTCAAGAAAGAACATTGTATACTTGCTAGTCACCTCTTGTGATTGTGAACGTCTACGTTGGCGAATTCGATTTGTCGGTGTTGATGGTAAAGTCTGGCCGTTTTCCTTCTGCATCGTTCGTAATCTACTCCACCTTTAAATTATTGTTCCAAAGAATGTATGAAAACCCCCTGCAGGAATAGGTCTAAAAAATGTGACCATATGAAGAAGGGGGGAAATAAATTATCACCGATAGTAACCTAAAATTTAAACAACTCACAAGCCCTGGAACACAAAATCACATTCTGCATAGTGTTAGTACATAAAACAACGGGTCATGAAATGGAGTAATGACCCCCAGCCTTCACCATAAATTTGTTCAACAACCTAATTAAATTCTCCTGCCAATGCATTAAACGTTGTTCTGTGAGATCAAAACTAATTTCATTAAGATTTGGAGCTTCTGGTGATCCACATTTATTGAGCTTGTAATATTTCAAATATATATGCCGATAAAAGAGGATTTTTATAAAAAATTAAAATTAAAAAAAAGCAGCGATTACAGGATAATGTATTAATGAGACAGGAATGAGTAGCAATCGACGAGAACACATGAAGAATTTTAATTTTAGATCATGTGATACGTCGATTTGTGATATAAGTTCCACCGACCAACAAAATCACATTCAGGAAACAAATTAAATTCCCATATAAAGGAGGAAAAATCTACCTCTCACTTACGAACGATTGCAGTTTTTGCCCCTCGTGAATTTGATAGAGAACCATAACACGCCCAGAAAACTAAGATTAAAAGAGATAGATGCAGTTTAAGTTTAGATTCAGATATTTGTGATCACTCAAAATCGAGAAATGAGTTTAGTTTCCACATCAAGAAGTTGGCGGAAAAAGCGGGAACGCTTCAGGATAACAATAATGCGACACGTGGATTCAACTCTTTTTTCATAAAACAAAATCCAATATGATTGGGCATGGTTTATTTTATTTTGGAAATTAAAAAACCACTCTATATTATTAAGATAAAACAAAAATATGCCGAATTGATTATATAACAACTATTAATTAAATAAATAAATAATTTTATAACAATATTTTAAAGATAAAACTTATTATTCATAATTATTGCGTTTGCTTTGTTCACTAATACTTATAATTAAAGCAAAAGACTCTTTCGTATAAACCTTATCATAAACATGAAAAGTTACATAAATTAACTGTTGTGTCATTAAAATTTCTCTAATTGATCAGGTTTTATCTTATTTTCTAATTATCTTAATGAAATTTTTATATATCAAAGTATTTCAAAAATCATATGATATGTCAATAAAGCAACCGTCGTCTTTTTATCGCGCTTAAAATCTACCACGAGCTAGTTATTTTTATTAATGATGATATAGAATAAAATTTTATATATAATATTAGCATTTTGTCCTATACAATCTTTTTTTCTTTTTACAATTCGTAAACTAGCGGGGCACGGACTCTAACTCGAGCTATTTACAAGGAAATAGGGCGATGACCACTAGGGCTACTATGTTGGATGTTTATACAATCTTTCAATTAATATGTGTGCTTTGTCTCTGTATATAGTTGAAAACATCTGAGACTGAAAGTCAGAAACATAAAACATATTGGAAAGCAAAGCTTCGGAAACGCAACTTGTCGACAAAACAACAGCATTAAATAATTTCTTTCAAAGACATCTTTTCAATTATTGTCTGATTTTTTTGTTGGATTGACAGAACACAGTCCTACTTCACCATGTCCACATTTAAAAATGAACTTTATAGCCAACTGATTGTAAATATACTTTTCAAATAAAAAAAATTAATTTTTATTATTTGATAACTAAAATTTCATTAGTTTTTCTATTTTAATATTTTTTTTTATCACTTTTCCAACTACAAATTGAGGGAGAGGGATCACTCGAGGGGAGCCGGCTGACGAACCACAAGACTAACCATTATTTGTCAAAAAATTTCATTAGTTTAAATTGCTGATGTTTGCCCCCTAGCAAAGTTCGCGAACTGATAATATTATTAACTTTTATCAACTCGATTCTGAACATCTGGTTACGTCCCTAAATCAAACACATCTGAATAAAGACGAAATGTAGTTGTAGAACTAATTATATAGAGAAAAAAGACATTGAAAAGAAGGAATACAACTTCTTGGCTACCAACAAATAATAATAATAGTAGTGCAGGTTGAAAAGGTAAAGGCCACTGTTACATGTCCACACAACATAATCATACAACTATAGCTATGAAAGGAAAAAAAAAAAGTTTCCAAAGTTTACAATTTACTCAACCTTTTTTTTCAAACATTATTTAGGGAAATGAAAATTAGAACACCATTTTGTACAAAACAGCGTGAAGCTTTGTTTCCACAACTACTCCAAATTCAAGGAGTGATTTTGGGTTTCTTGGAATAATATTATTTACTATTGTTTATTGTTGGAGATATAGGTTTTTATTTTTTGAAAAATAAAGAAACGAGTATTTGTTAGAGAGTAAAGATTTTATAATAAAATATAACGGTAGAGTTTGACAGAAATTATCAAAATCAATTTTTTATTGTTAAAAGTAACTGGAAATGTCATTAATTGTTAGTACCATATTACCTTCTCAACTAAATTATAAATAATTAGTTTTGTATTAAACAATTAAATATCTATAATTAATATAGCTTATTAATTAAGTCAATGTAAAAAAAAATAATTTGACAATATTGATCACTAAAGTAGTTAAATATGTAATATTTATATATAATAAAAAAGGAACGGACTGGCATAGGTTTCAAAAATATCTTCTTCTTTTTTTGTAAAATATGAATAGCAAAAAGATATATTATTTGTTAAAATAATAAACATAAGTAGTCCATACAGAAAAATATTGGAGGAAATGGTAATTCTATTATAAGGTTGTTTCCATATTATTTTTTAAAAACTTTGGATCCCTAAATAGGGCATGGCCGTTCGTATTTTTTTTATACTATATACAAGAGAAAATTTTTGGGTAATTTTTTTTTATTCTAAGATATTCATTCATCTAATAATATGAAATATTTAATTTTAATTTTATTAGTTTCTTAATATTTTTAATTTGCTAATATACTCATGCATGAAGTGATTTAACCGACCGAATCGAATCTAATAGTAAAAAATTATGAGAAAATTACTTTTTCGCTCTTTATGTTTTATACCTATGCGATTCTGATCCGTGATATCGTTAAACTGGGTTTTATTCTTGTATATTTTATTTATTTTTTGACAAATTTGGTCACTTGTTTTGCAAATGCAGTCCTTTTTATTATATGTCAATTTTGTGTTTTAAACACAACTAAAAATATAAACTTTTTAAAAAATTAATAATAAAAGAGTGAGGGATCTAGACTATAATTTTTGTTTTATCAAATCACTAATAACACGAAATAAAACAAGACGAAAAAGGGTCGACAAAGGAATATAAACTAAACAAACAAATTCCCACATAATACATATTTTTAATTTTACCCTAGCTAAGCCAAAGAAAGGGAAGCAACTATATGAAAGAACTGAAGCTGGTCAAGCAGCTCATTTGCATGGCTAGTGGCTCGGCTCGCAACTCGAGAGAAGAGCTCGTCGCTTAGCTGATCTCCGATGTGTGCATCAACTAGGACGCCACTAACACTACGGCAGCTGTTGGCTAGAGCACGGCCAATCTCAACCGCGTCGTTAGGGTGGTTCACCACCAGTGGACTTCCACCTTTAAAAACATCGAGCTTGTTAACCCTGAAAGAGCCATCGGCTTCCACCACCTCCTGGAAATCCTCTATACTTGGCGCGTAAACCGGGATATTGAACTTGTCACGTTGCTCACTAGTAATTAAACCCTGTAAATACCTCAACTGTTATCACTTTAAGTCATGGAGAGAATTATTAATATGACAATCAGAGTTTTTATTTTAAAAGGGATATTTAATATATATTACAAAAACATATTTTTTTCAGTTTGAATGTGTATATGTTTTTTTAAAATATACTGTCTTAAAATAAGTGAAGTTTTATTTTTGGTTAAGTTGAGAAGTGTGGCGTGATATCATGTATATATTTAGGAGTGTAACGTTTTAAATGATTAGGTATAAAGCAATATGATGGTGATGCATGCTCAAGTAGTTCCGAGTTATGGATAAAGCAATAGCCTGCCTTTACGGCCAACTTTTGCAAAAAAAAAAACCGACAGACTCCAATAATGGCTCAGTACTGTTCAAAAATAATAATAATAATGGCACAAAAATATAATAATAATAATGGCACAGTGACAATGGGCTTACATGATCCTTGTAATTCGAAAATATGCAGTTTATCACATGTGTTTGTGAAAAAAGACGATTTACCCACTTTTATTTTGTGAATAAATGGAAAACATTCCTTTCGTATATACTATGTTTTATAAACCATAAGGGATAAACTCTATATTTTGAAAATCATGGGGAAAGATTGGCTATAAGGTAAAATATATATTTACAAACCACTAGGGTTAGAGTGCCAATTATTGATATCCAAAAGAAGTAAATTGTCGCTAACTCGAAATTTAATATTAATTCGTCAGATACTGATACAAATATAGTTATAATAATATTTATTGATTTTTATGTAGTTATTTAAATTTAGTAGTACCTCTTGAACAAGATCATCCCAAGCGTCCTGAAAATGGGTGCCAAAGAGAAGGCCTGCCCCACCCTGATCAGTGGGATCCGGGCAAGTCCGACCCAAACAAACCAAGAACATGGCCCCACCCCTCTTCATTTCTTTGGATCTCGAGCTTAAAAACGCTGCTAAATCAGTCTGGAATTGTTTCTTGTATGCAATTGCTGTGCTCTCATTTGCTCCGTGGATGAATATTCTGCCTTTGTTGTACGCCGTTGATCTCTTGTCCAAAACCACATCAGGCACCTGGGACATGTGTATAAGTTTTCAGAAATGCACGAAACCAACTTAGTACAACTTTGGAAATTACTATAAAGACTCATTATGTAATAACCATGTTGACAGTTGTAGCTTGGAATCTCATGTATTCTTAACATGGTAGCAGAGCATACTTTTCATGTGATTAACATTTCCGTCCATATACTCACTGGCACCCGCGTTATTAATCCACGTGTTTGACTTATATAATGTCACACGTTATTGGGCTAGTTGAGAGTTGACACACATTGAAAATTTACAAGCTATATTGGCTATTTATAAGATATACGAGTTATTTCATTCATTGATAATTGGTCTTGAGTTGAAACCTCGTGCATGACAAACCATAGTTTGAAATTTGGGCAAGCCATTCATCATGCATGCCATTTGTCAACAGAACAAGAATAATTTATTAGTTCATATCTTTATAATCAATATTTAAATTATAACTACAAAACCCCTCAAAAAAAGACACTAAACTAGGAATATAAATTGTTACGTATATGTTTTCATATTATGATGTACTCATGTACCTGAGATAGCCAGTGCAGAGAAAAGGCGGAATAGAAAACATCAACAAATTTGGCAGGAAAGAGCCGCCGGTAAAACGAACCCGGCACTCCGGCGGCAAAGTAGGGGCGGCAGCTGTCGGAGGCGAGGCGCTCCTCCATGCTGACCCCACCGTAGGGAAGGAGGAGTTGGAAGAGCGTGTTGAAGTCATTGGACGGAAGATCGGAGAAAAATGCTGAGAATTCCGGCAGCCCATCGCCCACCTCTTCGTATCGTTTGCTCATATGTTTGATAATAGCGTCCACCATGTATATGGTGTTGCTTCCACAAGAACACCCGAGGTCCGCCACCACAAAGGGGAAATCCGGCGAGCTCAGCCGCACGCCGTCGAGGGTTTCTCTTAAAAGGTGGAGCATGGATCGTGCATGTTGTCCCTGTGGAACAACGTTATTCCACAATCATTAATTTAAAAAACCTTAAAATCACACAAAAAAGTGTGTTTTTGAGACATCTTTATCGCTGAAAATCAAACCTGAGCCTGAGAATTGTTAACGTAGCTAGCTTCACCTTTCCCTCCTTTCATGCTTAACATTCTCTCAAGCTTCATATTAGAAACAACGACATTATCTCTCTTGGAAGCCATATTCGATTATTCACAAATATAATATATTTATATTTAATTTAAAAGTACAAACGATTTGACTGTGAGATTTAGTGAGGAATAAAAACGGCTGCGTAGAGTGTTATATATATAGGAATGGAGGCGGCACTTCCTTAATTTTATCGGTTTATTCATGGTGGGTGGTACCACTAATAAAACAATATATATATATATATATATATATATATATATATATATATATCTATATATATATATATACTATATATTAATTAATAATCTTGCTTAAATAATATTTTTGAACAATCATGACTTTGGGACAACTTGTTAATAACTACTAAATTTATAAATTTGTATAGCACATTTATCATTAATCTATGAAAACTTTACACAAATGACTCAATTATCAAAAAAAATTTAAATTGATGTTACGTTGAATCTCATATCTAATATCGTAAGCAAATATGGTGTGATTGTCTAATAACTCAACAAAAAATATTCGGTACTCGTGACGCCCTCTATTATCTGTCCATAGTCAATATCTCTATAGTTGTGTTATTTTCTTCATGGTAATTCAAGAGATACTTGACATTCATTCAGAGTATTATTGCATAAATTAATAATTAATAGGATAAAAAGCGGACAACCCCCAATGTTTACATCATTTAGCACTTTACCCCCTAACCTTTCACAATATGTACTCAACTCCCTGACCAATTTTAAGTAGTGCACTTAATCCCTTAAACAATATTCGGGAATAATTTTCCTGAATATTCTGGTTGTAAATTCCATCACGTGAGTCGCGCATGCCACAGTCGATGGTATATATGTCTTTTCATGTATTTTCTGTAGGAAACTTACGAGTATACCCATCAGAAAATACATGAAAAGTAATTTTACGACTATACAACGGTCGATGAATGTTACTAATAAAATTCCTACAGCAAATACATAAAAAATATACATACTATTGATCGTGTCATGTGAGACGCATGTGAATGAATTTGTAGCCAGAATATTCGGGACAATTATTCCCGAATACTGTTAATGGGTTAAATGTACTATTTAAAATTGTTCAGGGGTTAAGTGCGCATTTTTACAAGGTTGTGGGGGTAAAGTACTAAAGTGATTAAACGTTGAGGGTTGTCCGCTTTTTACCCTAATTAATAATTTATCGATTATTAATATTCACTAGATTAATTGGATTTTGTTATTCTCAAATCTATTAATTTATAGAGTTTAACTGTACATATTTAGTATTGTATATTATATTAAGTTGTAGAAACGACTAATTAAATTTATTAATCCAATCTTGGTAAAATAAAAGTGGATGACATAATAATAAAGTAAAAAAAGTAGTGAGATATGGGCTTCACATGCAATTCGAGAAAGCAGGCCCAAGATTGACGCCGGATTTCCTTGTTTGAATCTCTACGTCGTTTGAATTGAGTATTTTCTTCAATTATGTCCAAATAAGTACCAATAATCGAACTAAATGTAAATAAATAAAGTAATTTAATAAATTTCAAGTCCCATACAACAATTTATTATATCTTCTCGTCGATTATCTAAAGCTCTACTACTTATCATTATATATTAAAAAGTTTTTAAATTCGGGGTGGTTGCACGTCTTCAAAACACGTTAAATCGGCTCTTGATGATGTATTATATTTTTTTAGTATAATCCTATATTATTTTCGGGTGGAAGAGGGGGGTGAGAGGTCTCGAATTTGACATATCTCATCACTCAAAGAGTGTGGTGCCAGCTGGGAGAATGTCATTCGGCTTAATGATGTATTATTTGATTGATCGTTCAAATGAGGTAATTTGAGGACCCGTAAAATTTGGGACTGGAATAATTAGAATCACCAGAATTATTTCAAATTGAAGCTGATCCCACATTATAGTGATGACTTAATTAAGATTTCATGCATAACTTTCCCTAACTCCTCAAATTAATGAAATCTGACCTTCTTTAATTATGTGCCAAATAATTATAAATTAAACAAGTGATGTAGAGCAGAATTCACTATGATTATTAATTATGCCACAATCTTGTATTTATAAATAAATGTAGAATCAGTATAACTCTCAAAATATTAAAAAATAAGCGGATTGCATACAGGGAATCTGTTTTTACAGAATATATGTGGGTTTTTTTTTTAGAACATTACATACGGGATTGGGGGTAGGAGTTGAGGCTCGAACTCAAAACCTTGAACTTCAGTTGGAGCGGGTGTCATTTGGGACATAATATATGCGGGTGCGGGGGCTTTTAAAGACAAGAAAAAAAAGTTCAGCCGAACTTTATGTGGATTCGGGCCTAACCAAACAATTAACTACCAACGGTAAACCAATTCTTTCTTGTTTATGTCATGATTAAGAGATTAATTTATGAGAGAACTTTAATCCAACAGTAAGTTTCTTTGTCTTAATTATAATAATTGTAGTAGCACAAGGGCTTATAATTCATCAATAGTTGAGATTTACATAGAATTATATAGATAATTACAATCATCGCCACAATCATGTTACTATACTTTTATAATGTATTTTTAGTATGGCTCCAAGCCTCCAATTACTTCGTAATGGGATCTTCTGCTACACTTGATTCCAAGGTTAAGAACAACAAATAAAACACAAGAAAACAAAAATTAATTAATGAAGATCCCCTAATTTCTATGTAAAATGGTTCTCAAATCAAAAAGAGAATCACCTTACTCAAAAAGTAGTACATTTTTTTTATAATACACATATTATTGTTTGAGATCACAATAAAACATTAAAATTATTGGATTAGTATCGTTAAATTCTGCAAACTCTATGCGCGATGTACAGGAAAGTAGGTAACTATAGTGAAAGATTATGTAGGATCGATATCGTCTCGTCTGCTATAATTTTTTTAATAATGGGAGGTGGGTTAACGAGTTTCAAACTCGAGATATATCCCAATTTTGGGACATAATGTGTCATTTAGGCTAAAGTCAACATATCCTACTATGATTTCTTTGAATTAGTTTTTGATTCAATCAACTGCTTTATTTCTTTTTCCATAATCGCATAATTAGTGGGATATGATGAAGAAAATTTTGAGGAGATCCTAAGAGTAGCCTTAAGCACAATTAAAGAAGACTAGGATGATTAATTAATTATATTGTCTTCTAAAGAGTAATCAATCCCAGAAATTAAGGTTTAATTTTCTACTAACTCATGGGAAATCAACAAAACTAGATAAGTTATTTATTTAATTTTGTGGTTTAGAAATAGGGATTCGAATGGACAGATTTAGAATTCAGCAGACAATCCAGATAAAAGAACTCTACAAATTTGACCAAATTAATATTATTGCCCTTGTAGTATGTCCACTGTCGGGGTGAAAGATTAAAGGATAAGGACCAGTAAAAATATCTTGTCAGATATAAAATATTTAATTTGTTTTTTTTAAACAAAAGTTTTGTATGTTATACATAAAAGTTTTATATTAATAAAAAATGAAACTACGAAACTCTAAATTATAAACTTGCTCAAAAGTGATCGAATTAAATGTGTGTGTATTCTCAAGCCCCGGGGTGTATATTCTACTTAATATACGTACTAATTAGTTATTATCTATATATTTAACTTAGAATTAGAGTGGTCATTAGTTCTAAATATATACGTACGGCTTTACTATTAGTTCCTAAAAATTAAGTTGGTCCGATATTAATATTTAGAGCGATGTATTTACAATTGAGAGATTCAAAAGCTTTGGTCAAAAGGGGTTTCACTCCAACAATTATTTCCAAGTTAGTTATCATTGTGCTCAAAGTTTGTCTTCGTTTTTCTTTTTCTTTTTTGTTGTTGTTGTTTAGGAGGGAAGGATATATATATTGTAATACTTTATCGACTGTAGTTTCAAAATCATTACTATGCAAATGTTATTAATCAAAAAGTATTATTCAACCCCAAAGTTTCAGTTTTAATAATAATTATTTTTTTCTCATCAATTTTACTAATAATTTTTTTTATAATATGGTACACGACTCTTGAATCTAATTGAACAAAAAATGAGCAACCCAACAGTTTACTCTATCATTTTACAAGTGGTTGTAATGGCCCCATTGAATTAAAAATATATTCAAGATTCATGAGCAGATTTTTTTAAAATATTAGACTAGTATTATTTTTTTAATTTTTTTTAAATTTTTTTTAATGATAAGTCGTAAGCTAGCTATCATAGATCCATAGTATGCAATATATGTGTAGGTTATGTAAGGAACACATTTCCTCTTATTATTGATGCATTTGAAGCTTGGTTGTGGGTTTAAGAGGCAAAAAGCAAACATGTCAATTAAATGAGACACGGCAAATTTCAACTTCAACGACTTATTGAATTATAATTTGACAAAATACAGAGCCTCTAATATAATCTTTATGTAGGTCCCCTAGACCCCATGTTATGTCAAATTCAAATTTTTTTTGTACGCATCTCAGTGAAAGAATGGTTAAAATATTGGGTCAGTATTCAGTAGGTTGGCCCTGATTTGACGCAGTTAACTAGACTGCAAAGACGAGTGAATCGGATCATGTGGCATTTAAGCCAGAATAATATGGTATTAAAGTCGGTTTGAGAGCCGTTATACTACTACTATTAATGGTTTAATTTATTGTACAAGAAATACTTCATATATAGGAGATACGAAAGAAGGCGGGAATTCTATCATACACCGGTGTGGATTTAACTATTGAATGGTATAGACCACACGAGGGATCCACTCCATCCAAGACTCAAAACTACATGGAGGCTTGTAGTATAGATTTTCTAAAGGAAGCCATGGCATATTTAGAGAACTGATACTTATAATTTAAGTATTTACAACTTATAATCCAAGCAAGATAAATCATACTGTTGCCGAAGGTCTTGAGCCCAAATGGCACCTTCAGGACCCTCCAACTCCCTCTCCCCCAATAGTGTAGATCAATCATACTGTTTCTCCCCGACACATTAATCAAAGAACCTGATTCGTTGTTTTAAAAAAGTGGGGCAAACTTACTGAACGAGAAAAGCATAGTAATAATAAGAATAACCAACTCATTCTACTACGGATAATATGAATGTGGCCTATATTACCAAAAGTTGAATTGGAGATAGAGAGATGCATGGAAATCGTGCATTCGTTATTATTATATATTATAAAAGATGATGATGCATGTGAATTGGTGAACTGGGTTGTTAAAGGAGGCCATATGAATGCATCATTACTGTTTATTTGTACCACAAGTTACAACTCGCACCACGAGTGAAACGTAATCTGGTCCTGCAAAATTATGGAATTCAAGTATGCATTTTGCGTGTGAAAATATGAACTATATTTTTTTTTAAAATCAAAATGACTTGAACAACAGTACGTTTAAACATTTTAAAAATAAGAATTTTGTAGGACCACGATGAGTTTAGATAAAAACAAGTCAATACTAATTTATAAAATCGAAGATGTAATTTTAATTCTTCAAACAATTTGCAAAGTAAAATTTAGACTATTATAGTTTATTTTGCATAATTCTTTTCATAATACTTCTCTATTATGTACGTATACAGAAAACTTGTCAATTTAAAGTAGGAGCATATAAGAAAAAAATGAGAATATTTAAGGGTAAAATTATCAATTTATAAAAGTTGGGCTTTGGCAAGCTTTATTTTTTTCTATTAACTCATCAGCCACTTACAAAATATAATATATTTAATACAAATCAAAGTCATACGTAAGAGAGAGAAATAACGACAGTATAAAGTATATTCAAGTAATTAGATAAAATACGAAGACGCGGAGTACTCATCATCACGAAAACAATCATTTTGGGCCCAATCACTATCTTTTTCTTTAAGCCCAAGCCCAAAAGTTGCTTTACGTGACACAAAGACGCAACAACGCGAAGCAGCAGACAACGCAAGTGGATATCTCTATTTTTCACTTTCGAATGTGAAGTTTAAATCAAGTCAACTTTGTATCAAAAGACAAATACTTCAATTGATGGGAAAACGAAGGAAAAAAAGTCTACTTGTCCCATGTACAACCAACAATCATGTAGTTTTGGTGTTGAGTGCAGAAAAATCAAATGATACAGGCTACAGTTAGAGCTAACATATTACACAACTGAATTTTGTAAGCTAACCTCCTGAACCAAAGTGTTAAGGGGCACTGCATCAACATGCTACCAGTTGCAAATGATTAATCAAGTCACGTAAAATGCTGATTTATAGGTGTTGTATGTTGAAACCTACAGTTTGGATCAAATGTTTTGAGATTACCAGTAGAGGATTTTTTTTCATGAACACGGAGAAATTGGTGTCTGTACGAAAATACTCGAACAGAGTAGCAAATATCTGAGGAGCCAATGTATTAACATATACCATGTACCTTATTAAATGAGCTTGAACAGGTCGCGACGTTATTGACTAATAATATAACTAGCCATATTTAACAAGAAATATCCCGGAATAGCCCTTTTGCTTCGTCGTAAATCCATCTGTCAAAGTAAGAGAGAGACATCAATGCTAGATAAATAAACAAACCATGTATAAGAAAAATGAAAACTTGAAACAGGAAAAGAAACAAGTTTGCAGCTTCTTAATATGAGATCTCCAACACAACTAAACTAATCAAGGATCTAATAATCAAAGAAGCCGTTTATAAAGATCATTTGGAAGCTTTTAGCCAATGTCCATGTATTCATAGATCTTAAGAGAATGCTGTGAAGACCAATCTGAGTGCACAGTATGCTGGCACAAATGTTTGAAGACTATCATCAGCTCCATAAAAGTAAATGCTGAGGGGGAAGTTTAAAAGATTGTGAAGGACGCGCATTTATGGATAGATCTTATATCGTGATACATGGTATCACTAGAAGTCATAAGCAACTTGAAGAACAAATGAATCACTATTCAACAATAGCAGCTAACTTCAAGCAAGGATCACCATTTAACCTGTAATTCCAGAAAAAAAGGATATACAAATATATTGGAGGAAAGGCATAGTTGATGGGAGCCGAGCATTTGGATAAAGTTTTTTGTATTTAAATAAATGTAGCTTCAAAGTACAGGGAAAGCAATGGACACACTTGCACAGATAGAGCGGAAGGCAACCGATGCTGCGCCCCTAAAACAGTTCTCCGTTCACTCTCTTCGGCAAACTTTCTTGGAGGAAGCACCTGACATGGACTATCTATTAATCCAGCCATCAATGCTCTACCACAAGAAGACTCGTAAACCTGCAAAGTTCTTGAAATGATCAACGACCTTGATGTAATCCATTAACTTCTTCAATAATATGTCTAAGCATCTCAACATTTATTAGTACTAAGATATGCACAGGCAATGTTTCCTCTTCTAACATGAGCCTTGATGAGCACAAACACAAACAGGATTCCAGAAATACATATTCCTTGTTTTTCGTGCTCAAATATGTTTGAACTTTGTTAGCACTCAATATTACACTAGGGATAAATTCACCAACAAAATGCAGCATGGAGATTCACCTCACAGCTTTCCAGGCCACATGGACGACCAACAGCCGCAGGTAAATCATTAGGAAAGTAACATCGATTTACAGTTACCCATTTTGTGGTAGTATTGTTATCCTCCCACATCACCTGCAGAAGAGAAGCAATATTCGTTATGCAAGAACCAAAAGATATTTAACCAAGTCCTGTTTTCACCTCAGACCAACAGAAGTAACTGAAATAAGTTTACAGAATAAATATTAAACATTCAGATATGCCCGAGGCACAGCAGATCAGTAATGGTCACAGTAAAGGACAAGCATTTTTAATGCAAAAGTGGGAATCATATTAGAACAAACTATGAACATATGACTGATCATGCTCAAAACGATGAAACAATAAGATCATGCTCCTGACAAATATTGATTAGAAACAATAGAACCAGTCCCATGAATCCTTTCATACAGATTGCTCACCTGAAGTCTTGAAGGTACAAGTTTTTCATTGTCAAACCAAATTAGAACATGATCCGTAGCTTTATAAACATGTCCATTGATGTGGCATGACGAGTAATAAATTTTCTCATCCAAAATTTGAAGTGGGTCACCAACCCAACTGACAGCATGTAAATGTGGTCTATCCTGGTTTACAACCCATGTATCACCAGATATGTTTTCTGAGTTATCAACTAAAACTTCTTGCTCCTTTAGTTGATTTGAACCCGTCACTGTAAGGTTATTTTGTAGAGATTTCTTTAACGGCTTTGCTTCTGCATTTGGCTGATCATTGTTACTATCCTGAGCATTCACTATTGCCCGGAAATTATCAGAGGAATGTGGATCTATCTCACACTTTGCAGGAGGATTTGGTTTTATTTCAACGACTTTCTCACAAGTTTTTTCAGCCAATGAATTTGCAGATAAAACAGAACCAGAACTGGAGTTTTTCATAACTTCATTGGGGTCATTCCCAGAAGATATTTTACTGTCCGTCCTACCCCCAGTGGAATTAGCATCTTCCTTTTGCATTCCTTTTGAATCTTCTCTGTTTGTTCCAGAAATCTGATGGCTATAGCTATTCACCTCAACTTCAGTACAAACATTTTGAATTGAAGTGTTCCCATTGGCAGTTACATTCAGAGGGCTGGCCTTAGCAGCTCCTGAAGCACCAGTCGTTTGGTTTAAACTGGACGGAACAGCTCCCGTGTTGGAAGGAACCTTGGGTGGTGTGGCATTTCTCATGACACGACCATATTTTGGAGGCAGGGCTTTCCCATTGCTTAATGACAAGCACTTTCCACAATGCCACTCTCCTCTTGGAACCCCCTTTTGATTGGTTGTTTGGAGGCATTTTAAGTGATACCCTTTTTCACAACCATCACAAATAAGCACACCGTCTAATTCTGTTACGGTAGACATGCATACCTGACAAGTTACTGCCTTGTTCATATAATCCCTAGAAGGTGGATTCCAAGTCGGCCGTTCAGAACCCTGTAGTTGTAACAGTTTTTGAACAATCTTACTAATTTCGGTATGAGTATTTCCCATAGGAGGAGCCTGGACATGATTAGGGCCTCGTGAAGATGGTCCAGCTGTCATCTGAGCAATTGTCATAGCCCTTGCTTGAGGAACTACTCCAGATTTAATATCAGCAGATCCCTCAACTTTAAGGGACATATTAACTGATCCCTTATTATCTCCAATTTTGGCCTGATGAAACAGATTGAGGTTGCATTGACCAAGTTGGACTCTTCACGGTTGAGTTAGCAGATAAATTTCCTGCAAGGTAAAAGTGACAGTATCGATTGAGAAAATCAAAAATATAAGCTAGTACTTGTATGGGATAAAAACCTCTTCAAAGTCAGCGGCATACAGCAATATAGCATTCAAGAAGATGAATTCCAATACATTAATTTTCTATGTTCGAAATTATGCCATTTTTTCTGTAAAGATGTTAAAAATTCCACATAAGTTGAAAATTATGCCATTTTATCCGTAAAAATGTCAAAATTTCCTGACTGATTTTATGGTAGCCAGAGCAAGGACCTCAAACCCAATAGAATATACAGGCAGCAAAGTTACACAAGTCATTGTGTATCTGAAACAAAAGCTACATGTAGCAAAAATTTGGCATCCCAAGAGGCTCATGGCATGATAAAGGAAGAGATTCTCAGCTATCATTCACAATAAATGGCAAGCATCTGTGATACCTGGAACCTGTGAAGTGTGTGACTGAACCATTTGATCTTCCATCTGATCTAATATGGGGTTTGTCAACTCTTGGCAATGCTGTTGAACCCAAACGGTTAGAGGGCAGTGCACTGGAACCCATCGGTCTTATCTCACTACTAGGAAGCTGGTACGACAAAGATGTAGAAGTTGCTGCAGTACCATAGGTCACATGTGTGGTAGATTGGATCCCAGATGACATTGTCATGTGACTTGATTTATCCAACTGAGTTGTTCGAGCAGGATGCATTGCAGAACTTTGAAATGATTGACCAGAGTTTAACTGAAGATTCTGTGATGAATGTGGTGTAGATGGTAGAGAAAAATTCTCTGCTTTCTCCATCTAAAGAAAAGATAGGAGAAAGATTAGCTACCTTAGCATAATGCAAGCACTAAATGCCCAACAACCAAACTTGAGTTCTAACTTGAATAACAAAGTTCTCCAAGAGCAAAGCTGAACAACAATAAACTATTTCCGCAGCTGATACTGACAAGCCGATTCAAAAGTATATAAAAGATATATCAAATAGGCACAAAAGCATAAAACTGAACATGGTTTAGGAGCAAAACTATGGTGCAACTTTGATCCAGCACAATTAGGAGCTCAAACACAAAGTGAGAAAATCAGGAGAGAAAAAACAAGAATAAACCAAAACCAAACAGAGAGCAAGTCCTTTTTATATATTCATGTGCCAGCCTTTTCACAAATAAATATGTTGGCATTAATTAACTATAAGCATCACAAGCAGAGAGTAAGTCAAAACATTTCAAAATATAGTTTATTTAGTGCAATTTAAGCACTGCTTACTTCATGTCCTTCTATGTTGTCATCAAAGTGTACTTTCAATTAGTTTTAGTAGGACATGCATTTAATATGGTTAAATCCCGTTTGGCTATAACTGTCAAGTTAATTGCTATTTTTGCTTACATCAACATGGTGACTCAGCCCCCCGATGTTACGTATAATTATCAGTGTCACCTTCGTAAATGGAAGGAGGTGAGCCTCGACGCAACCGTAAAATTGTTGACATGTGACCTGAAGGTCACGGATTCGAGTAATGGAAACAGCTTAGCATTGCAGGGGAAGGCTGCGTAGGCCCAATGAGTCCGACCCCTCCCGGACCCAGCGCATCGCGGGAGTTTCATGCACTGGGTTTGCCCCCACCTTCGTAAATGGATATAATAAATATTAAATATAAACTTAAAATATTTAATCTATGGTTAAAGTCAGAAAAATGAGGATTACTTTACAAGGATGAATACCATAAACATCATAATAAAAGAATGTACAAAACCAAAAGCAATTATGTAATTGCCAACCGAGAGTAAACGGGCCGAAGCATAGAAAACATGTAGATCAGACTTTTACTTTAAATTGATTAGGATTGTAAGTTTCTCGCAATCCAGATAAGAAGTCATAACTGTAAAGAGGCCAAGGCAGCTGCCATGGTCATTCCAAAATTGGAGTAAATAAGTGGTTTCGTACACTCTGATGTGTGACAACTCTCTCTTCAACTGCTAATTTGCTTAAACATCTAGCAGAGCACACATGCTGAATCGTAAAGTACTGCAGTCACTGAACAAAAAACTGTTAAATACCAATTAAACTACATGGAAGTTTCAGCATCCCTTAAAGGTCTACAATAAATGATTCCAATTTCACATCTGACCCATAAAAGTTAGAGAAGGCGAGTAAAGGACGAAAATGATTCAGGGCTATCGGATTGGTTTGGTTCACTCAATCGTTTCAATAATGATGAGTTAATAGTGAAGATTTGTTGACACCTTCAGGTAAGTTAAATAGCATTCTACAACAGACATCTAAATGCTTCTGCAACAAAGTTAGCAGGTGCAATCAAACAAAGATAACACTGAATTGATAAATGCAAAAAATAAATGCCAGTGGAACAAAAATGAAAGAGCCGGTATGAAAGAGAGTTTCACATCCACATAACACACCTAACATACTCAACTTGAGCTTGTTGTAAATCAAATAAAGTAAGGTAGTCATATTAAGATGAATTAAACTCCGAACTAAAAAACAAACCTTTCTTTTGGAGATCAACAACTTCTCAGCAATAGATATCTTGGGAGGGCGAAACCCTAGCCTCTGGTCTTTCAACTTATTAAGCCCCAAATCCTCGATCAAAACCCCAAAAACATCCGTGGGGAACACATCCTTGGGAGCAAAACCTTGGCAAATATTCACCAAAGTGTTCCGTGCCTCAGCCATCAACTCCTTCTCAGCGTCAGTTGGGTCCTTCCCTCCCCTCATTTTCCCCATTGCAGCCAACACCAACACCATCTCCGCCACCTTCTTCACATCCCCAACCACAACCACTCTCCCTTCAGCTCCCTTCTTTGACTCTCTTAGTCGGAGAGCCCTCCATCGACACATCCCCATCCTCCACCCCCAGTCTCTTCTCACCGACAGCCTCCAATCTCTCATCGGACAATTCAATATCCCCCAAAGGTTCCATCCGACCCTAACAATCACTTACATAAAACACCCGCATAGACTACGTCGTCTCGCTACGACGAAACGCAGCAATTAACGCGCCCACCTGCAGAGAAGAGAGAGATTCAAAACCATACAGGGGGGGAGAAAACAAACCCTAGGCATGGTGAAAGAGGGAGGGGGTAAATTTAGCGGAAAAACTTGAAAATATACCTTTTTGGCGGGTAATTGAGAGACCAAGCTTTGATTAAATCTTTGTTATAAGTGTGTGTACGTGTGTGTGTGAGGGGACTGAGCGGGGGTTGTGTGAAACAAAAATCCTGAGCAGGGAAGAGGCGAGGGGGAGAAAATATATAGGTTTTTTTGTTCTTTTTTCCCATTTTTAATAAACCAACCTCCCCCTCGCGCTTGTTTTACGAATATGCCCTGCATCTCCCTCTTTTTTTTTCATTTGCATGCACAACTTGTCAATATTTTAAAAATTAAAAACTATTTATCAAATTCTTCTAATAATTTAGGTTGTGTTTTGAATAAAGGATATGAAACGAGTGAATTTCACACAAATACATCATTTTTTGTTTAGGCTAGGAATTGAAGTAGGTATTTCAATTTCCTACTCCTTGTTTTATTGTATTTTGGAATGATTTAAAATAACAATCTAAGCACGTATCATTTCAATCCATGAATTTCCAAATGATTAGATTTCAATTCGTTCTTCTAGATTAAATTATTACATCCAAATACAACCTTAGTTGATTCAAATTTTTCACGCTCATAACATGTTCTCGAGTTTTTTATGTAATAGACAGAAACGTTGTGTTGGGCTCATAAGATAGATGCGTGATTGATAAATAATCAGGTTGTAGTCAGACGTTTGGTTCACAGTTTATGGCCCTTGATGATTTAATGGGCCCGAATTGTAGATACTATTTGCCCAAAAGTTGTCGATAAATAATCACATAAAATAGGTGTGATATGGCATCACATTTTGTATAGTACTAATAATACTATACTAAATTACATTTATACCCCTTCTTCACACACCTCTTTCTTGAGAAGAAAACAATTATAAACCTAAGTTAATCTTTGTGGGTAACTAAAATATTCCCAACTTCTTCCTTAATAAAATCTTTGAAAATATTTAAAAAGATCAGAAGGAGAACTAACTAGGTAAGACAATTACTTTTTCTTAACAAAATCTTGGAAAATATTTAAAAAGATAACTAGGTAAGAAAGTTGTGGCAATATTTTTTAGGTTGCGATTTTTGGCTCTATTTGTACAGAATTTGGCAGACATTAACAGTAGAGACAAACAGAAAAATGGAGAAGTGGTGAAGACGATGAAGTGGCAGGTGCAGTGGCTGGGAGTAAGAAGATGTGTGCGTGGTGAAGAAAAATATTATGGTAGGGATATTTTGGTAATTATAATATAATTACAAAAAATAATCCAAACATTTTAAAATCATATCAAACGCCATATAATTTATCACATTAAATTATTTATCATCTACTTATCATTCTTATTATTCATCATTCACTTATCATATCATCGTACCAAACGTAACCAGAAGGTTTAACCAATAAATTGCTTTATTTAAAACAAAAAAAACAACATCGTGATTAATATTGTAATGTATAGAAAGTTACTTCTATGTTTGTTAACGATATCTTTTTATATTTTTCCTAAAATCCAATTGCATGACCTTAAGCATTTACTGCATAAATATTGAATCCGTTGTATACAAAATATGTGCCACCATAGAGTATATGAGAACGATTTTTTAATATATGGTGTCGAGTGCATTTTATGATTTTGAAACCTTTAGAACATCAAGTGATAAAAAAAAGGGGGAAATATGCATGTTCAAATTATCAATAGTTATTAATGATAATTAGACAAATATAGAATATACAACATATCACATATGTCCACAATCGTGATTTAGGTTATGTATACAAATTCTACCCCTTCCTGAACCCGCATATAGCAGGAGGTTCATACACCGATTTGTCTTAGTATTTCCCATATCGTGTTGAACAAATTTTTTTAAGTGTGATTTGGGGGATGAGTCATGTATGCCAAGGGACCTCATATCTCTTGTTTATAAAAAGAGGTCCCTTGAGCATAGTTATATTTCAGCTTACTCATTTTGAATGCAAATGATAGACAGGACAAACCCATGGGGGGTAGGGGATGTCTCAAATTTCCGTGTTGCATTGGAGGAAGCATGTCCTGAGCTACTCTTCAGTCCCATACTCATCGAGCCATGATTGAGCAGCAATTAAATGAGATCGAATTGTTTTGCAGAACCCACATCACTGCATATGACGATCCACGAGTCTGTGTAGAGGATTTGGGGGGTCTTCAAGCTCGTAACCATGGAAAACTGGTAACGCGTATCCTTCACCCAGTTTCAAATTTATGTAAGGCAAGACCGCGGTTTTGAGCACGGTGGACATAAATGTCTGCAAAAGAATGGCTCCGTGCAGACGTGCTAAGCAGAAGAACAGACCAATATTTGCATACAAAAATCTCGTGAAACGTAGTTCAAAAACCATCAGACATAAAAAAAAGAAATACAGAAAGCGAACACGAACGCAGGCTTTAGTCTAATAATCTGCAACAGCACTCTTTTTACTTCCTTTGAGTATCCAGAATTGGTCTTTGCTACCCCATGGGGTAGATCCATCCATTGGATGAGTCATCCAATGTTGATGGGAATATACCCATCTAATGGATGAGACTACCCCATGGGGTAGCCAAGAATAAATCGAGTATCCACCCTATTGTCATCATTGTCGCATTTCTTATTTTCTCACATTCAAAAGTTATGATTGCTAGAGGTAGCCGATCCAATCTAAAGTATTTGATATGTCCAAATTGATACCTGGATTAGATCCATGTGCAATTCTCCAATATTGCTCCACTCAAGAGACAGAGAAGTTATTTAACTTAACATTTCCAGTCAGAGCGTTTCTTGAAATTTCAGCAACCGCAGAAGCACCAATCATCTGTGGGCTGTGGCAAATAAAACCCTTTTATTTCAGCATGCCACAACATAGATACAAAAACAAGATGCCAGAAGAATTTCACAAGTTTCAACAGGCGGTGTTCTCTAGGCTTACCGTGGAAATGCATGCAACCGGTATCAATTCCTCTGCATCCAAAACCTCAATCACCACATTTAAGGGCACTGTTCCCTTAATATGCTGCTCTTCAACTTTTACGACTAGTGGCGGAAAAAATGGAAATATTCAGATTCATGTCGTGATTTGGGTACTTCTTATACAACCGAGGAATAATAAACCTCCACTCAGCTGTGTTCAAAGAGGGATTGGTCCGGTAATTTATCAATCATCCAATGCATCTTACCTGCCTATTAAAAACCAGGACTTTTGGTTGTAAATAAGTCAAGAACTATGTTATGTGATTTCAAGAAAACGACGACCAATTTAAGGATGAAGTCCAACAAATAACAAGAGCTATGCTTCCAAGGTAATGCAAAGTGCAAACTAAAGAAATGATACAATGGACCCATTTTGATCCGATTGATTAACGGGAAAAATAAAAATAAAAAAAAATAAAAAAAGAAACTTACCTCAAAGTAAACTGACGATGCTGAGTTGATGACATCTTCATGCAAAGAAAATTTTGGCCATTTGGAAGAGACAACCATTGATTTTTAGTTTAAGAGATGATTCACACAATACTGGGTCATCAATAAACGTGACGTGCAGAATAGATATATCATCAATAATCGGTATTTCTTTAGGAAGAGATTGTAATAAAGAGTCGACCTTGGCCACAGCATCTTTTATTTTGTTAGAAACGGGATCTTCAACAGAAGAACTGATTTTATCCTCGAAAGCATCTACCAAGCTAGAAACAGAAAGGAGGAATGATTCTTTAAGACCATTAAAAGTTGCAAGGTAATAACAAAGGTTTGAAGTCTGAAGAACCGTAACAAGAAGACAATGAAGTGTAAGACGGAAAGAGATTATTGGAAGATGATTAGCTGATGACTGAAGCCCATATATCAAATTCCTAAAAATATAGGAAGATACCTCTTCTAACATATTTTGAATAAGAAAATGACATACATAGAATTTTGATATTCAAATCATAGAGGCAACCTGCATCTGGTGGGGAAAAATCAAAGAACATCTATAAACTCAAAAGAACGACATGAGAAAACACACCCTTGATAAAGTCATGAAGATCCTCCGTACAAATGTATTGAAATATAATTCACATTACATTCACAATCAAGAAGAGAAAGCTTTGGAGATCCCTGTCTAGTCTTTAGACTGAGAGAGAGGCCAACTTCCAGTCCTTCAACCTTTGAATTAAAATTCATTGGCCCCTCGGTGCAAAAGTCAGCTTAGTGATAATGTATCACTTTATGTCTGGGCTTCACGGATTTTCGCCGCTAAACCCAATGGTCATTTTCACATAGTTGCAATCATCTCAGCATCCAAAGCGCCAACAAGTTTAATCAAGTTAAACAATGAGTGATTCCCCTTTAAAATGTTGCAAATTACTGATGGTTAAATTATGGCATCAGCCTTCAGAAACACCAAAACATACTTGAGTGTGAATTCTTTACATTGTTGCTTAAATATTCTGAATCCCTCAAGAAGTTCACGACTAAAGAGTGTTGCATTTGTGTGAGAAATTGGAGCAAACATAGCGAATTTAATCATGAATTACAACTACATACCATCTTTGTGATCCAACTACATAAACCAATTCAAGAGCGAAAGCACATTATTGCAAAAACTAAGCCTGCCACTATGTTAAACCTTGGTTTTCTTATCTTTCTCTTTGTTGAGCACGTCCTGTGCCCGTGATTCCTAATAAACCTTCTGCACACTTTAAATGGCATCCTTTGTTGAATTCTTGAATCCAAATCAACAATTTACCATCAAGATCTTGAAATCAGAGTAAAAGAAAATGAATTTCGAGAGAGAGTGAAAGAGGAATCTCAATTTTGTAAACTGAATGAATGAATTAGTTAGTTTGAAAACCCTGTTTTACAGTCTTATATAAACTAATTAATACCAAAAGGACTTTTAACAACTAACAGCTAATTAACACCAACTAATAACTAATTAACATCTTAATGATGAATAACTATATCTTAACAGCCCCTCAAGATGGGCATGAATGTTTTCATGTTCATCTTGGTGGTAAAAGAGCTAAACAATTGAATTCCCAAAGGCTTTCAAAATGTCAGCGAGTTGATCAGCTGCAGGATACGAATGACTTTAATAAGGTCTCGTTGAACTTTTCTCGTATAAGATGGCAATCAATTTGGATATGTTTCGTCCTTTCGTGAAAAACCGGATTATTGGCGATGCAATACGCGGATTTGTTGTCTGTGTATGGTGGAACAACAGTCTTGTGTGTAATATGTAAATCTTGGAGTGAGTAGAGAAGCCATTGAATCTCACAAGCTGTGGAAGCTAGTGCCCTGTATTCAGCTTTAGCTGAAGAACGACTAATCGTTGGCTGCTTCTTGGATTTCCATGATACTAATGAGTCACCAAGGAAAATAACAAAGCCTGATACACTCCTTCGGGTTTCTATGCAACCTGCCCAATCACTGTCGCTAAAAGCTTTTAGATGCAGTGAAGATGACTTTGAAAAGAAGATTCCTTGACCTGAAGATGTTTTAAGGAATCTTAGAACTCGATGTGCAGCATCAAGATGAATCTATGTTGGCTTGGACATGAACTGGCTCAAAGACTGAACGCTGAAAGCTAGATCAGGTCTGGTTATAGTCAAATAAAGTAACCTTCCAACTAATCTTCTGTAAGATTTAGGATTAGTAAGTGGAGTTCCAGTACTGGAACTTAATTTGAAGTTGATGGAAGAAGGTTTACAGCCAAGCCAAGATAACCTGTATCAGTTAAAATATCCAAAGCATATTTCTTTGGCATACACTAATACCATCGGATGATCTTGCTATTTCAAGGCCGAGAATGTATTTCAAGTTTCCAAGATTTTTAATTGTGAATATATCATCTAAATGTTGCTTAATGAGTTCAATTTCAGTAATGTTATTACATGCTGAGATAATGTCATCAACATAAACTAATAAAGCAACATGTGAAAAAGTGTCAAAGTAATCAATACCTTCCTCTTGTGTATAGCCTTTGGCAACTAAACGTGCTTTATATCAGCTTTGAATTTAACTTTATAAACCATTTGCAACCTATGCAACTCTTGCCAATAGGTAAGTCAGTAAGTGTCCAGGTGTTCGTGTGTTCTAGTGCTTTTATTTCTGTAGTCATAGCATCTATCCATTGTTGATCTTGGATAGCCTGTTTATAGGATTTAGGTTCAAGTATCTTTGAAATGGAGGCTGTAAAAGCTTTATGTGGTGAACCTAAATTAGTAGATGATAGAAAATGATCACTAGAATAAGGTCTACTAGAGGAGACAGCTTAATAGAAGGTCTAATGAGAGATTGAGGAATATTACAATCATATATGTCAAGATAAGCAGGAATGTTTCTACTTCGAGAAGATTTTCTGAGTCCAGTGTTATCAGGCACATAATTAATGGTAGAAGTATCTAATAAAGTATTATCATGAGGATTATGGTTTATTTCTAAAGGTTCTGAGCTAGAATTATGAAATGAAGGTCCATCCGTATGATATGGAGAAATAGAGGTTATATCAGGTTGCATTCTCCCATTTTCTGGAGGAGAAACATGTTTATTTTGAACATTATGATATGTATATGAGCTAGAATAAAAAACAGGAAATAAATTGTTAGAATCACACAATTGATTAGGAATAAAATCTGTGTGCACATCATCTTTAAAAGGGAAAATAGTTTCTTAAAATTTAACATTCCTAGATATAATAATCTGTTTGGTTTGTAAATTATAAAGTCTATACCATTTATATCCTAAGGGATAACCAATGAAAACACATTTCATTGCCCTAGGATCAAATTTATTTCTTAGATGCCGATAGAGTAGAAGCAAAACATAAACAACATAGAACTCGTAAATGAGAATATGTAGGAGATTTGTTATGTAAGATCTCAAAAGAAGATTTATTTTGAAGTAATGTAGAAGGAACACGATTAATGATATGTACAGCAGTCAAAACACAATCAGACCAAAAAAATAAAGGAAGTTGAGCATGAAACATAAGTGCTCGAGCTACCTCTAAGATATGTTGATGCTTCCATTCAACACGGCCGTTCTGTTGTGGTGTTTCAACGCAGCTACATTGGTGTGTAATACCATTTTTGTGAAAAATCTTGAAGTATAAATTCATAACCATTGTCGGAACGAAGTATCCTAATTCTAGCATTAAAATGAGTAAATACTAAGTTATAAAAATGTTGCAAATGCATTTTCGTTTCAGATTTTGTTTTCATAACATATACCCAAGTACAGCGCGTGAAATCATCAACAATGATAAGAAAAAACTTGTGACCATTATAAGAATGAATAGCAAAAGGACCCCATATATCACAATGTATCATTTCAAAAGCAAAAGATGTTATAGAGTCACTAAGAGAATAAGTTTCTTTTGTCTTGAAAATTGACAAACATCACAAGGAACAATTATTTTGTCATTACAAGGAAAATGTAAAACTGAAGATAGCTTTCTAAAAGACAAGTGACCAAAGCGAATATGCCAAAGATCAACGTTATCAGATACAGGAATAACAGAAGACGCAACTACAGAGAAATTGTCAGATAACTGAAGGTGATATAAACCCTCATGTAATTCATCAAAACCAATCATTTTCTTGGACATCCGGTCTTGTATAAAACATTTATCAGAAATAAATTCAAGACTTAAAGCATTAGCATGAGTAAGTTTGGAAACAGAAATAAGATTAAAATTAAAATTTGGGAGGTAAAGAACACTTTGTAATCGAATAGTAATTTGGACACTTCCTTTGTGTGTAGCAATAACAATTTGTCCATTAGGCATATGAATATTTATGGAAACTAAAGATACGGTTTCAGTA
The DNA here is from genome assembly GCA_907163345.1 of Haberlea rhodopensis. Classification (NCBI taxonomy): domain Eukaryota; kingdom Viridiplantae; phylum Streptophyta; class Magnoliopsida; order Lamiales; family Gesneriaceae; genus Haberlea; species Haberlea rhodopensis. Next base: position 4,843,167 of record CAJQUN010000020.1, on the reverse strand, counting down.
CAAATAGAAATATCACAATCATATGATCTGTTGCACCAATATCTTTGCGAAGATTTAGACAGCAAAGCATTGCAAAAATGAGCAACAGGATTACCTTTGTTACCTGTAATAGCAGTGGCAGCAGTATAAATGGAATCAGAACTGTCTGGTTTGAAATTTTGTTGAGAATGAGCTTTAGTAAAAGCTAAAAATTGATTGTGAAGTTCTGGGGAAAATTCAGTAGAAGTATGAGGAGAAGATGAAATCACATTGGAGGCAATGTGATCCTTTAATATTCTCGGTCCTTTGGGCCCTTCCATCCAACAGGATATCCAACTAGTTGAAAACATTTATCAACCATGTTACCATTGTAACCACAGTGAGAGCATTTAGTTGTTTTCTTATCTTTGTGATAGTTGTGTTTAGCCAATAAAGCAGTGGCACCCATAGGATTACCAGCTTGAGAAGTAGGCTGAAAAGATTGTTTAGACAACATTGCTAAAGAATGCAAAGAGTTAATGGATTGATTTTGAAGTGAACGTTGACTCTCTTCTTGTAATAATAAGGAATAGACCTTAGCAAGAGTCGGTAAAGGAGATACAAGAAGTATTTGACTACGAATGGCAGAATAAGAGTCATGTAAGCCAACTAAAAATTTGAGTACACTGTCCGATTGTTGAATTTTAGATAAAGCTTCAAGTAATTGACAAGTGCAAGTAGACATAGCACCACAGTTACATCTAAATAAAGGTCTGTAACTGATATACTCTCCCAAAGAGATTTGAAAGAATTATAGTATTGAGTAATGGTTTGAGAGCCTTGAGACATCGAACTTAAGGATTTTTCTAGATGAAAACTCTAGGACCATCACTCCTAGAAAACCTAGTTCTCAATTCAATCCACACATCATGAGCAGAAGTGAAATACAAAAGACTCTACCTAATGTCTTTGGATATTAGAGTTTAATAGCCAAGACAATTCAAGATTATTAGCACGAATCCATGCAAAATAATGAGTCTAAGAAGTAATAGGAGGGCACAATAAAGAACCATCAAGAAGAGAGACTTTGTTCTTTACGCTAAAAGACATCAATACAAATTTAGACCATGAGATGTAATTATCGCCATTAAGAATTTCATTAAGGATAAGAGTATCTGGATTATCACTTGGATGAAGAAAATATGGTGAGGATGAATCATCCCCTGGATTGGGCAGATGAACCACAGAATCGCGAACAGCATCCGAGTCAGACTGAAGACGTCGCCATCAGAGTATGAAAAAAAATGAATCAATAGAATTCGGAAAAGATAAACGATCCCTGAGTGAATGATACCACGTTGAATTCTTGAATCCAAATCAACAATTTACCATCAAGATCTTGAAATTAGAGTAAAAGAATGAAGTTAGAGAGAGAGAAAGAGGAATCTCAATTTTGTAAACTGAATGAATGAATTAGTTATTTTGAAAACCCTGTTTTACGATCTTATATAAACTAATTAATACCAAAAGGACTTTTAACAACTGACAGCTAATTAACACCAAGTAATAACTAATTAACATCTTAATGATGAATAACTATATCTTAACATCCTTCACTCCAACTGAGGTGGTCTGGATTTGAACACTACTTCAATTACTATGATCTTTTTATTTCTTTATTTTGATGTGGTAGATACAACGAATGGCTGCTGATGGCGATGAAACAGCATAGGGACACAAACACATCTCATCCAGCCAGGGATGACCAGCATATTCGGTGTGGAACTACTTGGTATACTGTACTTAAGGAGAGTCATAGAAATTGAAACTATTTCCATTTGCCGCCCCTCGCCCCAGCTGATCCTTCTACAGATTACGCTGACACGCCATTCTTGTTCATGGCAAAATTAAACTGACGGATAGATTCAATAATTCAAATCCTCCACGCTTGGATAAAAAATTCTAGAATATAATCGAGCAACCAATTCGTGTAGGTATCATACCTGAACAGTAGCAGTTCCCTCATCAGAGACTGAAATGGGAAGCAATCAAGTAGTGTACAAATACTTCCAATTCATAGTCAAATTCGCGAAGGCACCAGAAACATCAATAACAATTCCAGTATCTCTAGTTTGCAAAGTAAATTTAGTCACGTGAATTTTCTCAATTGTGATGTTGGAAAGAACAGTTTCAATGTAACCTAAAATCGGGAATTTCACAAACTAATCAAGAAGGATGAACATCGGATGACACTGGATGATGCATAATCATTGTTTAGTTAAGGGGTGTATTGGTTATAGACTTTTATTAACTTTTAATGATTTATGGAGTTTAAAAGTCTAGAGATATTCAATCCAGACTTTTATATACTCTACAAAAGTCTAATGGTATTCAAGACAAACTTTCGTATAGTTTTAAAAAGTCAGGTGGTATTCAAACTTGAATTTTTAAAACTCCATAAAAGTCTATAGGTATCCAAAATCTCATAGACTTTTAATGACTTCTGTTGAAATCTTTAGGTACAAACTTTGATGCCCCATGTATATCCCAAAAAAGTTAAAAATTCTCCACCACTCCTAGTAAAGATTTGGAATGACTTTTAATTCCTAATTACCATCATCTCTCTTTACTCTTTGCTATTTTCATTTCCGACACGACCACCTCCCCATTGGCTTTTCCTCCCCTGTTTTCTACATGTATCATTTTCTTTAATTCCTAATGTGCGGCTCTTTCTTCAATTATTGTTTTTTTTCACATCTTATTTTTTATCTAATACAATACTAATATTTACACAAGTATTTTGATAAATTAGCAAGTTAATGTGCTCAATTTTATATAGATGATAGATTTTTAAAACGATTGTATGGGTCTATATCTATAGACAATTATAATAAATATTTTTCTAAAACAAAAGATATTTATAACGATATAAATTATCATGTTTAATTTAAAAAGTATATTTTAAGAATTTTTATAGTAGTCAACTATCATAGGATTTGGGAGGTTTCAAAATTTTAGGGTTCTTGGGGCCAAATTTTTGGTCCTCAATTGACGATCCTTCCTTCGTTTCTAAGTTGGAAAAAGCATAGGGCTTTTTATTACTCATGTCCTGATGGTGAATTAACCAAATTTAATTCGAAATATATGTTCGGATTGTAGGAGAAGTTGCTGATCGAAATTAATGTCACAGTTAGGGTTTAGGGCGCGATTTTAGGCTCTAAATTGGACGTCTTCCTTCTTTTGTAACTCCGATTTGTTAGAGGGCTTTTATTAGAGATGACAACTGGATCATTAACCCGAATTTAATTTATTTTTCGCGTTAGAATCAGGGAGAAATCGAAGGTCTAATTGTTCGGCTGAATTAGGGTAAAATTAGGGTTCTTGGGCATGAAATGCGATCTGTAAATGTCGACTGAAACTCGAAATTAGTTTAGGGCTTTTGTTCTACAAGAAATTTCGTTCACGGTGATGGGTCGCATGTCCAGTTACATGGACGAAGGCGGCGATTTCGGGAGGTAGAATTTTCGAACTGTTTTGAGGTTAGATCGCGAATTGGTCGGGAAAAACGAAATCCATTGAAGCTGATACTTTGCACGTGAGATCTTCACAAAAAATATTTTAAGTTTATAAAATGTTATTTAATAGAAAACTTTGTTTCATTATACAAAATTATAGATTACAATTATATATCAACATTAACTGAATTTTCAAAGTCGTCATCTTGAAGATGCAAAAAAGTTGTTCAATATTTGACATGAAGAATTGAATATGTATTTTTCACATTTTTGACTGTTAAATAAGTAAAATGTGTTTACATTAAGTAAAAAAAAATTATATGTTGAATAAGTTATTTATGTTCAATTGTTAGTTCAAAGAAATCAATTAAGCTATAAAATCTATAGAGTTCATAAAATTCTTTTGATAATTCCGTGTAATTCTATAAAAATTATTAGAAATCTATCAATTTCATAAAAGTCCATCATTTAAAAAAGTCATTAAAAGTCGATAAAGTCCATAGAAATCTATTGAAAAAGTCTACGGGACTCTATATAAATCTTTTTATAACTCCATGGAATTCTATAAAAGTCAATAGAAATCTATCAACTCCATAAAAGTCAATCATTTAAAAAAGTCATTAAAAGTCAATAAATGTCTAGATTGAATACACCCCCTAATTTACCCAATAGAAGAATCAGTTGATTAAATTTTGATTAAATATGAAACAATCCGAAAAACTATAGACCATCCTTTTGGTATATACAATATTATATTGAATTTTAATATTAATTTCATATATAATGCATTCATAGGCTCAATCTTGTGATCCTTACTCGGGGTCTAACTTCTAAATCAGCTTGAGGCCCTCCCATTTGAGCTTAACTTCTAAGCGTGCTTAGATTTCTCACCAACTTACAATTTGCCTTGTATGGTTTCTCAATAAATGCCGATTTCTCTTAAAATTCTTTCAATTCAACAATTTCAGAAATTTCGGGAAATATTTACTTTTAATTAAATACCCAAGTGCTCAAGAACACTGCAATTGAATTTTTTGTACTCCTTAAATTAAAATTTGAATATAAAACTAAGAAAAAATTTAAAATTTAATATAAGACTAAGAAAATTATGTTGTAGATAATAATTTTTATCGGGTATTCTTAGAAGAGATAATAATCTACCTCATCTAGAAGTGGATCTGGTATTTACAGTTGGCTCGCTGAAAGCAAAAAAAAGAAACTCCAACAATAGCGGTTGTTGGTTGTTATCTCAAGAGCAGTGCCCTCAAGGAGTAACAATCGTTGGATGAAAATATTCTCGTCCGAATGGTTTGATGTGCCCTTAAGGCATCATCAAATCAACCAACAACATCCGTGCTATGTAGAAAGGACCCAATGATACTCAGAGACGGAAAAGCTGCATGAAAACCTCACAGCAGTAAATAACAGGGTAGAGAAATTAAAAGCCCCTTCCTCAATTCATAAGTGACTCAGTTAACAGATGCAAAAACAAAGTATCAGTCACCTTACCACAATGCAAAACTCAACAATATATCCTGGTCTTGTCGTGAAGGATACAAGAATCATCGATATCCTTTATTATCATAAGAATAAGAGACATCTACAGACGAAGTAAATAGGAATTCAATATCAGCTAGACCATGCTGGAATTACACAAAGCTTTGAACCTTCGAAAAGTACGAAAGAGTTGCAACATATATAAAGACCATCAATGTCATACTTCCAAGTAATCTCTTCAATCTAATTCCCACTGGTGCATAGCAATTCTAATATCAACCTTTAGGGTCTCCAAATGAGTACTTAGCTCATTGTAAAAGAGTATTTAGACAACTTTACAAATGCAATCATTAATCGATGGCATCACTAGCGAGTAAATCGCAACTAAAAAGGCACAACAAACCAAAATGAACCCCAAACATATAACCGTATATTACAAAGCTCATGTATTTGAAGCTTGCACGTGTTGATGGAATGACTTCCATGGAAGGAGTAAAAAATCAAAAGATAACATAAATGACTATAGACTCGATGTAACAGCAAATAAATTTAGATCATATATGTACTACATAAACAACGTAAGGTAGCAACATCGTGTTGCTGGCCAAAAAAAACCAACAGCAAACCCCAACCAATAGGTTGCAAAGATTCAAAGAACGGGAAGAAACTAAATGCAGTGATTCCAAACAAAATAACAACTCCATGCATTATCCCTTGAGCAAGACAGCATAGATTAAAAATATATGGAAAAACTAAAAGTTTACACCCCACGATTTAGATAAATTAGTGTTTTAAGGAGATTCAACAGGTAAAACCTATAAGCAGAGATTCTCAAACATAGTTTTCAGAATAGCAAGGCACACAAGCGCTCATAAATGTTGTGGCACCTAGGATCAAGATAAGCCCCGCACTTTATGTAAGTGAGATGTACTAGATGATAATACGGTACAATTTAAATATCTAAAGAAGATTTCAACATTCAGTATATATACTTTACAAGCCATTGAACGACTAAAAAATACAAATTCATTACCCTATAAGCAAAATGAATGACCATTATCTAATACTTTGTCTTAGATTTATTATCTCTACATTTGAAGAGTGCTTTAAAAATGCCTTTTGAGTATGTAAAGCACACGAAGGTTAGAACTTTACTGTTAAGCACTTCTTCGAAGGCCGGCACCTTAGCTCTTAGCGAGGCACAAGAGCTGCACCTCACCAAATTTTGAGCGTCACACTCCTTATGGGCTTTTAATGACTATTTTCCTAACAAGTAACAACTCTAAAACACTATCCTTAATTAAAGACTGAAAAATTCATAACAAAAGGGGAAAGATAATTTAAATTATCATGAAACTGATAACTTCATGAATAGAAACCCAATCGTCTCTCGACGAATAATCCTAGAAAATGAACACGGACAGTGACATAGGTCAAACAATAAATAAAAATACATGCGAACCAGAACATCATCATCCCATAGAAGCAGCAAACATATTCAGATTAACCTAGTCAAGTACAATATAAAACATCACTGGGTCAAGAACTTTAGCAGCTTTAACAATTGGGGAACTTCGATCCTGGAGTCCAGATCGGGGTGCAGACATCTACATGTGGATTCGAATTTCCCTAACATTTGATGATAGAAAAATCAGTCAAGTGCCACCAACGTACTAGAGTTATTATTTTTACATCAACAGGATTCATATAAACTAGAAAGAAGAGTACTAGAAAGTTGAAGACGAACTCAAGTATCCATCATTATATCATCTATTATCCATAAAACATTAAGGTTTAAGATTTAAAATAAAAGTTTCTCGTCAGACAGCAATCACTCATAGAAAACAGATCCTTAAGATCTTTCTTAGCTGCTATAACACATAAGACTCCATGCCCTCCACCTTGTCGTCTATGAGCGCTCTTCTCTCACTTCTTTATCATATTTTTCCCCAAAAATGAGTAATTTAACTAAATGGGTTTATCCCTAATGATGCGATCATCATCATCTAAAAGACATCAGAGACGGAGAGCGGTGCAAGCGAGATCTTCGGGGTCAGTATCCATGTTAGCTGAATGGTCCAGAGGTGGCGGCAAGTTGAGGTTGAAAGGCAAGATCTTTTTACAAGAGGAGGCGTTATCGCACTCAGTATCATCAACCACGGATGAGGATGAATCACAGTCACTGTGACAATCATCAGGAACAACCGGAGGCGACCGGGGATGCCTCCTCTGCAGCTGAACGGGAGCCGGAGGAGGCGGTTGCCGTCGCCCACTAAAGGATTCCACGGTGCTGCTCATGCCGCTTGAAGTCGGCCTCTGATGGGCGATCATCTTGTGGTCCTGGTTGAAAAGCCGATAATCAATAAACGGATTGTTTGGGTTATTGCTTATTCGAGGTTGATTAGGGTCTTGAGGGTCAAAAAATGGGAAAACGGTGGCATCCATGGGCGATGGGAAGTTGGTCTTGGCCTTGGGACCACGAAGGGAGCGAGCCGCCGCATCGTAGGCGCGAGCAGCGTCCTCGGCCGAATCGAAAGTTCCGAGCCAAACGCGGGTCTTCTTCCAAGGGTCTCTGATCTCCGCAGCAAATCTTCCCCATGGCCTCTTCCTCACACCACGAAATCTGATCTCTTTAGATCCTCCGGATCCATTGGCTTCTCCGCCATCAACCGCCGCCGTTACTCTGCCTTTCCGCATGACCAAGCTCAATGATGAACCGCACAAGTCAATCCAAAAGTTTTAAAAAATATAGAAATTTTTAAGAGAAATGATGGAGGTACACATATACAATACAACCACCCAGAAGAAATGAAAAAGATTTCCGCAATCCGAGAATTCTCTCTCTACTGCAGGTAAAATAAAGATCGAAATTAATCAACTTATTTTAAAAAATTTAACGTATTTCAGTTTTTGGTGGGGGAAGAGGAAGTGCTTTATCGATTTCTCTACCTTCTCACGCGCATTTCATACATTTGCCCCTCCCATCGTCAACACCACAATCTTGAAAATACAAAGCTGTGTATTGGTTATATATTTCGAATTTTAACGATTTTTATGAAATTTAAAATTCTAGAGATATTTAATTTAGATTTTTATGTAATTTATAAAAATCTAGTGGTATTCAAAATATAGTATTTAATTTAAATTTTAATGTACTCTATAAAAATCTAATTGTATTCAAAATAGACTTTCGTAGAGTTTTTAAAAGTCAGGTAATATTCAAAATTTGCTTTTTAAAACACTATAAAAATCTATAAGTATCCAAAATCTCATAGACTTTTAATAACTTCCGTTGAAATCTTTAGGTACAAACTTTGATGCCCTATATACATTTCAAAAAAGTTAAGAATTCTCCATCACTCATTGTAAAGATTTTGAATGACTTTTAATTCATAATTACAACCATCTCTCTTTTCGTTTATTTTCATTTTCGTCACGGTCACCTCCCCATTGATTTTTCCTCCCATGTTTTCTGCATGTACCCTTTCTTTAATTTAGAATATGCGACTGTGAGTATGTTTCTGTGTATCTATTTGTATTATAGAAGATGCAACACAAAAACGTGAAATTGTGATGACTACCGAAAGAATATTCAATTATTGTTTTTTCACATCTTATTTTTTTATCCAATATAATACTAATATTTGCACAAGTATTTTGATAAAATAGCAAGTTAATATGCTCAGTTTATACTAAATGATAGATTTTTAAAACTATTATATGTGTCTGTATCTATAAACAATTATAATAAATATTTTTCTAAAATAAAGGTATTTATAACAATATAAATTATCATGTTTAATTTAAAAGGTATATGTTAATAATTTTTATAGTAGTCAAATATAATCAAAAAAATTTAATTTATAAAACTTTGTTTAATAAGAAACTTTTATTTTATTACATAAAATTATATACTATAATTATAAAGCAATATTGACTGAATTTTCAAGGTTGTCCTCTTGAAGATGTAAAAAAATTGTTCAATCTTTGTCATGCAAAAGAATTGAATAATGATTTTTCACATTTTTTTGCTGTTAAATAAGTAAAATTGTTTACATTAATAGTAAAAAAAAATTATAAGTTGAAGCAATTATTTATGTTCAATTGTTAGTGCAAGAAAATCAAATATAAGTTATAAAATCTACAGAGTCTATAAAATTCTCTTATAATTCCGTGTAATTCTATAAAAGTTATTAGAAATCTATCAATTTCATAAAAGTCCACATTTAAAAAAATCATTAAAAATTGATAAAGTCCATAAAAATATATTGAAAAAGTTTACGAGACTCTATACAAAACTTGTTATAACTCTATAGAATTCTGTAAAAATCAATAAAAATATATCAACTCCATAAAAATTTATTATTTAAAAATGTCATTAAAAATCAATAAAAATTTAGATTGAATACACACCAAAATCACCCCTCTTATCATTTCAAATTTTCTCTGTTATTTTTTTCTTTTGCTCTTTTATTCATTAATGGTGGGTAAAATTTATCTTTTTTTGGGTAAGAATTCAGAAGTGTGCAGCTTGGTAATGTCATTTTCTGTGATTCACTATTTACGTGAAAAAACAACAACTGTGGAGTGGTAGATAGTGGTTTCTGGTTAGGGTTTTATGAAGTTTTATCTTTTCTTTTTTTGTAAATAGTTTTTTTTTTTTTTAAGTTTTCACGGCAAGTGTTTAGTGAAAGAGTAAATGTTCCAATTTTAATCGGATATTTTTAAGAACATTGCGGTAAAAAAATAATTTTATTATTATTTTAAGCACACTTTTTTTTAGCAGGATTTTAAGTACACGTATTAAGAGACTAGTTGGGTGTGTTTAGAGCGAGCTGTCAAAACGGGTCAATCCAACTCAAACAGGTGGGCTCGTCAGGCGGGTTGGATGAACCCAACCCAACACGAGGCGGGCCGCAGGTTGGGGCGAGCCAAACCGTCGAAAATTTAAAAAATATTCAAAAAAGAACTCCAACTGAACTTGCCGAACATGTAACTGATACTAAAAGAATATTGTAATTTGCTTCAGGTTTTATCTAGATATTAACTCTGCTACTAAAAATACTTGATTAAAAAATCAGTATTTTACTCTATTTTGAAATACATGTTGAAACTTTCAAGTACGAGCAAGTGAAAAAGATATAGGATATCAGATTCTTCAATGTGATATTGAGTTCTCATTTGTGCATTGAGGCTAAAAAAGGAAGACCCATTTTAAAAAAGGGTCAAACTCAAGGGCCAACCCGACAAAACTCATGGCTCGTTTGCCAACCCGTATAGGCCCGCCTTCTGGCAGGCCTTAAAATGCTGACACAACTCATCTATTAGGAGTGTTGGGTTGGCCTAGCTTTTTTGATACCTCTAGGTGTGACTTGTGAGCATATCCTTCTTGTCTCTTTTCTTTTTTAAATTGCCAACTAAATAATGTATATTTTGACCAATGCAGCATAATAGTTGGACTATTATTATTTAAATAAATAAATATAATAAATTCAAAAATATAACTATTCGAATAGCTAAATGGTAATTTAATCTCTAACTGCTTATTAGGTGTGAGACATTGCTTTGAAATTTTTGAGTCGATACATGACTATTGTTCGGATCAAATTTATCCTGGTTTTGGTTTACCACCCTAACTTTAGGGTTTTTTAACTTTTTATTCGAAAAAAAAAAATTATTTAACAAAATAATCGTTTTTTTTATTATGAAAGTAACCTAAGTCGCCATGTCAGATGGCGACTTCATTTAAAGTCGAGGTCTGACATATCGACTTGTATAAAAATTCTTTAAAAAATATTATTTTTTCGATGTCGCCATGTCAAATGGCGATTTTAGGTGAAGTCGTCATCTGACATGACGACTTCCATAAAAATTCTTACAAAAAATTATTATTTTCTGATGTCGCCATCTGACATGGCGACATCTTTAAAAAAATAATTTTTTTAAAGATGTCGCCATGTATGATGGCGACATTATATTAAAAAAATTTCTTTTCGCCGGTGTCGGTATGTAACGACATAAGTTATTTTTGTTTTTAAATGTTGTCGCCATCTGAGATGTCGACAATTAAAAAAAATATATTTTTTATTCAATGTCGCCATTTTAGATGGCGACAATAATCAATTACTTTGTTTATAAAACTGAACAAAATGTTACTCATTTTGAAATGTAAAGCAATATCTCTTCGGCATTCGTAAACAAATTCTCTTCAGAATTCGTGAATATTCAAATTCTCTTCAGAATTCGTGAATATTCAAATTCTCTTCAGAATTCGTGAATATTTTCTCTGCAGGTACGTTGTTATGCAAATAATTAAATTTAATAATATTATATATAATGTACTAATTTATAAAATTTGTGTTTATTTTTTAAGGTATGTCAATGAAAGTTTTGTTGTATTGGGGAGGCGATATATTACAAGATTCAGAATGTGTTAGATATGATTGTGGTCCGTCGAAAGGCATGGCAATATCTCGCACTATTAATTATTTGCAGTTAGTGAACGACGTATATGATATTACTGGCATCGACCGTAACCAGTTCATTCTGAAAATATATTGTAAATATATATTTAGTGATTTTTCTGGGATAAAACAAACAATTTTTCCCGTTGACAGTGATTACAATTTAGCATGGGTATTGGATTCTGAACAAAATTATAGTTGTTTGGAGATGTATATGCAAACAGAACAAAGAACTTATGATTTTATTACAGAAATGCCAACAAGTGGTAGTTGTCCATTTGTAGTAGATACAGAAAGACCAACTACCTCTAGGATTCAAGATGATGCTCCTATAGTTGCTGACAATATTGTTCCCGAGCCACTAGCAGACAGTTTTGTGGATTTTGGAGATGATATTCAGACTGAACCGGAGGAAATTCCATCTGAGGATGAGTCTGATGATGATGAGGTTGATATTGAAGAAGTGCCAGATAATGTACCATACATAAACCACGACAAATACTCATGTCCTTTATCCAACAATTCCATTATTCTCTATGACACATCCTGAAGTATTTGGAGACTCATTAGACATTCCAACAGGTAGATGGGGGAGTTATTACGACTACTCCAAAGGGGATATCCATCTAGATATGGTCTTCAAAAATAAAGCTCATTTGCAGGCAGCTGTAAAGGATTACTCTGTACGTGTTGCGAAACGGGAGTAGCGAGTTGTCAAGAGTACAAAAACATTGTGGAAAGTGGTGTGCAAACACAGTACAGAAGATATGCCTTGTAGATGGTACCTGCGGGCCTCGTTGAAGAAAAAAGTTGGATTATTCAAAATAAACAAGTATGGAGGTTCTCACACTTGCCTTTTGAGTGAGCTGTCGGTCGATCATGCAAATTTGGACAAAAAACATTATTGCTAGCTTGTTAGTGGGAGTTGTTCGGCGTGATCCAGCTTACGAAATAAAGTATGTAATTCAAACAGTGAAAGATAAATATGGATTTGAGATCTCCTATGCAAAAGGATGGTTTAGTTTGCGACGTGCTGTTGAGAATGTGTAAAGAACATGGGAGAGCTCCGTGAAGAAATTGTCTTACTATATGGGAGCTTTGCAAAAATGGAATCACGGCACAGTTGTTGAGTGGGTTCACCTTGAAAATGCCAGACCAATAGAAAAGACTTTGAATTACGTGTTCTGGGCCTTCCATCCATGTATACAAGGATTTCAACATTGCCGCCGGGTAATAAGTGTGGATGGAACACATCTGTATACGAAATATCAACATAAGATGTTGATTGCCGTGGCAATGGTCGTGAATAATCAAATCTTACCTTTGGCATTTGCAATTGTTGACGAAGAAAACTTTGTGTCATGTAGATGGTTTTTGGAGATGATTTGTGATGTCCGCGAAATGATTAATTGTAATTAAGGCATTAATTATATTTATATGATGAATTATGATGATAATTGATTTATGTGATGGGTAATGAAGTGTTAACATGATTTATTGTTTTGGTTGTCAATTATGAGGAAAGCATGATTTTAGTGGAAGTTTAATGCATTGTTGTAAATGCCTTTAAAATACCATGTTGGGGTATTTTATACATCATGTTAACTTTGGAGTTCAAGTCTTAATTAACTTTATAACCCATACCCCACTATACCCTTTATTTCACTTTACCCTTTTTCACTTTAAATCCCCAAAATTCATTCCACAACCCTAACCTCACCCCATTTTCGAAATTCTTCAAAGGAGGAAGGAGGAAGCTCCACAAAACTTTTGTTTGTGTAATCTTTGTTAAGATTTGGAGTCTTCAAGAGGTATGGAACCCTTCCTAAAGTTTTTATGATGTTTGGTTTTGAAATGGGGTGATTTTGAAGTGATTTAAGTGGGTTTGTTTTGGGTATGTATTGTATGTTGTTGGGGTATGATTTTTGAAGTGTTTTATGTGGGTTTTAGTGAGTTTTGATGATGTTGATGTTGTAGGAAAGTTTGGGTTTGAAAGGTATAAGTTGGAGCTTGAAAACTGCAAAAGAATGGTGAAAAATAGCGCACCAGCAGGTGGCGATCGATCGCCCTGTATGAGGCGATCGATCGCCGAAGGCCAGTAGCAAAAATTGCTACAGGCGATCGATCGCCATATTTTTAGCGATCGATCGCCGCAAGGCAAAAAGTGAGGCGATCGATCGCCTCAAGTAGCGATCGATCGCCACTGTTTAAAACATGAAAAATGATGATTTTTATTAATATTTTGGTATTTGGCTCTTGTTTAGCTTCTAATATTGATTTGTATGGTTCTGTAGAACCATCCCAGGTACACACAACTTCAAGGAGATAAAGTTCTCCAATTTCTCCACTTTTGGAAATTAAGGTACGTAAGAAACGTACGGGCATCGGACGGTAACACATTCTTATATTATGACTACGCAATAATTGTATAAGTATTTACGATGTTTATGATGATGATGTTTACGATGAATGAAGATGATGTAATGCGCATGATAATGATCATGATGATTATGTTTATAAGATGATGATGTTTATATGATGTTTATATAATGACACGATGTTTATGATATGGTAATATGCCATACGATTGGGTAAGATGCCCACGTGGTAAGATGCCACACGATGTTTATGATATGGTAAGATGCCATACGATTTGGTAAGATGCCCACGTGGTAAGATGCCACACGATGTTTATGATATGGTAAGATGCCATACGATTGGGTAAGATGCCCACGTGGTAAGATGCCACACGATGTTTATGATATGGTAAGATGCCATACGATTGGGTAAGATGCCCACGTGGTAAGATGCCACACGATGTTTATGATATGGTAAGATGTCATACGATTGGGTAAGATGCCCATATGCGTGACTATGAAACAGGGACAACTAAGTGTGTTAATACGATTAACCAGGAAGTATATGTTACAATTATTTCCATGCACTTATTTATATGCCATTACCTTATGATGTTAAGTAATGATGTACATGCTCATGATGGGTTTTTCCTGTAGGTACACTTTTGGACTGAAGGGCGGGTCGGGTTGAGACAGTGAGCTAAAAGGAGCAAGATGAATATAGGATACAGGATTTTGATAGTCTCTACTCTAGGAGTAGTGTAAATCTATAGCTTTAACATTCATTAATGAGAATGTAATTAATTAGCTTTTGAAATTTTATTTTGGCCTGTAATCTTATTAGCTCAAAGCTACAACCGGAACCCTTAAGAGGTTATGAATGCATGTTTAGTCCATAATACGTGTATAAGATGATGTTAAGGTAGGAAGACCCTACATTAGTAGTATCAGAGCAGTGGTTAGATAACCCTGGAATGAGTGAAGGGTATCCTTAGCAATAAGTTAGCTAGGTACTCACTTTTAAACATGTTTTATGCATGTGTTACATATGAAGTATATGATGTTATGCTAACATGTTTTGTTTCCCTAACGATGTATTATATGAACTGCTTTTGGGTATTGTTGTTAACCCTTGTCTTGCAGTATGGCAGCAAATGTGGAAGTGGGCGATGCAGTAAGTGGTAATGCAAGTGATGGGCGTACCAATCCCCTGCCACCGCCAGCCTTGGGTGAGGAACCCTCTGAGCAACAGTTACTACCCGGGGAGCTAAGCTTGGCTCAATTTCTGACATACCGACCCCCGATGTTCGAAGGAACTGAGACTGGGGAGATGGCTGAGGAATGGTTGGAGAGAATAGAACATATATTTGTGGCAGCTCCTTGTGCTAAGACAGCCTGGATAAGGCTAGCAGAGTTCCAATTGGCCAAGAAGGCAGTGATGTGGTGGAAGACCACAGTGATAGAGCAAGAGGCTCAGGGTCAGGAGATCAATTGGAAACTGTTCAGGACTCGGTTTCTGACCCGCTACTTCTCAGCTGCTGCACGACAGGCCAAGGAAGATGAGTTCACTAACCTTAAGCAAGGTAACATGCCTGTGTCATATTATGCTCTCCAATACTGTTCCTTGCTCAGATATGTACCTCACATTGCTGCAAGCACTCAAGCGAAGATGAGGAACTTCATGAAGGGCTTGAGGCCTGAACTGTATGACAGGGTGATCACTTATGGCCTGCCTGTTTGATGATGCACTTTCACGGTCTGAGCTAGCCGAACTAGGAGTTGGTGCATATCCTGATGCCGTACCACCTCCAGCACCCCCTCAGAAATCTACTTCTGACAATTTGAAGCCGATGGGTGACCAGTTCAAGCCAAGGGGGAACACATCGGCTTCGAGGTTCAGTGGTAAGAGGCCCAATAATTGATGGAAGGGAGGTCGAAGGAATGATGCCCCATCTGGAAGAGGGCAGTCTCAGGGAGACAGATTCGGGAAGGTCCAGTGCACTCTTTGTGGGCAACCACATTTGACGAAAGATTGTGTAGGATGTTATGTTTGTGGCGACAGAGGCCACTTTGCTCGGCAGTGTCCCAACAGGGTAAGATAACAGAATTCTGCGGGGAGGCCTGCGGACAGAGCAGCACAGCACAGACCACCTTTTGCACCGAGGCAGTTTGGAGGTCAGCCCATGGGGCCACCTCAGGGGCAGGTTTATGCTTTGACGAGGGAGCAGGCTACAGCGGCTCCGGAGGAGGTTATAGCGGGTACGTGCCTTTTATTTACGCACCCTGCTTTTATATTGATCGACATAGGTGCGTCACACTCTTTTGTGTCGACAAGTTTTGTGGAGAGGCACCACATATGCACTTCTCCGTCGCCCACGCCTCTTGTAGTCTCATCCCCCGCTGGAAGAAGTATGATTACTGATCAGATTGTCTATGATGGCCTCATTTATTTTGAGGATAACGAGCTAAGGTCAGACTTGATTGTTCTGGGAATGTCAGACTTTGACTGCATTGTAGGCATTGATGTTCTGAACAAGTATCAGGCAGTTGTGAACTGCAGGCAGAGGACTGTCCGATTCAGATCTGATATGGGAGTCCAGTGGACATTTTATGGGGATGGTTCTCGTTCAAAGATTCCGTTGGTATCTGCCCGTAGTGGCGGAGTTCCCTGATGTCTTTCCGGAGGAGATTCCTGGATTCCCACCGACGAGAGAGGTCGAGTTTGGGATTGAGTTACTACCAGGGACGTCTGCCATTTCTCGTGCCCCGTATAGGATGGCACCCGCGAAACTAAGGGAGTTAAAGATTCAATTGCAAGAACTCCTTGACAAGGGCTATATACGCCCTAGGGTATCTCCCTGGGGTGCACCAGTTTTATTTGTCAAAAAGAATGATGGTTCGATGCGGCTGTGCATCGATTACAGACAACTGAACAAAGCCACGGTGAAGAATAAGTATCCACTTCCGAGGATCGATGATTTGTTTGACCAGTTGCAAGGTACGAGGCTCTATAGTAAGATCGATCTAAGGCCGGGGTACCATCAGATTCGAGTAAGGGAAGATGATGTTCAGAAGACGGCTTTCAGGACTAGGTATGGGCACTATGAATTCCTAGTCATGCCTTTTGGGGTGACGAATGCCCCAGCTGTTTTTATGAGCCTGATGAACAGGGTGTTCCAACCATATCTGGATCAGTTCTACATTGTGTTCATTGACGCTATACTTAAATACTCTTGGACTGAAGAGGAACACGTGAAGCACTTGAGGACGGTACTCCAGATCCTTAGGGATCATCAGTCATATGCAAAGCTCAGCAAGTGCGAGTTTTGGTTGAACAGTGTGGTGTTCTTGGGTCATGTTATATCCAGCAGCGGGATAACTGTAGATCCCAAGAAGATTGAAGCTGTGATGGAGTGGGCTGTACCCACTTCTGTACCTGAGATACGGAGCTTTCTTGGTTTAGCGGGTTATTACCGACGTTTCGTCGAGGGATTCTCTAAGATCGCTAAACCGTTGACACAGCTGACTCTGAAAGGAGTCCCATTCTATTGGTCTGAAGCTTGTGAGGAAAGCTTCCAAGAGCTGAAACGTCGTTTGACTACGACACCTGTATTGGTGATTCCTTCTGAGAATAAGAGGTTTGCCTTGTACACGGATGCATCATTGCAGGGTTTGGGCTACGTATTGATGCAAGATAAGCACGTGGTGGCTTATGCTTCAAGGCAGTTGAAGTCTCATGAGACCAGGTACCCAATTCACGATCTGGAACTGGCGGCCATCATTTTTGCCTTGAAGATTTGGCGACATTATCTATATGGTACTTCGTTTACCATTTTTACGGACCATAAGAGCCTGAAGTTTCTATTCACTCAGGCTGAATTGAATATGCGCTAAAGAAGGTGGATGGATTTACTCAAGGATTATGATTGTGAAATTGAGTACCATCCTGGTAAAGCAAATTTGATAGCAGACGCCTTAAGTCCGAAGGTGAAGAGTACTGCTGAGGACGCTATGTGTTTATCAGCGATGATGACTTCTTATTGCCATCTGGGCTATGATTTTGATGTGGACATGTCGCCGGTGCGAGTGTCAACCTTGTTGTGGCTGAGCCAGACATATTCGAGACTATCAGGAAGGCCCAGAGGTCGGATGATGAGGTCCAGAGATGGTCATCGATAGTACTTCAAGGACAGCCATCAAAGTTCAAAGTGGCTGAGGATGGTTCATTGAGACTGGGCAACCTTTGGGTAGTCCCAGATACGCCGGAATTGCGTAGAGGAGTATTGGAGCGAGCTCACGGTAGCCGGTTCAGTATTCACCCAGGAGGAAGAAAAATTTATAAGGACCTAAGTGGTCAATTCTGGTGGAGACGCATGAAGCGTGATGTTATAACCTTTGTCAAAAGATGTCTGATCTGCCAGCAAGTAAAGGCAGAAAGACAGAGGCCTGGTGGCGAGCTGAAGAGCTTGGAGGTGCCCCAATGGAAGTGGGAGCATTTATCTATGGACTTCGTGACCCACTTGCCAAGAACGGCCTCTGGATTTGATGCGATCTGGGTGATCGTGGATAGGCTGACAAAGGTAGCTCATTTCATCTCTTACTGTATGACTTTCACGTATCTAAAGATGGCCCAATTATATGTACGGGATGTGGTGAGGTTGCATGGAATTCCAGTCTCGATTGTGTCTGATAGAGATCCAAGGTTTACTTCACATTTCTGGGAGGGTCTCCAGACAGCTTTGGGCACAGAGGTGAGACTGAGTACATCGTATCACCCTTAGAAAGACGGTCAGACAGAGCGTACCATTCAGACGCTCGAAGACATGTTGAGGGCATGTGTATTTGAGTTTGATACTCCGTGGCAAGATTCTATACCACTGGTAGAGTTCTCCTATAATAACAGCTATCAGGCGAGCATTCAAATGGCCCCTTTTGAAGCTCTTTATGGACGACGCTGTAGGTCACCGCTGTATTGAGAGGATTTGGCTAGTAAGGCGGTCGGAGGACCGGATATGATAAAGGATATGGAGGAAAATATTAAGTTGATACGCCAAAAGATGAAAGCGGCCCAGGATAGGCAAGCAGCCTATGCCAATAAGCGACGACGACCGCTAGAATTCCAAGTAGGAGACAATGTCTTCTTGAAAATCTCACCCTTCAGGGGTGTAGTTCGTTTTGGTATGCGGGGAAAGTTATCTCCGAGGTATGTTGGTCCATATGAAGTATTGCAGCGTATCGGTACTTTGGCCTACCGTTTGGCTCTACCGCCGTCTCTATCTGGTATTCATGATGTCTTTCATGTCTCTATGTTACGGAAGTATGAGCCAGATCCGTCTCATGTATTACAGCCTACTGAAGTGCAGTTGGACTCAGATGTATCCTACGTAGAACGACCGGTCCGAATTTGGATCGTGAGGATCGCAGATTACGAAGCAAGGTTATACCGATGGTCAAAGTTTAGTGGGATCGTCGGGGTGTCAAGGAGGCTACGTGGGAGACGGAACGGCATATGGTGCAGCATTACCCGGAACTATTTTCTGGTATGATTTATGTTTAGTTTCTTTTTGGGTAAGTGCATGCGATTTCGAGGACGAAATCTTATAAGTAGGGGAGTATTGTGATGTCCCCGAAATGATTAATTTCAATTAAGGCATTAATTATGTTTATATGATGAATTATGTTGATAATTGATTTATGTGATGGGTAATAAAGTGTTAACATGATTTATTGTTTTGGTTGTCAATTATGAGGAAAGCATGATTTTAGTGGAAGATTAATGCATTGTTGTAAATGCCTTTAAAATACCATGTTGGGGTATTTTATAAATCATTTTAACTTTGGGGTTCAAGTCTTAATTAACTTTATAACCCATACCCCACTATACCCTTTATTTCACTTTACCCTTTTTCACTTTAAATCCCCAAAATTCATTCAACAACCCTAACCTCACCCCATTTTCGAAATTCTTCAAAGGAGGAAGGAGGAAGCTCCACAAAACTTTTGTTTGTGTGATCTTTGTTAAGATTTGGAGTCTTCAAGAGGTATGGAACCCTTCCTAAAGTTTTTATGATGTTTGGTTTTGAAATGGGGTGATTTTGAAGTGATTTATGTGGGTTTGTTTTGGGTATGTATTGTATGTTGTTGGGGTATCATTTTGAAGTGTTTTATGTGGGTTTTAGTAAGTTTTGATGATGTTGATGTTATAGGAAAGTTTGGGTTTAAAAGGTATAAGTTGGAGCTTGAAAAATGCAAAAGAATGGTGAAAAATCGCGCACCAGCAGGTGGCGATCGATCGCCCTGTATGAGGCGATCGATCGCCGAAGGCCAGCAGCAAAAATCGCTACAGGCGATCGATCGCCATATTTCTAGCGATCGATCGCCGCAAGGCAAAAAGTGAGGCAATCGATCGCCTCAAGTAGTGATCGATCGCCACTGTTTAAAACATGGAAAATGATGATTTTTATTAAATTTTTGTTATTTGGCTATTGTTTAGCTTCTAATATTGATTTGTATGGTTGTGTAGAACCATCTCAGGTGCCCACAACTTCAAGGAGATAAAGTTCTCCAATTTCTCCACTTTTGGAAATTAAGGTACGTAACAAAAGTACGGGCATCGGACGGTAACACATTCTTATACTATGACTACGCAATAATTGTATAAGTATTTATGATGTTTATGATGATGATGTTTACGATGAATGAAGATGATGTAATGCGCGTGATAATGATCATGATAAGTAAGATTATAATGATTATGTTTATAAGATGATGATGTCTATGAAATGATGATGTTTATATAATGACACGATGTTTATGATATGGTAAGATGCCATACGATTGGGTAAGATGCCCACGTGGTAAGATGCCACACGATGTTTATGATATGGTAAGATGCCATACGATTGGGTAAGATGCCCACGTGGTAAGATGTCACACGATGTTTATGATATGGTAAGATGCCATACGATTGGGTAAGATGCCCACGTGGTAAGATGCCACACGATGTTTATGATATGGTAAGATGCCATACGATAGGGTAAGATGCTCATATGCATGACTATGAAACAGGGACAACTAAGTCTGTTAATAGATTAACCAGGAAGTATATGTTACAATTATTTTCATGCACTTATTTATATGCCATTACCTTATGATGTTAAGTAATGATGTACATGCTCATGATGGGTTGTTCCTGTAGGTACACTTTTGGACTGAAGGGCGGGTCGGGTTGAGGCAGTGAGCTAAAAGGAGCAAGATGAATATAGGATACATGATTTTGATAGTCTCTACTCTAGGAGTAGTGTAAATCTATAGCTTTAACATTCATTATTGAGAATGTAATTAATTAGCTTTTGAAATTTTATTTTGGCCTGTAATCTTATTAGCTCAAAGCTACAACCGGAACCCTTAAGAGGTTATGAATGCATGTTTAGTCCATAATACGTGTATAAGATGATGTTAAGGAAGGAAGACCCTACATGATTAGCAAACATATTGTGAGAAGATCTGAGGGTGGTGTATGTTTGATTTCTGACCGTCATCCAGGCCTCATTGCTGCAGCCGATTGTATTCCTGACTTCAAATCACCCCGTGGAGTACATCGATTTTGTTTAAGACATGTTTGTTCAAACTTTAATAGTCGCTTCAAATACGTTCATTTGAAAGACTTATGTTGGAGAGCGGGATCAGAAAATCAGGTCAGAAATTTGATCGCACAATGGAAGAGATTAAACTTATAGAACCAAGGGCTTTTGATTACTTGAGTCGTATTGATAAGTGTCAATGGTCGCTTGCTCATGACGGAGGCTGACGTTGTGGTATCATGACCACAAATATGTCAGAATGCATAAATGGAGTTATGAAAGGTGCTCGTCGACTTCCAATCACCGCCATTGTGCAATTAACTTGTGGGGTCTTCCCACCTTAACAGTGATTAAAAGACATGAGAAGGACTAATCATGCATTAATAACATCTTAGGGTTCTAGTTGTTACATGGGCTAACAGAATTACAGGCCAATTAAAACTTTAAAGCTTATTAGTTACATTCTCACAATGAATGTTAACATGTTAGATTTATACTACTCCTAGAGTAGATACTAAACGGAAGCTGAATCCTATACGTTCCTGTGTTCGTCGTAGCTCACTGCCTCAACCCGACCCTTAGTCCTTTAGTCCAAAAGTGTACCTACAGGGACAACACATCATGAGCATATATAATCTTACTTAACATTATAAACATCATAGTAAATGCATGAGACATTGGTTAAGTAATATGCTGGTTATTCATTCACTTCTTATTGTTGTCCCTAATTTAGAATCATGCATATGGGGCATCTTACCCCCGTGGCATCTTACCACAACATCATCGTATGGCCTCTTACCATATGGGGCATCTTACCTCGTGGCATCTTACCACAATACATCGCATGGCCTCTTACCATGTAGGGCATCTTACCCCGTGGCATCTTACCACAATACATCGCATGGCCTCTTACCATGTAGGGCATCTTACCCCGTGGCATCTTACCACGATACATCACATAAATGTCATCATATAAGCATCGTATAAGCAATAATCATCATATGAACTTCATCGTATAAACATCATATAAACATTATCATGTAAACATCGTATAAACACCGTCATTTCATCGTGAATATACATGCGATAAAAGCATAATTGTGATTAAAATCGTTATCTTATAACATCATCATCATATAAGCATCATCATCTTGTAAGTATCATCATCTTATGACATCATCATCATATAATATAACAGTAAAAGTACGACATCTTAGTTAAGTGAACATGCTGGTTATTTGTTACCTTCTTCTTGTTGTTCTTGATTCATAATCATGCATATGGGGCATCTTACCCCGCGGCATCTTACCACAAATATCATCGTATGGCCTCTTACCATATGGGGGCGTCTTACCCCGTGGCATCTTACCACAAATAACATCATGGCCTCTTACCATGTAGGGCATCTTACCCTGTGGCATCTTACCACAAATAACATCATATGAATATATATAAACATCTTAACATCATCGTAAACATCTTATGAACATCTTAAACATCGTATGAACATCATCATGTAAACATCGTATACACATCATCATATAAACGTCATATAAACATCATGATTTCATCGTGTATATTCATGCGATAAAGCATAGTTGTAGTATAGAGATGTGTGTTACCGTCCGATGCCCGTACGCTTCTTACGTACCTTTTCAAAAAGAGGAGGAGTCAACTGACTTTATCTCCTTGATGGTGCTGGTACCTGGGATGGTTCTACAAGACCACACAATACCATGTTAGATGCCTAAAAATACCATCTCACATCATAACCTAACAAAATAAAACATCATTTTATTTTCCAACATTCTGTCTCTCTCGATCGATCGGCCCAAGGTCTCGATCGATCGAGACACTGTGCACAAACAGTGCCTTAGCTTCCTGCCTCGCTCGATCGATCGAATATTTTACCGATCGATCGAGGAGCTTCACCGATCGATCGAGAAATCCTTCGATCGATCGACATCAAAGTTTTAAACCATACATTAGACCTTCTGTTTCGCTCGATCGATCGGAACCAAATCTCGATCGATCGAGAGCTCTGAAAATCGGGATTTTCCCCAGATTTTTGAGCACCTCTTTTCATACCATCTTTTCTACTTCATAACACATCTTTCATGCTGAAACAAACATGTGAAGAACTCCATAAAATAGCCATGTAAGCTCTTAAACCAAAGGTTTAACAAAATCTAAGCTAACATGCATCATAACATTATTTAAATCTTCAACCTCAACCAACTTATACAAAAACAGAGCATGCTCTTCCTTTGCCCAGATTTTCGAACATCTACCTTCAAGCCAATAAATCTACCACATGACACATGTTTCATGCTCAAGTAAACATGCTAAGAACTTCATAAAGACATCATAAATGAACTTGAATCGAAGGTTTAACAAAACCTAGACTAGCATGCCATTTTACACCAAGTATGAACATGAACTTAACCCAGCTTAAACCAAAATAGGATATGGTTTCTTACCCTCTTTTGCTCCGATTTTTGGCTAGTTTCCTAGCAAGAAAACATCAAAATCCTCCTCCTACTTGCAGCTGGAGTGCTGGACGATCTTTTTGGGGAAAAGATTGGGGAAGAAGAGATGATGGTGATGGAGGGGTGAGGGATTAAAGTGATGGGTATGGGCAGCTGTACAGCTGACTTGGGGGCATGGGTTGAGGGGGGTGGTGTGGGTTGGGGTGCCATGTGGTGTTTAATTATGCTCCGGTATTTAGCACGATGTATTAAAATATCCTAACTCGATATTTTTCATCTTTATCTAATTAATACCTCCTTTAAAACACCCAACATGCCTCCCACATCATATCATCATAACATAATACTACACCCCTACCATAAAACATGAACATACTCATAATCCCCAATATAAATGCACGACACCCTTAAAGCATATCATAACATGTATGTTAACACATAGACATGTAAACATCCTTTCATGTAAACATCATTAATGCCCAAATTGCATATAATAAATTTCGGGGCATCACATAACTTTTGATCGTTGTGTGCTATATTTTTTCGAACGGCTTAAGAAGAAAGAGCAAATGATTCAAAATAATCAAGAATTGCCAGATTATGTGTTCGAAAGATATGGTCGTGCTGACTATCATTCCATCCATCATGATGTCCAGATGTTCGATCGTAGACGTATAACCGCTTCTATTATCACAAGAGTACAACCAGGACGTGGGGGTAATATGCATTTGTGTATTTAAAATCCGGGGAATGCTCTTGTGGAAAATGGAAAGAGTTCGGAATACCTTGCTCACATGTGATCCAAGTGTGTCGAAAGTATGGCTTAAACGCTAAAACTTTTGTGAAGCCATATTACAATATGAATGAATATTGGAGCACATATCAAGGACAATTCGAATCAATGTGGGGGGAGGAGCATTGGGACACCCCATGTTTTGAGTTGTACCACAACTCCACTCTGCGAAAAAGCAGAAGAGTGGTCGAGATCGAACAACGCGCATTCAGAATGAGATGGACTGGCCAGAAGCCCGTGCAAGACGACAAATTGCTTCAACTTCGCCCCTTTCCCTTGCCACATGTATGTTGGCAGGCTGCTGAATTGGAGTCAATTGAGGGAATAGAACTAGCGAGACATCGAAAGGTGAAGTCATAGATGCATATGTCGCAAACCCAAGACTGACATTTGTATCCATGCTGCTGAACTGGGGTTGAGGGGACATTGGCGGATATGGCGTGAAGGGAGATAAATCATATGATGGTACAGGTGCAGGAATATAATAGTCTGTACATATATCTGGCTCCGTCCACGTAGATGGACCTGCAATATCTGTCTGCGTATGTGCAGATGGACCTGCAATATCTGTCCACGTAGATGGACCTGCAATATCTGTCTGCATATGTGTAGATGGAGTGCCTGCATGGAACCGACGTGTATCAACAAGCTGGACTTCATTGTATGCCGGGAAGTTTCTGTCTCGTCGTTCACGAGCCACTCGCACCACATTGTCGAACATAGTCCTGTGTTGCCTCATTGACTCTGTCGTAATAGTCACTCCATCAGCCAGATGGCGGTCATAGCTTGTAGTTAACTGCTCCATCTGCTTAATATGCAAAGTCTATATAAAATTTATACATCTAAACACAAATATAAAAATAAAATTTCTCGTAATTAACGTACCACATGCTGCCATGCCGGGCCATCACCATGTTGATATCATGTCTGTACAAAATATTCTTGACGTCCAATGTATCTACGTGTGACTTGTTCATACCACTCACTGTATCCGCCAACAACGTAGTAACCACCGTCAGTAAATAGTGGTCTGTCTACACGTAGATCATTTGCCCTCTCCCAGCAAAGTATGTATGCTCTATGCCTAGTGCTCCAGTTTTTGTTGACATTTCCCCTTCGACCAACATTATGCAATGCATCATCCCCCGATGGTGGATCTTCTGGGATATCTTGTAGCATCCCAAATTGTCGCAGTACTCCATCAGACCGTTGCATTTCAACTATGTCGAAGAAAATCAACGGTCCCTTATATGTCCCTAACTCAGTGATTCCTTCAGGGTACGGCTGCCAATTAAACTGCAAAACAACATTGCTTTACGTACTATGAAAAGAGTATATTTTTGTACAAACTAATTTAACAGCATGTTTACTTGAGTTACTGGCTGCTCATCGAGGATGTCCCTTATGATGCGTATGGAATGACTCCCAGTTTCTGTAAAGTTTAAATGACATGACAACCTGTATATATTCAAATAAATGATTATGCATTAACACATAAAAACAATTATAAAACAATGCATATTCGTATTACCTTACACCATATGGAGCAGAAGGTAACACATTGTCTGGGCCGACCATTATTGGCCCAATATCAGATCTATCGGTACCCAATTGCGGAGTCAAACTTGGGATTCGTGACCATGCCCAAATCTCATTTATTGTAGTGACATCAATAATACAAGTTAGATTGACCAGAAACATATTTTAATTATTAAAACAAACAAACATATTATTTACCTGTAAGAGTTGCAATGCACCACCTATAACTTTTTTCCCTCTCTCTGATGACGTGCACAACTCACGATATAAGTATGCCAAAACAGCACTGCCCCAACTATATGTACGGGCTGAGTCGATATCCTCCAACTTCTGTAAATACAATAACCAAACAAAATTGCCTGATGAATCAGGGCACATAATTCCCCCTTACATCAATAACGCACAAACCCGTGTAAACTTAGCAACATCATCTGGCGTACTACGTACCCCTAAGGGATTTTGCAGCAAATGATTTTTCAAAACAACTAATCTCAACCTCGCACCTTTAAAATCTTTGATATCTGGTATGAATCCTAAATATGTATGGCAATATTCTTGTCATTCGGGTAGAGTCCTATCATAATCTATCCCTGACACTACGATGTCATCTACTGGCAACACCCATATTACTGCAATATCTTGCAGTGTGATGGACGTTTCTCCCTATCTAAGATGAAATGTGTGTGTTTCACGGCGCCATCTCTCAACTAAAGCCGTGATCAGGTGCATGTCAAGTTCAATCTTACCACACCTATATATACCATAAAATCCAATAACGTGCAACAAATTAACAACACATATATCTAATGGACACATATCACAAAAATAGCTATCTGGATTTCTCACACGAAGTATACTATCCATATCACCTTCCCATACATCCTCAGATCGATGTGAAGACTGCAACGACAAAAGATGTGTGTCAACCGGGCCTTGTTGTCTCATTTGATTCATCCTGAAATATAATACAAAAATTAACAACATTAATCTCAACATTACAAAAATTACCCGCTGACAGTCTACGACCGCCGCCCACCGTCGCCAACCCACGCCGCCGCCAGCCACCCTCGGCCGCCGCCGCCGGCCACCCCCGCCCACAATGCAACCAGCCTTCTTCCGGAGCCAACTTAAATTTTAATCATTCACATCACAAAAATATACTCCAACAAGTAATATACTCCCACTAAATATATCAAAATCATAATTTATCTACAATACACAAATAACAAAAATAAAAAAGCTTACCTTAAATATTTTGAAAAGAAATGACTTGATTTTTGCAAGAGATGTTCGATTTCGTAGCTTGTTCACCGAAGAAAGAAAATGAGAATAAGAGCTGCGGAGGGAAAAAATAAAATGAGAGCGGCGGACGGAAGAGTATTTTTAATATCCAAAATGTTTCACCTAAAAAATATCCGAATGAGTATTTTTTTTAAAAAAAATCATTCACTCATATAAGTTTTAGTTTTATTAATGTCAGTTCTCTTATTTTTTTTTATTTTTTTTATTTTGTGGTTTGCGTGTGATCTATCTTGTTAGCATTAAAGTGATTATACCCCAACAGCAGAGATTGATTGAAGGAGCACATGAATCGCTGGACCAGGTTCCATTTGTGGTAGGATAAAAGCCTGGCAGACAGTAAGTTAGATTTGTTCGGCCGCCATTCACATTTTTGCGTGTACACATACATTGAAGTGTATTTGTCCTTGCTTGAAAAGCGATCGAAATATGACATTATATAGTTTAAATATTAGAGCTGCACTGTTATTATCAGCTACAGCTTTTTGTAAAACGACAAATGTTTGATCCTATAATTTGTATCAAGCTACGTTTTAGTACAACAGGAGTCAGTGATTTGATGAGATCGAACCCAAGACACCTCCCATTAGGGAAATGCAAAGGACGTAGACCTGACCACAGTTTAGAACCTCCGTTTAGATGGTTCAGAACTGCCGTTTAGACGGTTCAATAAAATTAAGGAGACTTATTTCTTATTTCAAAATATATAGAGAAAGTTGTTTTAATCATGCTTTGTATTCATCTAAACAATTGGCAATGTAAATGAAAATAGAACCAATATTCGATGAAACGAACTATTCATCGAATAAGCAATTTGATGAAAATAATGAAATGTTGATAAGCTGAAATCAGTGGAGGAATCATTCAAAATTAATTATATTATTATAGAGTAGATCATGCGATCTCTTCAATGTATGCAAGTATTGAATTATTTCAGATATGATGATATATCTGATTTTGATAAGTTAAATTCTTATATTGATTTTAATTTGGAAAAAATGTTTTGAAATTTAAAATTCTATTAAGCATGATATATATTCTGACATTGATGGTTTGAATTTTCGGAGTTAAAATGTTTAAAAGAAATTGCAAAAGTAGAAATTAAAGACCCAATTGAAATAATAATATAATTTTAATAAGAGAATTTAATTGTTTCCAAATTGTTTTATAGCATATAGAATATTACTTACTATAGCATTTGAAGTTGCTTCTGCAGAATGGAACGTTTCAAAACTAAATATTATAAAAAATTTATTTTTGAATAACTATGTCTCAAGATCGATTAAATGAATTAGCAGTTATAGTAATCGAAAATTTGGATACAAAAGTTTAATAAGTAATTTTACATCAAAAATAAAATAAGTAAGTTTATAATTTAATATTCACTTTACTTTATTTTTTTTCTAGTAAATATCTCATTTCTATAACTTGCCTAAGGTCTCGATAATGTTTGATCCGCCCCTGATTGTAGGGGTATGAACGTGTCAAATTTGCATATCAAATCGTTTTTTCCTCACTTGTGACATAGCGAGTGTTTGCGATTGCTTTTCAAAGCTGTTTATCTGCTTTTCAGACAAAAAAAACATATTTTGAGAGGTTTATTTCATTGCTTCTGCTATTACTTTTCTAAACATAAGTGGATAAAAGCAGAAGCGGAGAAGCATATTATGATATGTTTTTCACTGCTTTTACATGTATGGTGGCAATTTCATAATAATTTGAAGTTCATTAAGCTGCTTTTTTTATTTTAATATCAACCACTCAAAGATTTTGTTTAAAGGCATCTTTTTTCCAAATTTAAAAAGCAATATACAAATATGTTGAATAAGCAATTGCAAACACATTCATAATATATAGGATGGTATGGAAGCATTCCCCAAATAGCGCAACTCAAGATCAAGACGAAATTGTTGTATTTTGGAAAGTGTTTGGTCATTAATCATGTTGCATCGATGTATTTTTTTAGTTTTTAGGATAGATGTGAGGACTCGAATACAATATCATAATAAACTTCATAAATACAAATCATTGCATAAAGGACATGAAAAAGTTGTGTTTGGTTGCCGAGAAACGAGGAAAAAAAGCCAGTATCATGAAAGCGGTGGGGAGAGCTCCTCCGGCTGCGAAGTTTCACAGCAACATCTAGATTTCTTCGATGATGCGGCAGACACCACCTATGCCGCCACCACAACCACTGCTAGCCACATAAATGTCATGATGTTGGACCCCTCCATTTGTTAGGCTCCTCATAAATGCTTTAATGGCAAGTACACAATTCTTCCAACATCCAAGCCCTTTGAAAATATGAATTTGCTAAGCTTTTGACAGGTTTTTGGCTGGCGTTAAGAAAAGATGATTTCAATTATTTTTAAAAGATGTTAAATATGTAAAATGTTCCCGCTACAAACTCAATGTTCAAATTATGCTATTGAAAAAGTAACTATGGTAGCAAATGAAAAACTAACCATGGTTAATTTGTATTAATAAAAAATAAATTTTAAAAAAAACTTTAGAAAACGCCATGTGCCAAATTTTGTGTGGATTAGGGTATTATCCTATCGGTAGCATCGAACCACCCGTACAAGTGTGATAACATCCAGATTTATGGGACATTATATGTTATCCATGGGATAACTATTAACGGGACATTGTATGCTACCTTATGGGGCTCGCCCATGAGATATTACCTTAATCGGCTCGTATTACCTATTTTTTAAATTAAATTTAGACAAATCATTCGCAATCGGTAATAACCGACTTGGCAGGATAGGAAAATCCCATATTTAAATATTTTGTGCTCGGAGACCGCGTGGTTTCACCGATCCACACTCATTTTCGTACTTCGCTTACAAATTACGCGGCATATTTATCGAGGTCCACTGTTTCGTGCTCAGATACGAAAATTCCATTGCTACGACGTATTTCCCAGATCAGATATAGGAATTTTGACCGTCGATTTTATATGAAAGCATCTGAACCGTCAAATTCATAGGCCCACGCTATCTTTAATCGAATCCCGATCTTTTAAATTTAAAAAACTCGGTAATTCCCAAATAAAAAGATGCACTGAACACGCAGGAGACTAGGAGAGTGAAGGGCTTAAACCCTGTAGAAGATTAATCGGCGATTGGAGAGAAAATGTCGAGTGTAGAAGATGAGAAGAAACCCACTGATCCGTCGGGACACATCAATCTCAAAGTCAAAGGCCAGGTCTCGCCTTTTCTCTCTTTAGTTTTTTGATGATTTGCTTCATTTTAATTTGATTTTCTCTTCTAGGTTGTGGAATTATGTCTGTAGCTTAGGTCTTAGGTATTTTTTTTCATGTTTCTACTCTATATCCTGTTTTATTCTATTTACTTGTCCTGACATGGAGGTCATGCATTCGAATTGTGGAAACACCATTTTTGCTTTACAAGTGGGTGACTGTGTATATCAGGTCCAAAGGGGCCGGACCTTTCCTTGACCCGCGCATAGCGGTAGCGTCATGCACGGGTTTGCCGTTCTTACTTGTGCTATTATAATGATTTAGCTTCTTATTGGTTGTTGATTGATATTCTATGGTGATTGATGATGTTAAAGGATTTATGAAGTGTTTTCCAATGGCATATCGATATTTAGATTAGAACTTCTCAACCGAAGGTTGGATTGTCCTTTTTCCCTATTTTTTTGGAGTTTCATGTTTTACTCTAGTTTGTTGCTATAGGAAAATTGTCAACTGTAATCATCTTGTTGACTTTGATGGACCGGTTCTGAACTATCCCGTTTAAAGCCCAAAGGACATGTATCTGTTAGCTTCGAAAAGTCCCTTTCATTGTTGTGACTTTGGTGCCTGATCAAGCATATCGAGAGTGATCTTTTCGTATGTATTTATTTCTGTCTTTATTTGGCGTTCTGGTTCAAGTAACCTATGCCTGGTAGTATTCCGTGAAAATACAATTATATCAAGAAAAACTCATTCAAATATAGATGATGAGTTAGTTGGGGATAGAACACAATTATCTAGGGGATCCATTCAGTCAACCCCATTTAGTAGAATCAATGAATGATTATTGTTGTTGTATATTAAGAACAACCCTCTTTTAGTAACATGGTTGGTTGTTGAAGCTGCTTTTGGTAGTTGTTTCGTCTGCTTTCTTTGGTTTTTCCGTCTTTCATGTTGTAGTGCAAAAAGGTGATCACTTTGGGAATTTTTTTTGTTTATACAAAAGGAAATGAAGATGTGGAAAACTTCTGTTATGTGTAAGTCCTATCTGAGAGGAATTATTAAGGACAATTGGTCCACTAATTAGATTGGCTTTCCCCCAATTGAATGCTGTTTAATCTGCTCTTCCACTCAGTAAGTGCAATCTTCCACCGCAATGTATTGATGTTTGGCATATCCTGGTTATGATCCATGATGCCAGTCCTGCCTGAAAAGTGAGAAAAGCTTTTTCATGTGAAATAGATACTCTAGAATAGGGCTGCAAACAAATCAAGCGGACCCAAAATTTAATTCGATTTTGATCTGAAGCAGTCTCAAATGTTTATTGGAGCCCAATTATTGTTGTTGGAGAGTTCTTTCAATCACTAGTGAACTCAAAAGGACCGTGGACTGCTGCACAATGTTTAAACTGGTAGCTAACCCATGGATTACACGTAGCTGAACATTGTACAGACCCGTGTGGAAAAATTCCTCTGTCAAATTTCCGTGGTGTTTCTATGTTTCTAATAACTTTTGGTTAGGTTCAATGACTGTTCAGTACAAGAAGAAAAATTCCATCTGAACATTCGAGGTCATTCTTATCGAACCTTGTCATGCAACTTTGCGCCAAGACTTAATTGTCCAATACATTTTGGCTTTTGGATGCTAGGAAGCTGAATAAGCTAGTGTCTGATCCTCGTGATTTTTTTGTAGGATGGAAATGAACTATTTTTCAGGATTAAGAAGAATACTCAGCTGAAGAAGCTTATGAATGCCTATTGTGACCGGCAATCGGTGGATTTCAATTCTATTGCTTTTCTGTTTGATGGTCGCCGCCTCCGAGGGGAGCAAACTCCAGATGAGGTCTCATATCTCTTTCTCTCTATCTCTCTCATTTTCTAAAAGATCAATTTTTATAGCACCCAAACACAAATATTTTATACTTTTATCTTTTTAGCTGGAAATGGAGGACGGTGATGAAATAGATGCAATGCTGCACCAGACTGGAGGCACCATTGCTTAGCCGGGATAATGATAATGAAATGGCATTGAATTAGTATAAATCCGTTTGTTTGACTTCTTTAAGCACAGTTTAGATGGCTTTCTGTAATATATTTGGTTTCTAAGAATCTAATATGAAAGTCGCATCTTTGCTAATTATTCTTCTTTTGTCAAACACAGTATTTAGTTGTGCCCTATGTTTTTATGTGCAGTGTGTCAACCGTTTTCAGTGGCTTGATTTTCTTCCTGATTTTTTATGGTTGGTAAAATATTTGCCATAGGTTCAATGATATTTCGTCTCTCAGATTGTTGTAGTGGTGGGGCTAGAGAGGGTTGACGGGATAGTCATTTTACACTCAGAAACAATTTTTTTTGTTGCACTGCCCTTTTTTCCAGTTTTCTTACTCCCATATTTCATCCAAGTAAAAAGCGGATAATAGTCTTGAGATTTACTAATTAACATTATATGTGGTCGATTGCAAACAGAGATAAAAGTTTGGTTTCTTTTATTTTTTCAGAGTAGATGAAAGTTGATTTGAAGTACAGTAAATTATAAGATGAAATTGAGGTGGTGCAACACTGTCCGCGAGGGGCAACAATGTAGCTCACACTCTAGCACACCACGCATTTAGGTTTGGAATGGATTTTGCGTGCTGGGATTCAATCCCATTATTTAAATAGAATTTAGAACCATTGAAATCTTTTGTAAAGGCAAGATTGAGAATTTTATATGAACTTGTGACTTTTTTTCATAATTAAAAGACAATTTCGGTCGAAGCCGAATCCCAGGGTAACAAAACAGATGATGATTCTCAGGAAAAAAAGAAGAAGTTAGATTTATCTATTTATTTAATAAGAATAAGAATCTTACCCCTATATTCATTTAATACTTTTCACAACCATCTTGAACAAAAAATATGACTTCGTCCAACTGGAAATACAACTATATATCTTACGCCTAAACAACATTTTATATGCAATAAAGAAATATATTTCTCACATTCTATTTTGGGTTAAGAAATATGATTTTCAAAATATAAACTAAAATATATGTGTCCTTTTATAGAAGAATAGTAGAAAACTATGTGAATTTTCTCTAATTTTTTAGTTCAATTTTAGAACCCATAGAATCTTATACTTTTTAAAATTATCTCACATTATGAGTTTACAAACATTGTTAGCTCTTTATTTATGGATTTATAAAGCAAAGATTCCCAAACATTGGAAATTGGAATAATGGTATGGTTGGTGAATTTCAGATGATTGGTAAAAAAGAAATTATAAATTATACTTTTAAAATAATCGATTAACACGTCCAATTATATTCCATGGCCCATGGTTTATTAGGTCATAAGGGTAGTGTGGCAACGCTCGAAGAATATCATTATTTTCTGTTCAAATACAAGTTGGTTGAGAATCGCGAATATTGTAGGACCCATTCTTTATTAGCTCATATTAGTGCTGATGAATGAATTCCAAGATAAAATCCTAGACTAATAACTCAATAGTTTTAATTGAGCCTCGTACCGTACCAGCTTGGTAACAACTTAATTCTCGTTTGGAAAAGACTCGTGTTTGAGTCTTACGATGTGCGTACAAAATCTTTAGCCCCTTCCACTAAAAAAAAAGAAGGAAAACTCCATAGTTCCAACAATCCAATTATTGAACCAACCGGGACTTATAATACTGTAAAAGAGAAGTATTACTTTGTTCATTCATGCATTTGATATCCGAAGAATAAAGGAAGCGTTTAAATTTTAGGAAACGATTATCATTAGCAAAATGCTTTTCTACATTAAGGTTATATTTTCCCAACCATTTTAAAAGTGTCTTTAATGGTTAACACTGAATATATCTAACAATAATAATAAATGGGCATTTCACATCTCAAATAAAAACAAAATATGACGCATAAAATCCATCGGGGTAGCTGAGATGGGTAAGTGCAGTATGCTTGGGTCAAAAGACGACAAGTTCAATTTCTGTCTCTGCCTATCTCAGTTTGAGCCTGTCGAACCGGCTTGCTTAGTGTGGTTTACCTGGCTGGCGTGGTTGGCAGGCTATTGCGTCAGTTCGAGTGTTTACTCAGTGCGCACCCTACGGATAACGACTGCGGGTTCCCAAGTTATATATAAAAAAAACATGCCGCATAAAAAAATATAGTGAAGTCCAAAAATAATTTGGGTTTTTTTAAAAAAAATAATTTAAATAATTTTTTCCAGAAATAATACAAATTGTGGGCCACTGTGTGGCTGACGCTATGAAGAATTTGGCAGAGTCTCCATGATATTGAATTTTTCGGCGACCGGACATTTCTGGACTGATTTTAGGTATTTCTAGAAAGTTTCATGATTTTCGACTTGTGGTTGAATTATCATGAATGTTTAAAAGTCTTATTCAAAATTACAAGTTGTGTACAAAAATGATTCTTAAAATTGTTCGACCACATATCTGGGTCACTAATCACAATAAATTACCTTACATAATGATTACAGATTATAATTGGCATTTGGTTCAATCAAGTCAATCCAATATTAAGCTATGAGGTGGTGTTTACTACCAGTTTCTTTCTACACAGCCCCTTTGACCTGGAATTTACAGTACATTGTTGTTCATTATCTTTCTTGTCATATAATATCATATTGTACATTACCTCGTTTTATTGGTCATCTTGATCTGCATATTTAATTATTTTGAATGTTATTGATTACTGATCGATTCTTTTGATTGAATAATTCCTTTGACTGAATAAATGACTGACTGGAGCCTTGGACAACAGACATTAGTCTGGATATTGAGTGCACTGGACAACGCGGCTTCAGTCCGAAAAAGTGAGTCCAATGAACAACAGATGACAATCTTGGTATATGGTTCATGTGAACAACACGCAACATTTTACGGTCTGGAGAATGGTTCATCTTGGCTCGTAAATGAATGATTGTACAGATTCTATCTGAATATGAGGGAAAAGTGCTACATCGAACTGTCCGGTGGGAGCCACCTTTTTACCCACGATATTCAATTTGAAATCCCGAATCATCACTATTCATTATTGATAATATCTTTGTTACGACATATCATATTGGGAAATTGGAGTATTTGATAATTACAGATATGAAAGCTATTGTTATTCCTCACTAAGTTCTCGAAGAATTAACCTCTGTTTTCCTTGTCATTTACTGTGAGTTCCAGATACAGAAGTACCGAAAACAGAATCAGAGGAAAATTAGGAAAAGGAAATGAATGATTGACCATAAACACTTCCGCTATTTTCGAAAAGGTTTAAAACTCTCGTACAGAATATTCTTAGAGAATGTGGTACCTGCCAACAAGAGAATACAATCTGTCTCAAGTTGGGTCCCACATTTTCTTTATTAAACAAATAACTGATGTAAATTATATTTGATGCGAAAAACCTGTATGATTTAACAATAAAAGGGATTATGCACTATGGTTACATGAGATTAGACTTAATTAAGATAATGAAAACACATTTAATTGAAATATATACAATTTATTTTTTTAAAAAATAATGCAATTTCGTTTTTCATGAGCAATGCTATAACGAGAGGCAAGCTGATAAATCTTGTAACTTGTAAGAATCTCTACGTGCGCCATTTGAGGACACCTTCATGAAAGACAGAAAAGGAGATTGTGCTGAACGAACAATCATTATCCAGCATCCAACAAGGTGTAGTATGTAACACAGATGCATAAAAGAACACCAGCGTATAGACAAACATGGAACAGCTAGACAAATAGATAATCCAATAACGTGCCAAACATTGTTTGCTCTACTCGACAAAAACCAAAGTAAACACACGACAGCCACAGACTACGATAGCTGATGACCCGAAATCTGAGCTCGGAACCTAGCAATTCTGCTCAACATGCACCATAGCAGGAGGAGAGAAACCTTTACGAACCTCCCCGTCTTCATGAGATGGAGAGGCAAGAAGGGACTCCTCAGAAGCGGTCTCGGTGACGACTTTAGCCTCATCGCTACAGCAGCAAATGGATTGAAATATAAGATTCTTCACTTCTTGAATCCTCTCTTCAGAAAGGGAGACCTCAGCCAACAGCCTCCGAGCATTTTCTGTGGATGCTTCCTCATAATCCTTCTTGTGTTTCAGTACAATATGTCCACTAATCTCCCACACTGCAGGATTGACTTGCGTGTCGAGTAGCTCAAGACTCACTTCCCCTGAAGCCCGTTTCACTGCATAGCACTGATTATTCATACACGACCAGAAGTTAGCTACATTGACTTGAACAGCAGAAATACGTAAGACTGGCTTCGAGTTACATCAACTTTCTGAAATTATGTCTTTTTTTACCTGTGGGAAGAGGAAAACACGTTTTCCAGAATCAGCAATAAGTACATTGTAAGGAACATTATTCTCTTGCAAGCAAATACATGCGTCTGAAGCCACATTTGCTAACTCTTCCAGTGTATTTCCACCCTCGAAAACAAGACCTCGCACTGGATAGTTATGAATATCCGAGATTTTCACTCCAGTTCTCATAGTGATTATCTTCTTTGAAGAAGCCCTTTCAATTGGGAAAGGTACAGCTAAGTAATATGCCTGAAAGTGGAGGTGATTGACAGTTGCAAATGCACCTAAGCTATTGTAACCCACTCGGAAGTAGGGGTTCCCAGATTCTACAGCCATAAAGAGAGCAAGCAAGAAACTCTCACGGTCGATCCTCTGCGGCAGGCATTCAAGAATCCGAGGAATCAGCAGTACATGTCCATATTCAACTGGACTAACCTGTTATCTTAATCAAACTATGACGATTACCTATCACCGATATAACAGCACCCGAAAAATTAAATAAAGGAAAGTAAAATATATCATACATTAATAGCCACAATGCTAGGCGGCTTGTCAATGTCAATTGGTGCAGTTGGAAAGAACTGGGCCTCATTGCTCTGACTGGCCCCAAACTGAAAAAGCACTTCTTCTCGCTCCACCTTAGTGAAGTTGAACTTGTTCACATCAAAGGGTTGCAAGACCTTATCGACAAGAAACTCAGTAGGCCTCTTCTTGAGGTGCCTGCCCTCATTCAGCTGAGCAATGAACCCATAGTCCCCAGGAATCACCTATAAACCATTTTTATTCACAAACAATTACGCTCAACGGAAAACCTTTGGGTTCGGACTAAAAAAATTACTAAAAAAAGGATTAGTTAAATAAAATGACAACCTTGGTCTCACAAGCAGTGACATCATAGCGAAATAGGCCTCTCAGCATACGCTCCTCCCACTGCCCACAAGAACAATAAATTACAGATAAGATTACTTATATCAGTAAAAAATAAATTAATCCAAGTGTTTACCTCGCCAAGAAGAAGGGAGTCCAAGAAATCAATTGAAGGACCATTATACTCAGAGCCAACTAAACTCTTGTCACAAGGAAACTTGTTTACCGTCTTACAAACGTACAAAGGCAGTTTTGCACCTGATAAAACAAGATCCATTAATTTCACCAAAAATTAC
Organism: Haberlea rhodopensis; assembly: GCA_907163345.1. Taxonomy (NCBI): domain Eukaryota; kingdom Viridiplantae; phylum Streptophyta; class Magnoliopsida; order Lamiales; family Gesneriaceae; genus Haberlea; species Haberlea rhodopensis. The sequence continues at coordinate 4,804,991 of CAJQUN010000020.1, read as the reverse complement.
AAATACCACAGAAACAACCAATAATCACCAGGAAGGCAACAGCTCCTGAGGCAATTGCGGCAGCAGCCGCAGGGATGGCGAGCGCCTTCCTCCGTATCTTCCTTTTGGAAGTCGGAAACAACTGTAGGAGCCCTCTTAATGCTCATCATCATCTTAATATTTGTATCTTTAAAAAAACTTCTTTCTGGTAGAATGAGACAAATTCTTGATCTTTCTTGCTACTAGCAGATGTATTCTTAAACTAAGTGGTAAAAAGCGGAGATTCTTGCTTGAATAATAGAATATTATCTCTTAAATACGTGAAAATATTTACAAACGGTGGGAACTAATAGAGGAAGTAACCGCCGCCGGCAAGGAATAGCAGATCTGAAGGGCAGCCCCCTTCAGAAGGCAAAGCTCCACGTCCGCCGTGCGTCGCAGGGTTGCTCTCGATTACGCAGCCATTGCGTCGTACCTCAGGGACATGAATAGCAGCGCGACTAACTCCGAATAAAGCCGTGATTTTCGACAACTTTTCTTCCCCGGGTATTACCCCCCTTTCAAGAAAATAGAAAAAAAGAATTTCGCGCACCCTTTCACTTAAAATCCACAGCTGAAGACAAAAGGGGTGCAAAGATTGCTTCGGATTTCCAGAGGAAGATGAAGAGGAATTATTGGAGTTGGTGACGGGTAGATTACTGCATCGTGCGTAATTATTTGAGCGAGGAAAGTGAACGGTTTATTAGGTCGCTCCGAGATTTACCTGTTACCGGGTGCACATTCTGACGTCACATGACATATCAGTTTTCTCGGATAATATTTCCTGCAAGTATTAAATAAGATATCCAAATAGAAATATTCGAGCATAAAATATCCGAACACTATTAAACTATGCTCGATATACTGGTTAGTGGAAGACCCGAACGTAACCAACGAATCAACCGAAGGAGATAAACGTGCAATAATGGATCGCGGATTTCTCGGACATGCTTGCCCCAATAACGCCACGATCAGAGGAGGTCGTGTTCCGGATTTCCCGCGAGTTGACCGCCGGGATCACCTTATAAATACACACTTGTGGTCTCATTGTAAAAGGTTGGAATTTTGAGGCAAGAAAAGACTCCGAAGAGAGCATTTTAAGTCTGTTCGGTCATTTTCTATATTCATTTCTGTTATTCTTGTTTAGGAGTTTGTTATTCTTGTTTCGAGTCTGAGTCCTGTAACAAATCTATTTTTTATAGTAAATAATTTATACTGGACAAGGTCCCGTGGTTTTTCCTTAATTATTGAGGGTTTTTCACTTAAAAATTGTGATGTTTTTTGTTTATTTTTCGCAAACACTTTGTTATACCAAACACAAGAGATAACGAATCACATCACGTCCTAACGATAGCGACGGCGAGTTCACACGTTAATTAAAAAAAAAAACACATATACAACACGTAAAATAAAAAAAAAATAAAAAAAAATGTTGACCTGTCAATAGGCAGCTGCCATAAAGGGAAAAACGCACAATTAATTCGTTTCAATTGCCACCCTGCGTGATTTCACCACCTCTAAATCTTCCCCCAATCAGAACTCCGACTCCCGATCTGAGCATTTCGCCTATTATCTTTGCTCTACCGGAATCGGAAGGTGGAGCAAATCTTAAACTTTTAATCGAATTCCGTCTGTATATCTCTTCGATCTAGTGTCGAGGTGATGGCGGGCGCCGATGCTGCGGCAAGTCTCCGTTCGTCCGTTGCCCCTGCCAACCTGCCTCTCGTCTCGGCCTTCCTAGCATGTGCTATAGCTCAGTTTTTAAAGCCTTTCACTACTTGGTACTTTTGTTTTTACACATTTTCTTTGTATTCTAATTTTCATACTGTAGGTTGAACTTGATTTTGGCCGCTAAAATTTAATTTTCTTTAAATTGCCCGTGAAAATAAAGATTTTTCTTCCATGGCAGTATATGCCTTGATTTTGTAAAATATCAACTTATTGATTGATGGATACAGGCGAGGCTGTGATTACTTTTTGTTTTTTTTTTTTTCAAATTGCATTCACTGGATTATTTCCTTTTCCGTTTGTAATTGGTGAGGGATGTTTAATATTTTATAGCTTCGCGTGCAGTGTATTATTCTAAAATCAAGGTCGTTTCTTACTTGATTTTGTTGCTAAGTTATTGTCTCAGGGATTAACACCCATGGGTAGTGATGATTTCTTGTGGTTTATAAGCAAATTCAATAGAATTTTATCATGCACGCAGTTATCCTCATGTTTTTCGCAAAGAGATATGATAATTGAAGAAACATACATACATGTTACATGTTTGAGTAATTTTGGTAGATGAGAATGTATAATAAATCATAACAGGTTGTCAAAGCTCTCTGCTTTCTTGTGGTTAATCTGCTGCTTTTGATTTTGATGCTCATTTACTGAGTAGTTTCCTTTTAAAAGGAGAAACTTCAGTTTGGTTTGCTATTTTTCCCTTCTTATTGGATGCTTTGGTGTATATACCTTTTTAAGAAGGTTTACAATTATATTATTTTATATTTATAATAGTCATTATTTACCCAAGAGTTATCAATTAATAAATTCTTGTTTCTCAGACCCATAAATGTGATTACTGTTTCATCTCATTGAGTTAAAACATAAGATTATTATTGCCTAGATGCGAAAATGACAACTTGAATTGCAATCAACTTAAATCATCTATGCTGCATCACATGAACAATTTCCATGCATTTGTGTACTTTTGCAAAAGAAGAAACAAATTTCCCTTGCTTCTTGTTTCTCTTAGAAACGAATGCTACAAATACTAGAAAGCTGGTCGTCATAAATGGAGTCTTGATCATGGCCTTTTTTTTTTGAATGAATCTCCATATGCATGTACTAACAAGATTACATCAATGAAGAGTTCTGTCAACCTTGAAGTTCAAAATGACTTCTGGAGTGACATACTTTAATTGAGTTCATCTTATCTAGAGAAAAGGAACGCTATGCATTTTTGCATATTAGAACAGGAGGCTTCCGTAAAGGAAGTTTTGTGGTATGTACATGATGGATCTTTATCAGGAATGTTAGTATTGTGGACTGTTGCATGGTGATTGAGAATCAATTCCTAATTATGATTTCCTTCATGCTTCTGATATATGATCTTTATCATTTGTTTCTATCTTTGACTACGTACGCGACAATATTTTTAATTTTAGCATCCTTTCTCATATGGGTAATTTTTAGTTACTCTTGTCATCTTGCAGTTTTTTGCTTGATCTTTCAACATTTTCCCTTAGACATGCAGGTTGAAGGATAAAAAATGGGATTCTAAAAGGATGCTTGGCTCAGGTGGGATGCCATCATCACATTCAGCAACTGTGGCAGCTCTTGCTACTGCTATTGGGCTGCAAGATGGATCTGGGGAATCGTCATTTGCCATTGCAATAGTCCTGGCATGTGTTGTATGTATTTTCTAAACCAGGTTTTCTTCGTACTTTTGCATTGACTGCTTGTTTAGGCCTTTATTTGCATGATTACATCAGAGATGTTACTTTTTATGTGTGTTTGGTTGATGAGGGGATTGATTTCACTTACATTTTTCATGGAACATTAGACTTAAAATTCAAGATCCATAAATGATTGCCTGATCCATTGTTAGTTTTGGCTTCTTTTATTTCTCAAGACAATTCTTTTCCCAAGTTGTCTGACGCTAAGGGAGAAAAAAAAATAGGCCATTTGCTTTAATATTAGATTTTGTATTAATTTGATATCATGTTTTCCTCTATGAAAGAGATATGTATTGCTAGTTTTCTTCTTAGGCTTAAGGTTTGGGCATAATAAGGTCAACCACACGTACTTTTTAGGATTCTGATTGCAACTCCTCCTGACATTGTGTTAATTTGCTGGATACATCAAGTCTTCTGCATAGTCTCTTCCTCTTAAGAAAGGATAAATATCCATCGACGTATTTTTCATTGCATACTCGTTCACAACTGGATTTCTTTTTGGCCAATATGTTATTCAGTTAACACTCTTCTTTTTTCTTGCTAATTAATTGTGATATATGACAGGTAATGTATGATGCTACTGGCATCAGACTTCATGCTAGTCGGCAAGCCGAAGTAAGATTCTTCAAATTATATTATTATTGGTTCCTTTTAGCCTTTAGTTTCTTCAGGTAGTTTAATTCACTTTAAATCATTTGATGTGGCAAAATGGAACTGAAATACTTGAGAGAACCCTGTCTTCCAATAATTGCTTCATATTTGCATTAGGCTATCCATGACACTTCATATTAATTCACTCAGGTTTTAGTTCTGGGACTGAATAGATCAAACTCATGGTCATGTTTCTGCAATGTAATACTTTTTTTTATATATTTATTTTGTAGTTATTGAACCAAATTGTGTGTGGATTACCTCCTGAGCATCCTGTTGCTAATGTCAGACCCCTTCGAGACTCACTCGGTCACACTCCACTTCAGGTATGAATGTATGATTAGTCATACTCATATTGGTTGGCATCATTGCAACATGTTCTCATGTTAAAATTTGTTCCAATTTGACTAACTTGGTAGGTTCTGATCTGTTTATGTATTTAATTGTTACTGTTGGGGTTTCCTTCCCTTGGAAAATTGATGACTAGCATTGGACATATGATACATGCCCACTCTTGATATAATTACTTCAAATGTGTCTGATAACTGAAAACAAGTTGCTCTTCCTACCTACACGAGCACTTTCTTTTTTTAAGTCTAAGAAACAGAAATCCGGTGTTGTCTGAGTGTTTCTTTCCTCCTATCCAACTCCATCGGGTCAAGTAAATGGATTTGGAAATACTTGCAATATTTATCAGCCAAATAAATATGGAGTAGGGATGCAAATGAATTGAATTGAGCTGAGTACTACTTATTCGTATTCAAGCTCGAGTTCATATTTTTTAAGTTGGCTCGAAACTCACTCTTTTGGAATCGAGTTTGATTGACGTAGAATTCGAATTCCAGTTCGATTCTTTTGGTTTGAACATAATTATTAAACTCTATTCGAAGAGTGCTCAAATTATGATTCAAGCTTGTTAACATATTAAGTTATATAAATGGATTTTAAATAGATCACTAAAATCAAGTCTATTTATTTAAATGTACACTAATGTTGCGTCTGAATGGGCATATTTGATGTGGTTATTGGCGTTTGAGTTGAGAAAGGATGTCTAACTTTAATTTCAAATGACATGGTTGCATTTGAAATCCATCACATTTACTAATATGGGTGATGGAATTGTTAGAAATTAGATGGATTTGAATTTCATTTAAATTGCATTCATCCGGGTTAAATATATCCGAATTCAAGATTGCAAATACTTCAATTCAAACACGTTCTAGGAGAATTTGCTTTTGTTATCTTACTAAATGCGTTCTCCTTTGTACATTACAATGGCCTTGGGTTTTAAATAGATATCCGAATGTTGATGATGCCAAGGTATTAACAAAATCATTTCACTGCATTATTGCCTGCCTTGTCCTAGCTGAAGGTCGCCCAATTGATTAACTACAGGTTGCTGGTGGTGCTTTGCTGGGGTGTATGGTAGCATTTCTCTTGAGAAGTTCAACTTGAGATTTTTTGACTTTTTTGGATATGGCAAAATATGGCGCATAAACTTCTGTAAAATGAAGCATCCCAACTCGAAGAATTGGTAATGGAGGTTCTGATTCATGTCAAGGTGATGATGCAGTTCTTGTTCCCAGGAGATGATAATTAATTGAAGTCCATCTTGTAAGCTCTGTATAGTGACTCTTTCCAATTTTTGCTATGCATCAACAGCCGGATCTTCCAATTGTTTTTTCTAAATTTGTTGATCATAGTTTAGGTTACAGGTTACAATTATGTCATACTTCAGCCCGAATACTATATGTTTGATAAAAAAAAAACGTTGTAATATTATGGAGCTGGGTAACCGGTGGCGAAGATACTTTCGGTGAACCGCGAAACTTAAAACAGGGAAAGAACCCTGATATCATTGCTTGCCGTTATGCCCATCTTTGGACCCTATACTTCAAGTCTCTTGGAATGCTCTCAAATGTTCTATAGCATTTTCTCAGATTACTTTAATTGTCGCAGATTGATCAACATGTCAGTCATAAAATGTTGCTGCTGGCGAAGTGAGCTCATTCCAACTATCTCGCCAAGTATATTTTTTTCTGTATCACGAAGGGCTTGCAATATCTCCCCTTTCTTCAAATTAACCCATTTTTTCTTGTTATGTTTATTTCTTGAAAAACGATACGTAACTTTGCACTCAAAATACATTAATCATATTTATCAAAATTGTTGTAGCCTTCTCATAATGCCATGCGATCAAATAAGAAGTCCTCAATTTCTTCACTTGGGAAACCTATTTTAGAAAGAGTTGGCCCCAATTTTACCATTTTAAATGGAACCGTCCATTAGTTAAAGATTTAACAATGTGGATAAGGTTGTCGACGTTTATCACGCTGAATGGGCTCATCGTGTCGCACCTTTTATAAGAGTTTGAGGTATCAACTTATTTCCTTGTCAAAGGATTCAGAATAGATGATGGACTACAACTAGGATAAGCATCATGTCGTATTAGACTTCCATCTAGATATTAGTACATACGCAATATTTGTGTAATTTTTTACTAGGATAGCATGCTATATGTATTAGCTTGGTTAAATATAATCAACTGTGTTCATTAATAAACCATATTTGTATTTAAAGATTTATGATGTTCTATCATATGGTATTTAACTTTTTTTTTTAGTTTTTTTAGTAAATGACATCAATCCTCCCAGATACTCTTTACGAAATTAGAAATCATAAGGGACGGGATAACATAGAAGAGGAAAAAGAGGACTTGACGATTAACATTATATATGCGCTAGTGCGATGCAGTTAACGAGCTATCAACGATGTTTAGTTGGCTTCATTCTGGTTCCCCCAATGAGTGATAATATGATAAGAATTACACATTAAAAATCACACTTCTACAGAGAAAGATGAGGTGTCGTCATCATAATCTTAATACAAAAAATCAACTGAAGATAGTCTCCGTGCAACTTCATTTTTGCTGCCACTGGGCCCATAATAGGGTCCACTTATCTTCAACCCTCTAAAGCCAAAAAAAAATAAATAACATGCGTTGTCCGCCGACCTTATCCCGAAAAGACCAAAATCTAATTCAAGAGAGATATTTTTCGACCACATTATAGCTGAATCACTTGCCATATGCAAGTCACTATCTAGGCAGGGGTTAATTAATGTTGGGAATTTGACCCTCCAAATTCACTCATCAGGATGCATCTTTTATGTGGAAAGCAAGTAAAAGAAGAAATAACAACAACATAAGGATTTAACGTGGAAAACTCCCAAATCAGGAGAAAAACCACCAGGATCAAAGAAGAAAATACACTATATGAAAATTATTACAACCACATAATTTTTCTTCTCACCCCAAACACACCCACAAAGCTTTCCCATTAGCCACACTTTATAACTCACACCCCCTTACAAAAAAGACACCTAATAAAATCTTTTCTGATGTGGAAGCTCAGTCACAGCTGCAACCACAAAGCATACTAAGAATTTTACTGGATTCTAAAATAAGATAGAAATGTATCTAAAGCCAAAAGTTGCTAAACAAATTATTGACTGGTGCACTTAAATCAAAGACCCCTTGCCATCTTTTATACACAAAGCTTTGCCCCAAATTTAATATCCCACCGATGTGGGATATTTGACAAAGCCCAAATCCAGCAATCTCTACCTTGTGGCTTAGTCGTCCCACAACACTCCACCTCGATGAAGATCTTCATAGCTTCCGCTACTAACACTGCAAAACAGTCATAATTCTCAATGTAGAGAATTATCATGCTCTACCATAAAAGCATACCCACTCATAATAAGTCATTCCAAGCATTTCAATTCGGCCCTTGCTGAAAATTATGGTGCAACTTCCACGTTTTGGCTCTCTTGAAAGTTAATCATCCATCGACATGAATTTCCACCACACATCCTGCATCAATGCCAAACCAATGCCCGTGTGGAAAACTGTAGACCCGCTAACATTTACATCCTTTTCCATGGCAACTTGGGGACAACGGCATGTCATAAGAATGTACATGTCCTTTTTCACAGGATATCAAAAGAGGAGACAATGTTAGCTTAATTATCAGCATATCCACTTGCTGATACTGAGCAATTTGCCAAACCTGCTCCAGCTCTTGGACGATTTTTCTTGATATGACCAGGTTGTCCACATCCCCGGCAGGATTTCTTCAGAGTTCTTTTTTCAATTATGAGCCACCATTGCAAAACTTTAATGTGAACCGTTACTCCCGCCAAGTCTCCTCTCTTCAGAAAGAAGCTTACCAGTAACCTCTGAGAAAATGATTTTCTCCCTTCCATGAATCAGTATCGGCTTCATCTGCTCATACGAACGTGGAAGAGACCAGATGAGTCTCAAGGCCTGATCCTCATCATCAATTCTAACTCCAATGGATTCCATCTCTGAAACAATTTCATTGAGAACGCTTAAATGATCTGAAATAGTAGCACCTTAATTCATTCGCAATGTATGAAACTGCTCTTTCAGATACACCCGATTTGAGACGCCTTTTGTCTGATACAACTCTTCTAGTTTTTCCCATAGTTCCTTCGCCGTAGACATTCCATGCACATTTGCAAGAACATTTTTGGCCAGGCACAGACAGATAGCACTTGCTGCTCTCAAATCCAGATCCTCACAATCTTCATTGCTTATTACAGCTTTACCTGTTGCACTAGTCGTTCCACCAGTCGAACTAGTATCACTGCTGCTTTCAGGGAATACTCTGTCCTTCAACGCCTTCTGTAAACCAGGCTGAATCAACACATCCTTGACTTGCACTTGCCACAAACCAAAGTTGAGTTTCCCATCAAATTTCTCCACATCAAATCTGACTGCATTTGAAACTCTGATTCCCGACATTTCTTGTGATACTTTGATGAATTTTACCGTAGACCTAAATAGTACACACTAAGTAAGTTCCCAGGAAAGAGAATCTCGATCTTTCCTAGACAGAACTTCAAGGTTCCCAGGTAAATTGGTGGGGTCACAATGGTCCCACTTAAATACTAATTTTCCTAGACAGAACCTCCTTAGTCACTATGTATTCACGTACCACACCAAAGCTCAACCGTCGCAAAAGAACCCAGGCTCTGATACCACTTGTTGGGAATTTGACCCTCCAAATTCACCCCAAGGATGCACCTTTTATGTGGAAAGCAAGTAAAAGAAGAAATAATAACAACACAATGATTTAACATGGAAAACTCCCAAATCAGGAGAAAAACCACCAGGACCAGAGAAGAAAATACACTATATGAAAATTATTACAACCACATAATTTTTTTTCTCACCCCAAATACACACACAAAGCTTTCCCACTATCCACACTTTATAACTTACACCCCTTACAAGAAAGACACCTAATAAATCTTTTCTGATGTGGAAGCTCAGTCACAGCTGCAACCACAGAGTATACTAAGAATTTTTTTAGATTTTAAAACAAGAGAGAAATGTATCTAATCTAAAGTCAAAAGTTGCTAGACAAGCTATTGACTGGTGCACTTAAATCAAAGGCCGCAAGCCTTTTATACACAAAGCTTTGCCCCAAATTTAATATCCCACTGATGTGGGATATTTGACAAAGCCCAAATCCAACAATTAGTACTCTGTATAGGCACAATTAATTAAGATTAAAGTTTTAATTATTATTGTTGTAGTATAGATAATTATGAATCATGTATCGGTAGATCTGAGATTCATTGGACTGCTCCTATCAACTTTGCAACAACGAATTCTATTGTAATTTAAATTAAAAAAAATGAAAATATCTTGTTAAATGCAAGAAATATGAAAATATGCTTTTGTTTCATATTTGTACACAAATGTGTGATAATGTATTTTTCATGATGGAATGTTTTTTTAATTATTTTTAACTCTTTTTTCCCCTGATTGTGGGATAAAAAGTTCAACCAAGACCAAGGTTTGACAAAGCTTCCTGCTAATACATATATATATGCGCCAGAAGGACTTGCTACTGCTCACCACTAGCTTAGTGCCTCATTCAAATAGAAATCACTCAATACTCATTCATACAAATGGAAACATTCGATAAAACCCAGATTGTAAAGCTTCTTTTAGTGGCTGCTTTCCTCGTAATTACAACACTCCTTCATTCCACTGCATCTCTGAGATCCGCAAATCTCTACTTCATCGTTAATTTTATCATCATTGCAGTTGCAGCAGAAGCTGGGCTTTTCTCCTTTTTCCTCCTATCTTCTGAAAACGAGAAACCTGCTGCTGTCTCTGTTGATGTATCGCAGAAACCTGTGATCATTTCCGGGGGTTTTCCTTATCGTAAGGAGAAAACAGATGGAGCTAATTGGCCTCATCAATCTGCCAAGATCACCCAACTTGCAGAAATGTGTTCCTCGGACAATATTTTTGGAGTAGCTGAGGTTCACAAGACTCCGAGCATCTTTTTCATTGGAGGTGGCGAAAGTGATAGTGAAGCAAAATATTTTGTTGAAGATGATGAAGGAGAAGAAATTGGGGAGGTGATCAGTGGGCAAGAATTGTTTCAGAAAGCTGAGAATTTTATTCGGAATTTTCATAACCAATTGAATATCCAGAGAGAGGAATCATTGAAGAAACTCGATGATTATAATCAGAAAGCCATCTAACTAAGCATGCATGATTATCCCCGTATGTAAATTGATAAGATTGTTGTATTATCATATCCTTTTTTAGTTATAATTTGTGAGGGTTAGTGATATGCCATAAAGTGAATTTATCATAACACATTCACATGTGTTGTTAAATAACAAAGATGTCCAATATGCTAAATGATCGCAAGAGCCCTGCTAATTTGGATAATCATAATAACATTAAAAAACTACGTAAAAGGGTATTAGACTACAAAATCAATTTGGAAAAAAATTATTACATCCCAAAAACCAAAATTAAAAATGAATTTACAACTAACACCTTAGTTTAAAAAAAGGGAAAATTGCAAATAGGTGTTGTTTACAGAAACTTATTACAAATAAATCTGCAAAAAAAAACTTCTTACCAAAAAATACACTTAGGAGAAAATTATATTCACATAAGTCCAATTTTTTAACTATTGGTTTGAAAAGGTATTTTTTAGTTACCAAAATACCCTTCAGTTGAAAATATCCTAAACCTAATTTCAGATCTTAATTTTCTTCCTCATCCCGTCGCCCCACACCTTAAATTTTCTGTTGAAATTTTTCGGCGATTCTCAGATCATTATTTTCTTCATCATCTCGTCACCTCATCTAGTCGCTTCATCCCTAAAAAGTATTTTGCTAAAATGTTCTGTACATGAAATATGTTTGAATCGAATCATCTAAATTTTCGTAGCATTTGGAATCTTTTTGAATCGAAGAAGATCTCAGACTAGTCTGCAATATAATTTTCGGATCTGCTATGCGCATTTCATCGTGTGTGTGTGTGTATACTGTGTGTGTATGTGAATTATAAATTTGAACACCAATGCTAAATTATAGATATCGAAAGTCTGTTGGTATGTTTTTTTTTTTACTGATGCATATTGATGAAGAAGTAAGGTATGCATTGGTGTCCGTACTTGTTTGCTCATTTTCAAAATTTACAGTTTGACAGCAAGATGTTGCAATGAAGAAGATGACCCAGAGAAAAAATAACTGGTGCACGAAAATTATAAAAAGTAACCGGTGCACGAAAATATAACATTGGTGCACGAAAATCATAAAAAGTAATTGGTGCACGAAAATATAACCTTGGTGCACGAAAATCATAAAAAATAACTGGTGCACGAAAATGATAAAAAAGTAACTGGTGCACGAAAATTATAAAACAATAACTGGTGCACGAAAATTATAAAAAGTAACTGGTGCACGAAAATTATAAAAAGTAACTGGTGCACGAAAATATAACACTGATGCACGAAAATATAACACTGATGCACAAAAATACAACACTGGTGCACGAAAAATAACCTTGGTGCACTAAAATATAACACCGATGCACGAAAATACAACACTGGTGCACTAACTTTGTGTAAATTTTCGTGCATCAGTAGCTGTTTTAATTTTCGTGCATCAGTTACTGATTTTTCGTGCATCAGTTACTGATTTTCAATCTTTTCGTGCACCAGTTACTTTTTAAAAAATTTCGTGCACCAGTTATTTTTTATAATTTTCGTGCACCAATTAATTTTCGCTGGGTCATCTTCTTCGTTGCAAGTTTCAGACTGTAAATTCTGAAAATGAGCAAAGAAGCATAGACATCAATGCATAATAACTAAAAACCCTCAAAAGGCAACAAACAGTATATATATACACATATACACACACAAACACACATACACACACATACCAGAATTGAAAAAAAAATCTGGAAAAAAGTGATTGAACGGAAAATCGAAGAGATGAAGAGAAAAATTAAATGTAAGAAATCGTAACTGGCAAGAGAGATTTACGAAGCGATTTGAATCGCAGTGGTAAATGGAAGAGCTGGAACGTAGTGCTGAAAGGAAGAGATTGAAATTTTCTGAAATTGCCGCATTTTCTTATTAAGGACACTTTTGTCATTTTAACCTAAGGTGTACTTAAATGATTGCAAGTTTTTTTCCTGGACTAGGATGAATAAAGATTCAGTAAAAGGTACCGGCATGAACTTTGCCCTTAAAAAAACTATTGTATATGCACGCGACGCGTGTAAGGAAGAATAGTTAAAATAAAAGATGATAGTCAGCATTGAACCGCAACTGATGGGATGGATGATCGGAGGCCGGTTCGTCAGCCCTCATGGAATGGATTTGGGCTACTTTAAGATCAGGCCCTGTTTATTATTCGCTTGTCCATTTCATAATATTGTAGGATGGATTACGGGGAGGTACACTAGAAACATATTGTAAATAAATTTGAAAAAAAAAATATACATCAAAATAGACATAAAAGAATTGAATTCACATAAGTTCATTTTTAAAAGTTTTGATTTGATAATATCTTTTTCAATCCCCAAAATACCCTTTTTGTTTGAAAAGTCATTTCTTCCATTCTCTCTAGATTTTGGTTACTTGGAACTTGGAAGGCACCTCTTGCTTCTATCACTCTCTCCTTCGATTTTTCTGTGCATTTTGGTTCATCCTTCCCTGGTTCATCCTTCCCTTCTCTCTAGATTTTGTCCATTCTTAATTTTTGTAAACCTATGGACAATTTAAAAATTACTCTCCACTTCTAGAAAGGAGGCTTAAATTTGGTATTTTTATTTTGTATTTTACAAATTAGACTACAAACAATGTAGTTGCTGGACATAGAAACAAAGAAAGTACATTAATATGCACTTGGGTGGGAAAAAAAAAAAGAACTAAAAAGTATGATCGTCATAGTTTTGTGCATCTTTCAACTATGTTGTCTACTTTAATCGCATATTGTAGGGGCCTAAGCATCCGGCCCCCATTTTTATAATTTTTCTTATGGCAGCGCCTAGACCTGTTTACATGTGCCTGCCTGTTATTGTAGAGGGTCGGCCCACGGGCGACACATTCTTCAAAGTTGTCAGAACAGATTGGACCAATCAAATAAGTGGGTTGGGTCAAGAATTATTCGTAAATACGGGCCTAAATAAGCCAACCTATTGGGTTGGTGGGTCAACCAAAGGGTCACGGTGAATTGACATGTTGTTTTGATCAATAATTAAATTATAATAAAATTTGGATTAATTAATTAAAATATGATTTATAAATAATTTTAATTCATTAAGATATAATAAAATAATATTATTATTTTTTTGTTGGGTTGGAACGTCTAAATTTGCAACCCGCCTCACGTTGGATTGAGTAGGAGGTTCTCCATCCGCCTAGAGGTGGACCCAAACGGGTCGGGCTGACCACTTGAAAGCTTCTACCACTACGAGACCAAAAGAAAAAGAAAGAAACAACACGAGCAAAACATGAGGAAAAAACCAATATAATTGTTGTCAATGAATGCGGTAGGGACTAAAGGCACATGCCTACATGCTTCTAGCATTTGACCAATCCAGAAGTCACAGTTTCAGGTTTCTTTCTTTGCAAAAATCGCTCATATACTTTCAAGTCACACAGCATCTATACAGGGGCATCTCTGCATATGGTTTCGATTTAATTGACCATCATATGCTCGAATCCACTTCCTGCTTGCATAGGAGCCCGAGCAGCTTGCACGTTGAAAATCAACTGTTGTAACCACCTTCTAGTAGTTGGATCTTCCTGAAGAACACAGTAAGAATATTCAATACGCCTACTTACACGAACTTAGGATTAGGATATTGTATTCATTATAATGATACACGTTGCTACTTACACGAAGGCAGCTACTGAACGTTGCGTCTCTAAGCAAATCAGGCAGACAGCTTCTCAGTGCTTCACAAGCTCTACATATAACGAGGTGATTGGTTACACCAAATAAACGAGCAAATGCGAATGGAGAAAAATGAGAAGATTCTCAAACCAGTATTCGTGAAATTGTCCACCACCTTAGATTTTCAGACAACCGAAGATAGCATCTGATTATGTGCTTTAACAGGCGAGGAGAAGGCTGTTCAGCTTGAACAGTAACCATGTTTCCAAGTACTCTACCAACAGCATAGAACCGCTCAGCGGTCGTGCATATGTACTCTAAGCCAATATCATCAAGTAAAATCTTCTGCACAATGAATGTTGCTACCTGCCAACGATAATCCATGCTCAAATAAACTCAACCAACCATATGCTTACAACCCACAAAAAAGACTTAAACTGAACTATGGTGAATCATATGAAAACTGTTTTTTAGAGGTGGGATGCTAATAAAAGAAATATGGGTTTGAATGCTACTGCTGGCAGCGTCATGACCTTCGTATGTCGTTACTTGCATAAAAAATATATCATGAGGGATGCAAAAAGCTTATGAATCTAGCAATGGTTATCAGCGCCATGACCCAGTTTGCGGGAACCTATTGATGAAAAGGAAGCAGAATGGAAACCAAATAAATCAAAGCAAATACCATATGCAATGGACGACCATAAAGCCAAAAGTCATATGGGCGCAGAACCGTTATTTGGAAAAATTCTTTACTCAAAATTCATGGCACGAGGCTTCAACTGAGAATCTACAAAAATATTAATGAACTAAACAATTGTCTTGAAAGAGCTCAAACAATTAAACGAAAATCATCACAAAAATGTCCGTATTTCAAAGTCAAGAAATTTAACTTTGTATCAGCAGTTGATGCCTCGAGTAGAGCGTAAAAGCAACATTTACGTCAGTTTAACAAAAAGTGTCGCAACCGGTACCTGAAGAAGGTCATCTTCTTAAGATGGTTCCACAATTATCAAGCTAACTGATAGACTCTATTGCTGAGACTTATAAAGCGTTATTAAAACGTTAAGTACATGCACAGTTTTATAGAAAATGCATAGATGAAACTCAACTGTTTTTGACAATTCACTCCCCATCTCCATTGTGCGCAGGCACAAGGGAATGATCTCAGTGGAGAGAAGGAAACTAATAACTTCAGTGTCATCAACCTTGAAAAACACAAGACAATTTATTGTTAGAAGAAAAATCATGAACAAGGAAAATTTTCACACACTAGGAAGTAGGAACAAATAGGTACGACGAGAAGGGGGAGTGGGGAGAGAGAGTTGCAACTTAGCATTGACTTGTTACTAAACTATCTTCCCACACATCCAAAAGGTCGATAAGTTTGCAAAATAACTACCAGCAACTAAAACTGGAGAACAAAATGTACAATGTTCAATATCAGTAGAGAGTGCACGCAAGCAGGTGACAGGGGAATGGATAGGTACGACGAGAAGGGGGAGGGGGGAGAGAGAGTTGCAACTTTCCATTACAATTTCTGTTGTTCGAGAATAATCCTCTCTAAGTAGTAGAAGAGGGAGTCTCGTTATTATTCATGAAATTTGAAGATTAACTAGGTAAGTAGAAAATACCTTCACCAAAGCACCGATGACGCCTAAACTAGTTAGCCTCAAGTACTCAAAGGGCCTTGATTTGCTGGTTGTATTGAGAAAAGGATACAAGTAAAGAGGAACATGAGCTGCAATGGTAAAACATCAGATGACAACCAATCCCCAACATTTTGATGTTTCCAGACAACAACTTGACTCCATTCTTATTCACCTTGATAATATAAAGGAGAGACTACGATTCTAGAGAGGAACCAACACCAAAGAAAATCCTAATAGATTAAAATTCCATCTCATACACTGTTTGATAAGTAAACATGGCAGAACGAAAAACCATTCCAAGTAACAAGCATAAAACAACAAAGAACACGACAATCTACAAAAGAAAGAAACCTGCTGTGGAAAGAGTTGCTACCAAAACATAAGCTTCTGAGGATACAAACAAGAAAATTTTATGCAACCAACAAAATTTACCATTAAGGAACAGCATTCTAGTGTCCGGATGCGAGGCCACACACTGAAAAAAATTAAAAAGAACATTATTATTTTAGGATTGGAAAAGATCTAAAAATATTCTTAAAAAGCCTAAATACAAAAGTCAAGGAAGTAATCCAAATGACATTGCAGGCGCACAAATATAAAGTAGGCGCTTCAGTTTTTATGCTATGTTAGATTCTCGGTATGTGAATGTGGCTAAAAGTGAAAAGCTACATCATAAGAGAGAAAAATCCAAAGCCAAAAAATGAAGAAATAATATTAGAAAGATATACAGGCTTCCTGCCTGAACAGTGAGCGGAGTATGACAAGGATGATGCTCCACCACCGGATTTTTCTCATTTACACGAAATTGGACAATTTGTACCACATGAATCATGAATTGAATTAGAACCTTTTACCATTCTAACTCCTAAAAAAAGAGTCCTATTTGGGTTGATACTTGATACTTTGGTGGTGCCACGAACATGCAGTTGACAAGGGACTTGACTGATAAAAGCATGAAACAGAAGCAAAATACAAGCATATAACATAAATAAAAGCTAATATGCCTTGGGACAACACAGCGTGCATTAGGACAGAAGAAACAGTACCAAAGAAAAAAAGAATCTAATGAGCATCCCTTGAAAGAGAATACAAGAAAGAAAATTGCATGAAATTTTGAAAACAAAAACTATGAGACCTGAAGGAGAGCGAGTGCATTGCAAACTCTGTTTGATTGCGCAGGAGTTAAGTTTGGTGGTGATAAGACAGGATAAATAGAGACTATCTCCTGCAGGTAAAAGGAAAACAGCATTTATATCAACTAAGAAGGGGAAAAACATCAGAATCCAAATATACATGTATTTGTGATTGTGTAGGCGTGGTGTATTGGTGAAAAGACACCAAAACTCAAATTAGAGTAAATTGCATAAAACATCACTTCAGAAAAAATTAATCTTGTACACATAAAATCACAGAGTTGATAATATTTGAGGCTTTATACAGTAAACCTGCAGCAGAGCAGCAACTGTACCGAAGGAATTCCACAACAGCGGAGCCAAATCTTGGAAGAGTTCCCTCTTCTGATGGAAAAATAATAAACAAGTATAAGGAATCCATAAAGTAACGACTCAAAACGAAACAGGCCATTCTGCGATTAATCTTGGAAACAACGCAGATAAAAGCAGGCAATATGCTTTAGGACCCAAAAAATCTGCGGCTGGATGGAGAAAATACCACTGTGGTGCAAAACTATATCTCTCTTTAATAGAGCCTGATCGGATGCACATGCAAAATAATTTCTCTCTTTATTTTTTATGTCGTAGAAAAATCCGAAAAAGAAACCTAGTACTTGCAAATGCCACCGATTTTTTAATCAATGAATCTTAATTTAAACAGCACCACGTAATTTCAAACAAGAAATCAAATAGCATACTTGCATGTCCGTTAAAGTGCCCAAGCAAATAAGAAAACGTAAGAACAGAGACACAGATTCAAAACGTAACAAATTGCGTGCGAGAGACAATAAATCGTACATATAAATAAAAACCTTGGACAGTTCGTGGAGTGCGTTTTCCCGAAGATCAGGAATGCAAAGATCGAGCACCAGCTGCTCAGACGATTGCATTCTCCGGTCCTTGTTGGCCGCAGAAGAGCTGCTGCCGGCTTCGAAGGGGGTGGCCTTCAAGTTTAACGACGGAGGGAGGGTCGCCATTTAATTGAATGATTTCAGTTTCAGGATTCAGATTTGTGACAAGGGAAGGGTAAAAGCAGAGAGGAAGCTAACACGTGCCGCTCATGCGCGGTCTCAATCGTGAGGAACAAGGCTAAAAGAATAGCCCAGTCCAGTATGCCCAGCCCCGTAAGAATGGTTGGGCCTAAGGCTCTTTTATTTATTTATTTATTATTATTATTTGTTAACGGGTAGGGAAGTTTTTGTTTCTCGACTCATATAATTCAGCATATTAGCACTTATAATTCTAAGGTTCCTTCACCGTTGTAATTCATATTCAAAATATTTATCATTTTAAAAATAAAAATAATCCAATTTACTTATAATTCAACATTTCATCAAATTCATGGATTCATCATTAAATTATTATATTATATTTTTATTTTACGTGAAGATAAAAAATGTATAATGGAATAGTAGAACATAATATTTTTCCTTTTTTTTTTTTTGAAATTTATGTCGCAAGATGCCTCGATTAATACCGAGGACGACACATTTCGAAGATAAACGTGTCAATCGTCACGGCAAGAAGTTAGAAGATGTGAATTTTACAACCAGTTCGTATAATAAGCTTCCCATCAAATGCTCATTATCAGTTTACATACACGGCAAGAAGAGCTTTAGAATCATGGCTTTGGAGACAATGGACAGCAGCCTTGTGCATAACAATTGCACTAATAACTAAACTCAGTTCTTCTTCGAATAATCACGTGGTCCAAATATTGTCGATCCAATTCTCACATTAGTGCTTCCCATCTCAATCTGCAGGCAAAACAAACGCATTCAAGAAGCAACTCTGTCAATGATCTACAGCATTAAATGAGTGAATTATCAAATACAGTTTCAGAAAACTAGCAAGTTGCAATGAAATGTGATTGTCATGATCCCAAGCTTGGGTTCCTTTAAATCCGAGCTGGGGTTGTATTCTGTCTAGTCGATTACATTCACACATAACCAAGGTTCAAGAATATGGGCAGAGCTAGTCATTTTATTATTAGATGCGGTTAAATAGGACTTGCTATTCTGTGCAATTATGTATGTGGCAGAGCAATAATAAGGCACAAGATTATGCACTTAATGGCTAGATTTCAGGCGTACAGCTTGCTCGAAGTCACCAGACATGCCCATAGACAGTTCACATTGAGATTCTGAAATTCCCAGCGCCTCGCAAACTTCAGCTCTACAGTTCAATAAAGTCTGGCATTGCAAAACTATTTATTCGTCACAATTTTGAATAATCAAAGAAAAGTTGCATAAATATATAATGAACAAAACTCTTCAGAGTGTGACACGTTACAGACTGATGTTAGTCCGAAACGGATTAGAATCAATAAGAAATGATACCAATAAAGTGTAGGACAAAGGCAACAATTATTCAAGAAATAAGAAGTTTAACAACTAAAATAATATATTAAATATTATAGTGATGTCGCATATAGCAGATCATTCACTCAATTTGTTATATATGAAAGTTTTAAGAGAAATAATTTCAACATTTCGTCACTTGCATGTTCCTAGAAAAGAAAATAAGGAATATCACCTGGAAGTTCATGGGAGTTGACGTGTAGTCAGGCATTCCAATGGTCATCAATCCCGAAAACACAAGATTCGGGCAACCTAGCTTGACATGCTTCACAAGATTTACACAATCCGATGGATTTACACCAGATTTTGCTGCAAAATCCATTTAGCATCTTAAAAAACATGCCTGGATTGTGAAGATAAAAT